>OY979649.1:9965274-10565274 GCA_963855885.1 Coenonympha glycerion | reverse complement strand
ATCCCGCACACAATATGCGCATTTATCGTTGAATCGAGCAATAAAATTACTCGTTAAAATATATATACGCGAACCACTTTTGGGCATTACCTTGGCAGGTTTGTGCGCGGGAATTCCTATTGGTAAAGATGTGGCAGTTAAACTGCAAAGGTGCTTGTGTACTTACGATGGGCATATTATATTCGTATTATATAATTTCTATAATATACCTAAATATTATTATAATAATATAAAGTATATAAATATAAATCTATCGCTTATTTATTACTTTTTCTAATGTGAAATTCTAATCGGCGTGGAAAGTATGCCATTTGTTTTGTTCTATTCGATATGATTTGATTTTGTAAGTTTACAATAATACTGGAGATCTTTTTGTGAGCGCAACACGATGTCCGCTAAGGAAGGTAAAAAATTAATAGAGAATATGACGAAAATAAAAGAAGACGTATCGCGAAAGAACGTCAATAAGCTTAATGAAGGTATTTAGGATTATTTATGCCACCAGGGCGGCGCCACAGGAGTGGGCAGACGTTGACAAGCAAGAACAACAGTCAACGATGCCCAAATTAGTAGCGAATATGACCATGTTATATTAATTGGCATTCATGTTGACCACACATTAGAGAGATTGTCAGATACGTCAGCCCATTCTAAGCCTATTGGGTACATTCGCTAACTTATGATCAATAAAAGCCATAGTTGATAAAAAAATTATAAAATATAAAGCATATTATGTCAAATGAGTTAGCGAATAAGAAGAGATATGTGCTCAAAATATTACTTTCCTATGGATGACAGCAATAAAAAGTAATATTAAATTAAATTTTAGACTTTAGGGATTAGCAAAATAACTTTTCATTTTAATCTCACGATTGGAACGGGTACAATTTTTAAAAAGCTTAATTAATATCAATTATCTCAGAAATGCAATAATTAGGTGTCATTTAATATAACAAATCCTCAGTGAATCGTGTTGCGCATTATAACGCTAAATATACTTTGGATATAACTTTTTAGATAATTAATCACTCATCCAAGATTGAAGATTTAAATTTTAAGGTCACAACAATATTCAAGAGTCCCTTAAAAATTGTATAATGTACCCTCAAGTAATCAAATTGTGATTTTAATAAATGAAGGAACATCGCAACGATTGCTATTGGCTAAAGATGCTTTTCTATCAAAGATTACTACGATTTTGTGCATTTAACGCACCAATAGAATCGCTTGATTTCATGTTTATGGAAAATCAAGCAATTTAATTGGTTCGTTCGACTCATAACACTATAGCTACGTAGCATATCTCTGGTGCATAGAATCGCTCAGGATTTTCTTTTGTTGCCAGTTTTGTGACGACACTTTTCCCCAAAAAAGTTATATCCGAAGTCGTAACGTGAGCCATCGTGACGCGAATGGTAAAGTTGTGGAGGTGAATGTAACAGAGAGGTAACAAACAGAGTGACAGAGCGGTCGCTCCACATACACAAGGCGGAATAGGGCGCGCGACTGCGACGCGCGGAGTGCCGTAGGAAAGTTTTACGATAAATGGTGAAAAATAAAGAAATTACAAAAAAGTTGTACGGCAGTTTTCATTTCAATAAACCTTTTTAAAGTGAAACTTTTATGCCATCGTCTCAAACTTTTTCGCATGTCCCGTGACGGTCGGTCGTGGAGTAGGGATAAAGTGAAAGCACTCGTCAGGGCAGCCAAGGCCACAAAAGTTTCACTTTTACCGTGGTTTCATGGTTGGTTTCGTGGTTTCGTGGTGGTGGTGCGGTACCTGCTGTTTTTATGTACCTATTCAAAACAATGGTACGGCCTCAGCTAGGTCATGTCATGTCTAGCTAACTACAGCTACCTAATCTCGTTGGATGCAGGTGTGGAGCAAGAGTTGAGACCCTCACTCACTTTCTCTTAATAACCTTATGATTTTGCCACCTAGGATAACCTCACGAACTGATTTGCGCTTCCGGGTTCGATTCCCGACACGGGGCCTAAAATGTGCGATATAATTTGTAAAATATTGAATCTAAGCTGGGACGTTTCAGCCGCACCAACAAACACCGCTTAGTGATTTAGTTGCGGACTGCGGTGCAATACTGTGTAGATACCCGTGGTAGGGACCGTTGGGGATTATTTACCAGGGATTTTTGGGGAGATTTTCCATCTGCACGGGAGATATACCTGATGTACGATGTCTAGCTATTTGTAATTCGATGAATCGACACTACTGGATAAAGATCCAGGTATTTTTTTGAAGCACAGAGGAATTCCAAACGTAAAGCTGGTAGGTACGTGCTGGTACCTACTAAGAATTTTCAGATACTTAAGAAGATATTCGAGGCGGTTTAATAAGTACTTATTAACATTTTTAGTAGGCAGGTTTATAACGTTAATTACAAAGAATGCAAGTAGGTAGGTAGTTAAACGTAAGTTTGTAACGTCTGCTTCCCATAGGTACTACGCGCACTCCAAGATATTTATAATCATCGTCGTTTGGTAATGAATCTGATCTCCAATCAGTCATCCACCCAGTTATGAAGCTCTTGAGCACGATCTCCCGACTCCTCACGTGTAATCACGCAACTCGTCAATGAGCAAGAATAACCCGGATCAATCGAACGCCGCGCCTCTCGAGTGACGTCATGCATGCATCCCCCCACTCGACCGGGAAGTGGGGAAGATCAAAGACGCCGCATAGCGATGCTGTTGAAATATTGTCACTCGTTTATTTGTTGTGCGCGATGGAAAAATAATGATCGCTCTTCAGAACGAGAGACATATTCTGATTTACATACCTACAATAATACGAGTAATTATAAAAAGACGTGAGTGTCGTGGGACACTGGTAGAAACAAAGTTTGGGATAACATTTACTATAAAACAAAATTCCATTTTATATTTTCATGTGTGATTTTATTTACCTACTTAGACGGTGCGGTTTTATAACACGTTCAATAGGTACCTACCTCCTAAGAAAAACAATGAGTTTCCCACCACATCTTATTTTTTGGGTTTCATAAATTGTATAGGTCATACTTAGTAGGTACATAATTTTCCAGATATTCGGCTAAAACAATATGCTCTCTGGGATACGTTTTAAAATCATTTCCGAACTGTGAACCTGGTAAAATAACCCTATCGGTAGGTAGGTATCTATCTACAAGTAGGTAAAATAATATAATCTACCTACTCTGAGACGCAACCCTACATCTAGAACACCAATTAAGTACCTAGATACCTAGGAAATAAATCTACAAAAAACAAAACGAATGTAAAGAGGTCGCTTCTGAACGCGGAGTTTATTTTAATGAGAGGGATGAGGGTAGTCGCATAAACAATGAGCCGACACCTGAGCGCATTAGCATGGCAAAGGCGACAGTGCTGGGGGCCGAGGCGCCACTGTACGCGGGGAGGCAAAGCTTAGAGGACACTTCTCATGCTAAACAGTTTATCTTTACTTTACAGTTTACGACGTTATGCCACTTGTTTTGTGGAGGACAATAATAATTTTTGCAGAGATTTGTAGGTAGCGGTATGAGGGAGGTTGGGCTTGGTTGCAACACTTAGATATTTGATACTTATAGGTAATTGCGCTGGTTAGTCTAGTATCTACTGCCAACATTGAGACTGCTTTATTGACTTCAAATAATTTTTGTTCAGCCTAAGATTATAAGTACTCGGTGGTACCTACTCGGATTATATATTACGGCACACACGTACCTACCTATTTAGGTAGATAATAATAAGGTATTTTGTGGCTAAATCACAGAATCTATAGATTAATTACTATCTCTAGGTACATAAAATGGTTGTGTGAAACACATTCATTTCATGTAAAGGTCATATATATATACCTAGTAATCATTAGGTACCTACTTAGGTTATTTTTGAAAATTCGAAAAAAATCTTGTTCACATCAGTTCGGTCACATCAAGGAAATATCATCAATTGAGAATTCTAATACCTAGGGCTGTACCACCATCTCTTACAGCAGTAGCTCTGCATTACTGTTTTGACATTTTCTTACTAGATATATCTATTTGTATAAAAATGTCAAAACAGTACTGCAGCTTTATTGCGCCTGGCCTTGACAGATATGCTTGCCTAAGTGCCTACTCTCAGGAATCAGGAGTCGCGCGAGATCGTTCTTTGATCAAAAGCCAGGCTCTCGCTTCTGGTTGTTTGCTCGTTAAAGGATTTATTTAATTGAGTCGTCGTCTTTGTCGGCACCGACGCGACCGCCACTCCGTCGCCGACTCCGCGCTGCCATCAACTGCTATCAATCGAGGTCGCAGTTTCTCAAGCCCGCAGTTGGACAACCAATTACAAGATAGCATGTCAGCCCCTACGCTACGTATCTCGCGACAGCGGCATCACTTTTAGTATAAATGTTTTCGAATAAAATAACATTTTTGGGCTTCCTTTATCGGCCTAAAACTTTATTGTAATTTTCTCTAGAGCTCTGATTTGTCGAATAAATTCTGGGTTAGATTCCTGGCACGGATCACTTTGGAATTCGATACTTTACTCGATACTTTTTACTTTGTTATTCGATACATTTGGATACTTTCGATTGAATTTGGCTCAGGTTTATTGATCTAGAGCAATATTGTGTATCGTAGCATTCGATACCACTACCTCACTTTATATTTAGATTAGAACCTACGATTTATATTATTAATTTTTTGGAAACAGACTGCCTGTTGCGTTCTGCCGCACCTAACCTATGGGCTTTACGGCTGTTTTTCCCCCATTTTAAGTATAGCACGATTTCCCTCATCAAAACCTCAACTTTCCCAACTGTAGGCTAGCTGCGCGGCGGCGGTGAGCGACCCTCCGTCACGCGCTAGGCTGGAGTGGCTTTGTTCATGGATCACTCCAATTTCCCTCTAATTTTAGACAGATTTATTTGGATAGCAGTAGTCTACTACCGACCTCTTAACATGCAAAAAATATATCTTATTTTGTCCATGTCAATACTTTTTTGTATCCCACGGCTGGGCAAGTGGGCAGTCTCTCAGAGAACGTTATGGTAAATTACTCTCAGCCATGCAAGTTTCCTCTAGATTATGTGTTTCTAAGGAGTTTTAGGTAGTTTCAATGAATGTACATACCTACCTACGTACCTACCTCCGAATAGTCAAAGATATGGAATAGAATCTATGTGCTTAGGTATGATAACTACTTTCCTAGGGCCAATGCCCATTGCCCAATACCTAGGTCTACTATTATCTTACACTTGCACCTTACTTTAGGGAGTTAAGCATAGGCACCTGCCTAACTATAGATTATTGCTTATTCCGTAGGTAGGGAGGTACATAGATTGGCTTATATTTTTCGTGAAAATAATAATCATTAGCATACCTCCATGATACTTCATAATCATCATTAAATAATGCACCGATTTATTTACGAACCTCTATGTCCCGCTACTCTGTGAATCAGCCACACAAAACAAAAATGCGACTGGCAAGCGTCTGCAAACATGACTCCGCACTAACCTAATGAGATTGAGCGAGACGACACCATCACACACCCGTATGTCAGAGAGAGATGACTATATAACGGCAGACGAAAGCGCATCACCACGTCATACAATCAAGCGAGATAAACATATGGATTAAATACGAGAGTGAAAGAGTAAGGTATAGAACACTCAGTGTTGCCGGGTTAGTAATAATTTAAGAGCGCACGCCCTTTGGTGCGCTCCGTCTGTACACAGCAACATTGTATATTATGTTGAAGATATAAGTGTATAAGTGTATGTTATGTATTGGTGAAGGCTTTTATCTATTCGTTGGCTGTATTGAGCGAGCGGTATTGATTCTGTATTTTGTGCTAAGGTTAAATTGGTAGAGACGATACTTAGGTAGGTACCTACTTAGCTAAATCTAAATTTACTAAGGTTTATATCTAGTTCCTATGTAGAGTACTTGGGTAGTCTTGGTTCTTTCTTCTTTAAAATACTGTAATATTAATAGAATAGCTGTATACTTACTTAACAGAATTTACGAGCTACGAGTAGCTACGTACAGTTTGTACCTAACTCGTAGCAGCTACGGAAGTCTACGCCAGGCTCATTTTTACGTTATGCTCGTAATTCTTTTTATTTAACAGGCAATCTTTGGATCAACGCAAAAATTATTTACTTAAGAGCATTAGGTACTGCAAAGCAAGACGTGTCGCGTTCCGGCCCATACTATTATCGTATTCTGTGGCGCTGACGCAATTCAAAATTCAAAATTCAAATTCAAAATATCTTTGTTTCACATAGGCCTAATATACAGGCTCTTGTAATAGGTCAATATGATATTTGTCACATTTGCGTGGCGATAACTCCAAGTCGACTTAAAACTAAGTTTACGAGACGAGGGTTCCAACGCGCCCTGCACAGAGAAGAAGCCCACAACAAACTCAGCCGGGTTTCGTTTTCTGTTATCACCACTTCACAAATTGAGCTAGTTTACAGCAGTTCATTCATCCCCAAGCAACGATATAAATCGTGGATGAGCCCTTAGCATACATTGCGCACATCGAAAACGTCCACAAAATTATGTGCGAGTGATCCTATAATGATCGCAGCATTCCGTAGTTGCACTTGTGACAGAGTGACGGACGCTGTCTGCAAATAATTAGTAGTATCACAAAATAATTTAAAGTAAGACAGTCACAACTTAAATGGCCAGTGACTACTACAGAGATATTAATTAAATTCCATGATTAGACCTACGAATTTTTTTTTACAATATACAAGTTAGTACTTGACTGCGATCTCACCTGATGGTAAGTGATGATGCAGCCGAAGATGTTAGCTTACTAACTTGGAGGGGGTAAGTTATGTCAATGTTATGTCACCCAACGGTTTCTACACAGCATCGTATCTATCGGAACGCTAAATCGCTTGGCGGTACGTCTTTCCTGGTAGGGTGGTAGGTAACTAGCTGCCACGGCCAAAGCCTCCAACCAGACCAGACCTGAGCCGTGGCGGGAATCGAACCCGCGACCGCCCACTCGAATCTGAGCGTGCGTCCTCTGCGCCACGGAGGTCGTCTCGGATTTCATCCTAAAATAACCCGTTTACTATCTCGGAAAAATACTAAAAATGTGATTTTTGGTTATACTGTTTTTGAATGAAAATTTAAGTAAATCGTATTTTTTTCAGACACTTTCTAATAAATGTTATGAATTTTCTAAATATGACATTTTATAAGTTTCGGTTATGAAATTGGCTAATATCTTACATCTGCGTAAAGCGTCGACCGCTATTTTAGCAAACAGCCTGTACAAAAACTGTTCTAATGAGAAAATTATACAAATATTTTCAAACATTTTTCAGGTAAAAATTAGATTAGATATGAAATGCCAAATAATATGATGTTAATCATCTAATAAATAATTAAATACATTAATGTTTTATGTGCCGTCGGAAATCGTAAATTTTGACAGAAGCATAATTCTAACGCATGAATAGTCTTAATAGGAATGTTGTCTTGTAGATATAAATGAGTAAAGATGACAAAGTATGCAAGTTCAAAAATAAACACTTAAAAATATAATTCTATAATTTCCAAGATAAACGAGCGCTACGCAGAGAACCGACGCATCAACATAAGTAGTGGTCGAAATATCTCGTTGCACATAGTGATTTCAAAAAGATTTATTTAAAATATGTATAAGTAATATAAATATTAATGACTTCGTTGATGGTCTGGCTTAGGTAGGTCGTAGCTGGCAACTTACCAGCACTATAAGTATAACCTTACAACTCTCCTCTGTAGCAAGTAGCAACCGTTCCATTCTAACTAACTTGGAATTCTTACTAAGTTAGTAAGAGAAAATATTCGGCTGCATCACATAACATCACGTGAGATTGCAGTCAAGCACAATAGGACTTGTAGTGTGTCAACCACAGACCAAGGAATAACTTTATATTGGTGTCAACAGTGACGTATACGCAGGACCCGGCGGACTGCGCGAAAAAATGTCGTCAGTTTACTGGTGTCAAAAATCTTTGTTTTGAAATTTGCGATCAACAGCGTCAGTTGCAAGCCACAGTACACTATACTTGTCATCCGCAGTAAGAATTTCCACAGAGAGGATTTCTGCTATGTTGCGACGTATTAGCGGAAATTTTGACAAATGGCGCTATTTTTTTTTGTATGAAGAAAGTTGACGTAAAATGTTCTAATCTTTGATTAATACCATAATCAAAGGTTCTAATACGCTTATCCTCAGGTAGGTACATATCGGTGAGGAAACAGCGAGTTTCCACTAAAATATAGGTACCTAGGTGCTTTCGCATAGGTAGGTAGGTATTGCCCAAGATCGAATACCGTCGAGCCGCTCTTCACACGCCATATCTCCGATATCTGCCCCGGAGTCGGCGCTACCCTCGGGTAATTACGTAAATAGACATCCCGCAATCTGTCAGCGCAGCGGCGGTGACGGACGGGCCGGGGTTCGATCCCGAGATCCCAAACCGATTACACTCGTCAAATATTTGCGGAGAAGGGGCCGGTAGCGACCCCTGCGTCACGCCGCATGTAATCTGCGACTATATTTGCTTGCTTTTATTAGGATTTGTATGACAATTGGTAAATGATGGAGTGAAGCCTACAGACCTACTTTTAAATTATACTTAAGTAGGTACCTAATTTAGTTTTATCAAGTTTTGCTGCGCAGTTAACTATCTTAAGTAGGTACCTAGGTACCTTATACGTATGTATGCGATGGTTTGTTTCTTAAACTTTAAAATGAAAAACTATTGTTGTTACAAAACATAGGGAAAGGTTAGATTAGATTAGGTTAGCACATAACTTTACGATCTATTTAATCGCATATGACACAGCACAGTATAAAAATACTAGAGTAACAATGCCTACCTAATGTTAATTACTATATATATAGCTACTCGTGCTGATTCACCCACTCACTCACTGATTGATCACCTCTCCTGAACAATTTTGTATGAAAGAAATTTTTTTCAATGACCATTTCGTATAAAAGGGAAAAATTCATTCGGAGGAAAAATACGGAGAGAGCTGATGATTGAGGATATCGAAGACGGATGAAGAGCACAGCCAAGGGTATTGGAGATAGGTGGGGGGTGCTCGACCAAATGTCATTCGAAACGTCATGCAATTGGCAGTGAGCTGAAAAAAAATTCAAAATGGCGGATTCAAAATGGCGGCCAAACGAATTTCGCCAATATCTCGAAGAGTATAAAAGATGGAAGAATGGTTTCTTGACAAGAACTGATCAGAAAAAAAAGGTCTATTTGATGGGTAAAAAAAAAATGAAAATGGCGGAATTTATTTTTCCATAGAAAATGTATGGGGAATATTGAAGAGACTAAAAGTTGGTAATTATGTAAGGTTGTGATGCGGTTTTTCGAAGAGTTACTAGAGAAAAATATGGAGAGAGCTGATGATTGAGGATTTCGGAGACGGGTGAAGAGCACAGCCAGGGTATCGAAGATAGGTGGGGGGTGCTCGACCAAATGTAACTCGAAACGTCATCCAATTGGCAGTTAGCTGAAAAAAAAATCAAAATGGCGGATTCAAGATGGCCGCCATACAAATTTCGTGTGGTTCTATCTCGGAAAGTATAAAAGATAAGAGAGTGATTTCTTTGCAAGACGTAATTAGAATCTTAAGGTCTACGGGATGAATGAAAAAAAATCAAAGTGGTTGAATTTATTTTTCCATGGAAAATGTGAATGCTACAATAAACAAGGCCTATGAAAAACTATGAAAAGTATGAGAAGAGATGATGGTCTACGATTTGGATGATGGATGAGGAGCACTGTCATGGATTTAAAGATAGTTAAGGGCTGGTTGAATAAAAAATACACTGAACCTCATCCGATGAGGTTCAGTGTATTTTTTATTCAAACAGCCCTTAACTATCTTTAAATCCATGACCGTGCTCCGAGGTAATTCTTTTAGCCCATTGCCAATCGGATTCCAATTGGCGATGGAGATGACGGCGATTCTTTTTTAGGTAAGAAGACAGCCCGCGGGCCACATGTGGCCCGCGCTCCCACGCGCCCTACTAGTTACTATATATATAGCTGTTCGTGCTGATTGGCCACTGACTGACTGACTGACTCATTGATCACCTCTCCTGAACAATTTTGTATGAAAATTTTTTTTTTCACATATGAGTTCGTATAGAAGAAAAAAATTCATTCGGAGGAAAAATACGGAGAGAGCTGATTATTGAGGATTTCGGAGACTGGTGAAGAGCACAGCCAGGGTATTAAAGATAGGTGGGGGGTGCTCGACCAAATGTCACTCGAAATGTCATCCAATTGGCAGTTAGCTGAAAAAAAATTCAAAATGGCGGATTCAAGATGGCCGCCATACAAACTTCTTCGGTCTCTAACTCGGAAAGTATAAGATGGAAGAATGGTTTCTTGACAAGAGTTGATCAGGACTAGAAGGTCTACGCGATGAATAGAAAAAAAATCGAATTTTATTTTTTCATAGAAAATGTATGGGAACAATTATGACTGAGGGTAACAATACCTATATAGGCGGGACGACAGCCCGCGGGCCACGTGTGGCCCGCGCCTCCACGCGCCCTACTAGTTAATATATATATAGCTGTTCGTGCTGATTCACTGACTGACTCATTGATCACCTCTCCTGAACAATTTTGTATGGAAAAATTTTTTTTCAACAACCATTTCGTATACAAGGGAAAAATTCAATCGGAGGAAAAATACGGAGAGAGCTGATGATTGAGGATTTCGAAGACGGGTGAAGAGCACAGCCAAGGGTATTGGAGATAGGTGGGGGGTGCTCGACCAAATGTCATTCGAAACGTCATCCAATTGGCAGTAAGCTGAAAAAAAATTCAAAATGGCGGATTCAAAATGGCCGCCATACAAACTTCATCGGCGTTCATCTCGAAAAGTATAAAAGTTGGAAGAGTGGTTTCTTGGCGAGAAATGATCAGGATCCGAAGGTCTATTCGATGGATAGAAAAAAAAATCAAAATGGCGGAATTTAGTTTTCCATAGAAAATGTATGGGGAATATTGAAGAGGCTACGAGTTGTTAAACATGAAGTGCTTTGATGCGGATTTTTGGATGACTACCAGAGAAAAATATGGAATGAGGTGATGATTGAGGATTTTAAAGACAGTCAAGGAGCATGGACAAGGTATTATAGTTAGGTGGGGACTGCTGAAACAAAAAATACTCGGAACTTCAGGCAATTGGCAGTGAGCTGAAAAAAAACCAAAATGGCCGCCATACAAATTTCGTGTTGTTTATCTCGGAAAGTATAAAAGATAAGAGAGTGGTTTCTTAGCAAGAGGTGATCAGGATCTCAAGTTCTACGGGATGCAAGGAAAATAATTCACTGTGGCGGAATTTATCTTTCCATGGAAAATATACAATACTATAAGAAGAGACAATGATCTAGGATTTGGATGATGATTGAGGAGCACTGTCATGGTTTTAAAGATAGTTAAGGGCTGTTTGAACAAAAAATACGCTGAACCTCATCCGATGAGGTTCAGCGTATTTTTTTCTTCGAACTGCCCGTAACTATCTTTAAAACCATGACAGTGATCCTTGGTAATTTATTCAGCTCACTGCCAATCGGATTCCAATGGGCGATGGAGATGACGGCGATACCTTTATAAGCGGGAAGACTGCACGCGGGCCACATGTGGCCCGCGCACTCACGCGCCCTACTAGTTATATTATAAACAGCGTTGTCCAAGGCAACGGTAGCATCGGGCGCCGGGCAATAAGCAATAACAAGCAATAATAGGCAATAACCGGCAGCGGCGATGAGCTGATAATTAGTTTATACTTAGGCAGTTTACTGCGCGAGCCGCGTGCGCGCCACGTGGCCTCGCAATGAGAAAACTCGCATTTAATCGATCCCATCAAACTTTATAATATGAGGTATTTCACTACTTTATATTTTAGAGCCATTAACAGAGGCATAAGGTTTTTGGTAAGTTTTGAACAACTAAAGGTGAGGAGCACGCATGAAAAGTGAGTCAGCTCATATTTTTTATAGCAAAGAATGATAATAATATGTAACACGTTCATAATAAATCATAATGACAAAGGTATAAGTGCGGAAAGTATGTGTTTTCTTTACAAGTCCTAAGTAGTGGAGACGAGTGTAAAATATAGGTAATAATTCCGCGCGTGCATTTGAACGAAATAGAACAATGGTGCGGGCCCATACATTGCTTTCGGTCACGTTACGCTATTGCAACTATAAATGAAAAAATATTTTTTTGGTTGGACCTGCAAGCCTGAACTCAATGCTAAAAGATTTTTCTTACAAAAAAGTGGAGAAAAATTAATATTTATTTTCAAAATATTGTATTTGAGTATTATAACAACTGCGACCTCCGCCATGAAGCATCTGAGAGCATAGACAATACACTATATACTCTTTGATAAATACTTGTCACTTGTCCCAGAATTTGTCAATGTCGACAGTTGAGACCATGTAGCCATCATGTAGCTGTCGGACAATGTTGCGAGATGCCGGAATTAAAAAACTCCAATTGACTGAAAGAAAAATCTAATTGAGTTAATAAATTAATAATGAATAACAAAATCACAAATATTCAACAGTTTATTTAAGTGAGACTGGCTCACACGGAAAAATAATATTCAGTTTTACTCCAACGCAATGGAAACCCCTAAACTAATTTAATCTTTTTATGTAAATATATTCGAATAAAATAAAATGCAAAAAAAGAACGATTGAAATCGACATTTATATTTATTATTTAAGAAAAAAAGCAAGTGCCGAGTTTCTTGCCCGTTCTTCTCGGTGCAGTGCTACTTTCCGAACGAGGCGGTAGAGTCTTAACGTTTCGCAAGAGCCTGTAAGTTAGGCCTATGTGAAAGAATACAATTTTTGAATTTTGAAGTTGAATTTTGACACAGTTATTATTGTCTTGTATTCTACAGTCTGATCTAAGAATTAACGTTGTACCTAAAAAAATAGGTTTTTCTTTAATATAGTCTGTTACATGTTGTTCTCGTATAAAAGTGGACCGATCGTCAAAAAGATGGAGCATAAAAGTGGAAAAGTTTGGCATCCGGCAACACTAGCAGTCAGGAATGTGGAAACGGAACCTATCAGTATCAATTGAATTTCTTTAAATATTTTATTTTTTGACCCGGCCTTTACAATAACCGGTGATACCTTGAAAAAATTCTGTTATTTATTAGAATCGTCTTGTAATAAATATTACATCTAGACGCTAAACTTTATTTGTGTACATTTCTGCCCAGAACAATGGTGCGGGCCCATACATCGCTTTCGCTCACGTTACGCTATTGCAACTATAAATGAAAAAATATTTTTTTGATTGGGCCTGCAAGGCTGAACTCAATGCTAAAAGATTTTTCTTACAAAAAAGTGGAGAAAAAATTATATTTATTTTCAAAATAGTGTATCTGAGTATTATAACAACAGCGACCTCCGCCATGAAGCATCTGAGAGCATAGACAATAACACTATATATAGATCAATGCTATATACTCTTCGATAAATACTTGTCACTTGTCCCAGAATTTGTCACTGTTGACAGTTGAGACTTAATAGTAGCCATAGTAGCCATGTAGTTGTCGGACAATGTTGCGAGATGCCGGAATTAAAAAACTCCAATCAACTGAAAGAAAAATCTAATTGAGTTAATAAATTAATATTGAATTACAAGGGTATTTCGGAAACCCTAAATTACCCAGACAAAAATAATCTATGCTCAAAATAATTGGTTGTAATAGAATATATTCTTTCAGCATTATTAATAGGTGTAGTTTTTTGACAAATAATCACAAATATTCAAACAGTTTATTTAAGTGAGACTGGCTCACACGGAAAAATAATATTCAGTTTTACTCCAACGCAATGGAAAACCCTTAACTAATTTAATCTTTTTATGTAAATATATATATTCGAGTAAAATAAAATGCAAAAAGATTGAAATCGACACAGTTATTGTCTTATATTCTACATTCTGAATTAAGAATTAACGTAAAACTTGAAAGTAGGTTTTTCTTTAGTATATTCTTCTCGTACAAAAGTGGACCGATCGTCAAAAAGATGGAGCATAAAAGTGGAAAAGTTTGGCGTCCGGCAACACTAGCTGTCAGGAATGTAGAAACGGAACCTATCAGTAATCAATTGAATTTCTTTGAATATTTTATTTTTTGACCTGTCCTTTACAATAACTGGTGATACCTTGGAAAAATTCAGTTATTTATTAGAATCGTCTTGTAATAAATATCAAATCTAGACGCTAAACTTTATTTGTGTACATTTCTGCCATGTTCTTTAATAATACTAAACTACATTTGCGAAAAAAATATTACTGTACCAACTGGTACTGTCCAAATATGGCAGTACAAAAGTACGTTAGGTATGATATTTGAGATGAGATATTTATGGTTCGAGATATAAAAAATGCCCAATTAGATACTCATACACACCATACAAATAAAACTACTGATTTCATGAAAAAGTCGGCCCCATAAATAAATAATCAATTTTAAGATTTTAATATACGACTGTTACATAAGTACTTATCTAAACAGAAACGGCGTGACGGCAACTCCTAAGTATTTATCGATTAAGGAGCACACCACGGATGTGCCCGCGAAATTCAAATTTTTCGTGGTTTTTCGCGATTTTTAAGCTAATAAGACATATTATAGGCTTATGGTCGTCAAATTGCGATAATCCCAATATCTTCTTCAAGTGTTTATATAAAAATCTCTGCTCGAAAGTGTCGAGTTAAAGAAATTAGTCCGAGATTTGCGAGTTACTCACCTAAAACTCGATACTCGGACTAATTTCCTAGGATACACATTTTTATGCAAAGATTTTGATATAATCATATAAGGATGATACTGCCATTCTCGCAAATTGATTGCCATAAGCCTATCATGTCTAATTAGCGTACAAATTGCAAAAAACCACGAAAATTTTGAATTTCGCGGGCAGACCCGTTGATTTCACGTAATATCGTTGGTTTTGTGCAAAGCGAAAGTTACACTTAAGTAAACATCGATTAGCAAAATTCGCAATCACATTCCCCGATACCTAACCGTCGCTCGATGATAACCAATAAATTGAAATCGCTTACTTCAACTGTTTTAATAACCCATTACTGACCCTTCCCGCCCGCATACACCCATCCATCCAACTAATTACCATTCAAAAATCAACTCTAAACACATTGATCATAAAGTGGAATTTCTATCGAAGTCAAACTCATATCAGTGCCAATTGAAAATAAACTGTAATGTTTTAGATATAGGGTAGAATTTAGGTTACGAGTGTCGTACTAGTTCAATTTGTGGATGAATACAGGATGTTCCGATTGGGCCACGTTTCATTTAATCGAAACATTCGCTTCTTATCGGTGTTGCCATCTGTTGAGTGCGGATTTGGTTGATGTGTTGTTTGAATGATTGGCTTTAGGGTTCCGTATAGGCCCGCATGTAACTTTCTACCCTAAACGACGATGCGAGACCTCATTTGGCTAGTTTTTTAACAGACTTCAAAAAAAGGAGGAGGTTATCAATTCGACTGTATGTTTTTTATTCATTTAGGTTAGAATTTACACAAGTAAAACCAAACTAAATCAAATTATTGTTGGTTTTCGTAAAAACATTTGGATTTTTGGATTTCCTTCCTGTATTTTTAAAAATAGTTAGAAAAATGGTATGAGTATAATGGCATTTATGAAAATATAAGTACCTACCGAGTTCCTTTATAGTTCTTCTCGGTGCAAACCAACTTTCGGAACTGGGCGGTAGAGTTTTTACTATTCATAAGAGCCTGTATCAGACCTAGGTATATTATGTGTGAAATAAACATTTCTTTTTCAGTCGAGAAAACATACAACTTACTTCGACAGACGGAAACATTTTACGGAGTACGAAACATCGTTTGAGTTGACACTTATTGCATTGATCGATTTCCTTGGCACAGACTTACATTGTACCTACGGTAGGTACAATGTAAGTCTGTGTACCTTGGTGTGCCTACGGTAGTAGGCAGGTCGGTAGGCAGGTCGGTATTTCCTATGTATACTCGATTTATCATACTATGTAACACAATTATCTGGTACATGAAAAATAAAATAAAATAAAAATAGGTAGGTATAGGTACATTGGAAGGTACTATAATACCTATTATTATTATTATATTATATTCTATTCTATTTATTATTATATGTACCTATATATGTATACATATATTCGGTGCTAACACTAAGGCCCTATCGCTTGAACTAGCTATAACCGACACGTTATCGCAGGAAGTCCAAACAATCGGATCTTAGTAGGTATCAAGATTTGCAAATGAACCAATAAAACGGGAATCGATTCCCGTTTACCGCGACATCGCGCATCGCCCTGCGCTTTATAGCGTTGGGCGGGCGGCGGGCGGCGGGCGACGGATATAATTACTTTTGTTTTTCCATGAGAAAATTATTTATTACCTAACACAATTTCACGCTTCAAAAAACATTGTAGTGGAAGACTGTAAATTTGACGTTACTTCATACCAACTAATACCATGTATTCCTTCGCCAAACAAGTGCAGATGATCTCTGCCTGTCTCGCCCCGTACGCTAGATTAATATCAAATCTACTAACGTTTCGAAGCTTCTCAACAAATATCTACCTAGGTCGAAACTCAGACAATTCTGAGAATTCAAGATCAAAATAAGTAATACTACCAATATCTGATATAGTACCTATCTATAGATATAGTGATGCCACATATTATACCTAATAGGTATGTGAAACCAAAAAGTTTAAAACTTTTAACGCCGGTTATTTTTGTATGTACTTAAATAAGTAGTTCACGCGTCTTGGAGATGTGCACGAATGACAAGTGATGACAATTGGATATAATAGACACATCTGTCAATAGCGAGCCGAAAAGGATGCGGTTGTCGCCAAACCAGTGAGCGAGTCGCAGAATAGACGCGACCGGAAGTGATTGTGCAAAGGATTACACGGATTATTGCGTGTGAAAGGGCTCTAATGTGCGAAAGGCTACAACCGCATTAAGTAATACCGGATCAGTGCATGCCGCGCTGTGCATAGAAATGCATTGCATTTCAACCGGACCAAGATATCAAGATTTGCAAATGAACCAATAAAACGGAAATCGATTCCCGTTTACCGTGCATAGAAATACATTGCATTTGTAGATTTGACGAAATATTTATTAGATGCTTGAAGGAATAAAAGCTTTAATGGTTGGAATATTTCGATAGTTAAAGTGGTTGAAATTAGACTAATGTATAGTGTTTGAATTCAGAATAATCAGAGAATGTTTTTTTTTAATTCGAAAATATAGGTTAAGCTTGACTACAATCTCACCAAACGCAAAGTGACGATGTGGTCGAAGAGAGCTTACTTGGTTAAATTAGAATCCCTTTTCACTCTTTTTAAATTTTTTTGGGAGGATTGAATAAGTCAGCAAAATTTTTTCATTGCCAACAACCTGCTAAGGTGCATCACGGCTGACGAATTTTTTGTTGCCTACCGATTTCAAGTCTACTTTGTGTGGAAAGTAGTATTTTGTATAGGCGGGAGGACAGCATTACACAGTATTTTTTCATTAGCTCTATGATGTAAATAATCATGCATTCGCCACCCGGTATAGATAGGACTATGTATTGTTACAAAATGTACCTAAACGCCAGTCCCTCAGGAGGTCGTGGTGTAATATCGCAGCATATGCGCGACTCTCGGAGGGATGTGCGTGTTTGCCCTCATAATTTGATCAAATATTTGACGATAATTATAAATGTTTGTTAAAAGGACAAATTATGAATATCTATCTATTAAGGAGCATGCCACGGGTGTGCCCGCGAAATTAATTTTTTTTTGTGGTTATCCGCGATTTTTAACCTAATAAGACATAATACGTTTATGGCAGTCAAATTGCAGGAATTCCAGTAGCGTCTTCACGTGTTTATAAAAAAATCTCTGCTTGAAAGTGTCGAGTAATATAGAAATAAGTCCGAGATTTGCGAGTTACTCACTTAAAACTCTATACTCGAACTAATTTCCTAGGATAGACATTTTTATGAAAAGATTTTGATAAAACATGTAAAGATGATACTGCCATTCCCGCAAATTGACTGCTATAAGTCTAATGTGTAACTAGCGTACAAATTTCAAAAAAACCACGAAAATTTTGAATTTCGCGGGCAGAGTCGTTGATTTCACCTTAAACCGGGTTAAAAATAGCTCGCTATAAATTCAGCCGAGTTATAACTTTTTACAGGACTTTTTTTTACCCATGCCCCGTGTTTCCGCTACCTGCAATTATTTCTCGGCCGATAATATAATAAACCCCGCGATATTCGCACAAAGGCTCGTCGCCACAATGCCCCGTGAGAGGCTGAGGTGCTGTCATCTCGAGTGCTTAATATTTCGCTCTCCGAGGACGCTCTCTCGGGCCACTGATTTGTCATAAAAATTTCGCGACGAGCCTTCGTATAATTATTTTATTATTTGGAAACGCAAAAAATGTCCATCGTTTTTTTTATCTTTGTCAGCTTATAGGCTTGAATTCCAAATGATGAAGTATGTATAGGCACTACTCCTTGCAGGGCGCGTTCTAACCTTAGTTTTAAGTCGACTTGTACTTATCACCATATGCGACAAATATCGTATTGACGTTTTACAAAAGCATTAGGCCTATGTGAAATAAAAATGTTTTGACTTTGACATGACTTTGACTTTGCATCAGACATCATACAGAGGCGACTTCGGGTGTTTTATTCCAAAAATGTTTAGCCACTATTACGAGTAGGAAAACTCAACTCATCAGAATAAGGGAGATTGGTCACACCCAACACGCTGACCAAGTGCGGGCTTTCGGACTTCACAGACATTGGGTGCAACTCTCATGGCATGTATAGGTTTTCCATACGATGTATATAACCTTATAACTACAACCTAAAAAACTAATGTAATATTTTAAAGCTTCATCCAAATGAAATATTAATTAAACTTACGGTACTTAGGTACTTCACCTCGATTAGTGTGGTAGGGAAAACCGTAACCTTGTGCAATTTTAAGATGTTTAGATATATAATTAATGCATTGACCCACAACTGTTTTAAAATATTATGTTGTCCAAATCTGTGGTTTCATACTTCCATAAGAAAATTCTAAAGAAAGGCCCTAACTTTTAACCCCAATACTTAAAGTTCTCCTATTCATTCAGACGAAACCGCATACAAACAATAATTAAAAAAAAAAATAGGAATATAAAACAAAAGCGTTTTAAACCGTCGAGAGTCACAATAGATTCCATTCCGTGGAGCCGTCAAAACAATAAATGCGAGTTATTCAGGGCTCGGAGTGCGGGGCTGATGCGAGCCGACGTGGAGGACTCACGAGGAGCATATTGCGCGTGTTTTTACGAGTTACGACCCTCCGCCGCCAGGGGGGGCAATATAACAAATCCGCGATCTCTTAGCGCGCCCCCGGCTGACGGGCGCGGCAAAGAGCAAGCGAGGCGTAGATGTCACCGGCACTCACTGCAACTTCTTTACCTAACTTTGTGGTTGACTTAGAGCGATAGCGAAGCACCTAGTTTCTCTTGTCTTCAACCGAATGATATTATGAAGTTACGGAAACAGGGAAAGGCGACCAAATAACTAAAGCCTTTAAAAATTAACAACTAAAGCTTTTACTGTTTACATACGGTACGTATAAAGGCATGGATCAATTGACATCTACCCTAAACAGGGCGGACTGCGCGAAAAATGTAAATTCCGCCAGTTTACCAGTGGCCAAAACGCTTTGCAGCAGTTTGCTTGTACGAAAAAAGTTTACATAAATGTTTGGATGCCCATATCCTGAGCCTGAGGTTTATATATCGGTGCATGGATCCCAAAGTTTTTGATCGAATCCGGACAGATATCTAACGGAGTTTTAAAAGTCTTGCAAATTGCAATTAACTGTTCATGAATACCGATATGTAGTACAAAGAAGGTATCATAGAAGTTCGAAGTTTGTATGTGTGTGATTGAGTCCTATGCATACCTACGTTTTTAACTCTTTCACACCACTACCACTAAATTATATTCACTGGCATGCTAAAGCTAGGTTGGTTACGCAACTTCCTGCTAACATAAAGTTTTTTTACTATATTTCTATGTAATACCTATGCAAGCATTAATAATTTCGTGTCTGCAGCGTCTATAGTCTATGCGATGTTATTATTTTCCCGTTATTTTTTATATGATTGCTATTGGAGTGCAGTTAACTGTTAAGTTAACACATTGTTTATTGCTACGTTCCGCCTAATGACCCCGGGGTCATCGTGAACCGGCTGGGGTCGCCACGCCCCCGTCTCGGCAACTCAATTAGACACAGTTAAACTAACTATACAAGGGTTTGTTAACTGATTGATTAGTTTATTAATAATGTTGTATGTAGTACTTGTTTGTTTATTCGATAAGTTTATGATGCAGGCAGATTGATTAAGTGTTTATTTCATATTAATGTGTTTCCCTCTTTTTGTATTTGTCGATTAGCAGTGGTGCCACTTATGTGGTAATACTTTTTGCCCGTGGTACTTAAAAGCTCCAGTGGTATACCACGGACAAAAAAATATTACAATTATTTTAATTTCCTCAATAGCATATAATTCTGAAAAGTTAGGTGCAATGCGTAGGTTTATGAAGTAGTCGAATACGGAATTTGAGATCAATTTAGGCTGATGCTTTAACCTTAAGGCTATGATTACAATAGAATATGAGACTATATAAGGGCATGGAATAAAGAATATGGATACTTACGAATAGATCTCTGCTACAAAAGAAATCTGTTCAGCCACAATCAAAGGACGTTTATACAATAAAAGCGTAATCTCCGGCGATGGAAAATTGTGCAAAACGGGAGTTTTCTGCGCAAATCTATTGACAATGGCGTAAGCTGTGTCTGTGTGTCACAATAGGAGGTGTAAGCCTATTAGCGGTCACTCGGAGCGACCCCAACGACCGCGCGGCGGGACAGACGGACAGACGGACGGACGGACGGACGGTTTGTTTTGACATGAAAAAGTCTTGTAATTCTTGCTTTCACAGTGGGTGGCAATTCAGGAAACTGATGATAACAAAAACGTGGCACTCCGGGAGTATGACTGTTGTTTTTATGAGTATGAGTATGAGTTGTTTTTTTATCAAATACAACTGCAGGCTACAATAATTTAGTTATAGATCGTCTAATCTAAAAATGAATGCCCATCCACGAGTTTACACGTTGAAAGAATATTGTAGTGGAGGGGCGTTCAGATTAAAAATTAGAGGATGTCTACATTAATTTAATTAAGTAAATACTGCACCTTTCAGGATCAATATTAGATAGACTTAGCCTATCTATATACCTACTTAGGTATACACGAAAATCATGTACACGTTAAGGCTATTTAAACTTTTATTTACTGTGTTCTGCAATTTGTGTTACATACTAATTAATAATTTAATATATTCATCTAGCCTTTCTTAGCAGGTATCTTCCGAAGACTTCTTCTTATAAAAAAAGTTTCCTTTCTCTCAATTTCTCACTTAGAACATAATTTTAAACACAGTATTTGAAAAAAAGAAAGTATGTGCCGAGTTTCTTGCCCGTTCTTCTTGGTGCCCAACAGCTCTCAGAACGTGGTCATAGTCTGACATAATACATTGTTTTGTTAATTTTGAATTTCGATTCGGTAATTATATAAATAAAATAAATAAAATACCCTTGACAGGGTAAAAATGTCTCCAGTTTACCGGTGCCAAAAATGCTTCTTTTGCCACCAGCACTAATATGACCACGATCTAGTTTGCTCAGCAACCACCGATAGAATTTTGACAGATATGGGGTAGTGCTACTGTTTGCTTGTACGAATAAGGTATATGTAAATCATTTGGATGTCCATATATCCTTAGGGTTCTCATCGGTGGTAGAGTTCCACAAAACGGCGTGTTTCCGTATCAGTGACGTTAGATGATCACGCTTGATAGTCACACTTATTGTGTGGTGACTGTTGAGGAGTGAGGAAGCCGGAAGCTCACGGTGACACCTCTACGTGACAAAACGGGGGATTCGTGCGGATTACAGCACTGATGCGTAGTGTACCTATATCTACGAAGCGCTTTGGTGCATATTGTCTATGCTACGAGACGTAGCGTAGGCTTAGTAGCGTATAACACCTTCCTAAACCATGAGTGTTCATTGTAATGGAATACTTAATTATTATAGGTATTTTATTTGTGTAAGTTTTTCAATAAAATATAGGTACGTGTTGGGAATGAATGTTTTTCTTTCATGTATTCTCCAATACCTATAATTATTCTTCATAAGTATGCAAAATATTATGGAAAAACAACGACTTTTACCTAATAAGTACACGTAAGTATGTATAGATACCATGGATGTAGCGTATTTCGTCATTGGTAGATATATATAATTACACTAGCTGATGCCCGCGACTTCGTCCACGTGGGATAAAAACTATTCTATCTTTTAAGTTGGACCAAATGACAGATATTCACGAAGTTTGAACTAAATCGGTTCAGTAGTTTAGGAGTCCATTGAGGACAAACATTGTGACACGAGATTTATATATATTAGAATATATATTATTTCGTATAGATATACGAAATACACTCCTACTTATTATTAGGAACATTATGTCACTACATTTTAATCCCTATTAAAGATCCGGAGTTTCGTAACAAGCAAATCGTTAATAGTCCAAGTTGTATTATTACGGGGATCAGTATACCCAGAAGCGTTTTTATACAATCGGAAAAAAATCGGAAGCGTCTCAATACGAGTATGTCCGGAATTCGGATTAAGCACACTTTGAGAGCGGCGTCGGTTTGTCTGTCGTGTCGGTGTATTATCTGCTATCGAATAAAGCAAAGCGGCGTGTGTCTGTCCGTCTGTGAAATTGTAAGGCGTATTATCCATTCTCGGACAATATTTGTGGGTGTGGACACAAATCAAACGCAACGAGAGGTGTTGGATTTTTTTTTGTGAATATTTTTTTCTAATAAAATCTACTTAATACTTACTTAATCAGCATATAGACGTCCACTGTTGGACGTAGGCCTTTCCAAGAGCGTGCCACCACACTCGGTTCTCCGCCTTCCTCAGCCACCTGCTACCAGCTACCTTTTTGAGACCGTCGCGTCAGTTCAGCGGGCAGGAGGCCGTCCTACGTTGCGCTATAAAAATCTATAACCTAGCGGCACAGGTATCGCGAAGCTGAAGTGGCAATGATCGGGGCACTTAGTTCGAAAAACCGACGGACGTTGGGGATTCAAAGTGCCTGGAATGGCGACGCACGACGCACGAAGCACAGGGTTGGCAGACCAGATGGACTCGCGTCATTAAAAGAGTTGCATGAAGGCGATGGATGCAAGTACTTAGCACAGGACCGTGTGTGCTGGAAATTGCAGCGGTAGACGTCCGTCGGCTGAAACGAAGTATTAGGCTATTTAAATCAAGTTTTTTCTACTCTTATTATAATTTGGTGTTGGTATTTGGTGCCCATAAATCAACTCACTTGGTATTAATTACCCTTAGACCCTACACTCTACAGAGGGTATCAAAGCTTCCCTATCATCTTTGTGAGTGTGTTAGGGTGGGCGGACTCTTCTCAGGCGGGGTGCTCTTCTCAGGGAGTGACGCGATTCGCTCCTCGGCCCAGATTGCCTGTCACTACATCAAGCTGTCATACACACGTTCGTAATGAGGCCTGCGGGTTTTGTACCTGCTTGGTAAAGCTGGGGCCTGGATACCTAAATACTGACAGTTGATTATTATTATTGAATCCATTATAATACGCTACGCTAAGAGGACGGGAAAGATGTGACGTATGTTGAAGCCAAAAATTTCTCAAATATGGCGTCGCGTGTCGTACATTTCGGTACCGCTGACAGCGCATAGCGCTATCGGTCGCTTACATTAGCGCCATTTTACAGTTTTGACAAATCCGGCTTCAGGGCGGAGCCTAAAAATACATGCGTGACGTCACTAAATGCTAATCCTTGATTTGTTTAATCAATGATTAAAAACTCATCATTACCTTAGTGGGAGTCGTGCCAGAATGCAATCACTATTTCAATTTCAAGTCATGTTTAATACCTACTTGTTTTAGGTTATTAGGTATAGGTTTAGGTAACTACTTAATTGCAATCCTAGTTTCATGCTAGTACTATTCGGTGAAAACCTACTTTCGGGACTGGCGAGTGGCGGTGCCGGTAGAGATTTGACTCTTCAGAACCTATAAGTTAGCCCTATGTGAAAAAAATGAAGATTTTCAAATGCGTATGATTTCGGTGCGCTATTATTTAATGTAATATAGGTATGTTATGTATGTATATTGTATAGTCTACTAAGAAACTACCTACCACCTTTCATCAACTACGATTAACGTGTTTTGACTACTCCTATCAATGTACCTAATACTTACTAACTTTTAAATTCTTCATCATCATTTTTGTTGACACTTTTCGGTTTACTTTCCACCTATTATATCTATATTGTTCTGTTATATCATAACTCTATATAGGTACCTACCTCGACATAATATAAGTACCTATCGTCTTCAAGTACCTACCTACTCAATGAGTACCTACCTAGTAGAGGTTATTTTAGTGACTGGGATAAGGAATAGGATTTTCTATCATTGCTCCTTTGACATGAAGTAAGTACTTCCTTTGCTACTCTTACTGAAAACAATCCTAATTTTATTATTATTCATTATAACTTAGTAAGTACTCACTTCCGGATCATAACGAACTTTAATCGAAACCATACGGCGCGGTCCTCGGTTCGATTCCCAACAATGGCAGGCGGTGGAGAGCTCGATTTACAATCGAATATGTTTTAGCCATTGTTCATTTGTAAGTCAGAAAGTCCGTTGGTTCTTTGTGCTCGTAATTAAGGTGCGCGCACACCGGCGACGCACGCCGCACGCGCCGCCCGCTTCCGCTCGCCGACGCGCGAACAATGGCTCAGCGCGACACGCCATTATTTGTGCAAGAACAATCATTATTACTGAGCGGGCTCGTATTACGGTAGTTGGAGGTGAAGTTTTTTGGGGCAGTTCATGCCAAAGTGTGGGATTGCAGCTTCCTAATTTGTGAAGAATTTAATGATTTTTTTTCTTTCTTTTCAATAAATATCAGTATATACAAGCCAACGGTCTGGAATGTTGAATTTATTACCAGTACGTTTTCAACTGTTTTCAACAACAAGTTTTCTGTTTCAGTCATCATCTCATTCCTTTACATTAATTTCTGCAGCTTAGGCACTTTTATTGCTGTTTAAACTTATCCTTCCTTGTATCATCGTACCTATCCGTCAGGTGGTCAAGTAAAAATAACTTTTGCTTGAATATTATTCCAAGTCTTAAACGGTCTGTTATTTACCTTGGGGTCTGATTGCATAAGAAAAACGTATTCATTGTTATCGTAATCGTTAGCGAATTCTACCCCCGATTGGCTGACGTAGATCAGGGAACCAATCTACGTATGACGTAGGAAGGAAACCAAGGGAACTTGTAAAAGATTACGATAGCGATGAATACGTATTCTTACACAATTTATGGGCTGATTTCGGTCACTGTGGATCGAAATTCCACCAAAAAAAGTTGGTTTCAACTTTGACAAGCTAAACAAGCTAACTGTGAGGGCAAGCGAATCTTACAACCCCGTAATTTGTCGACTGTTCAGTTGACAAAGCTGCACTCTCAGCTTGCAGCACTCTGTTTCGCTACCCGGCGCGGCTCCCACTGCGCCGCTGATTGGAGGTTAGAATGACCCGACGTTTTAACGGTTAACTGCACATTTCACTTTCGAGGCTACACAAAGTCAAGTCTTAAGTTTAATTTAGGAACGAATTAATTCAATGAACCCACTTGTTCTTTAAAAGAAAGTGATAGAATCGTGCAAAATATTACAATCATTTAGACTTGTCAATAGATTCGCATCTTTCTCTCTACTAAAGTAAGTAGTAATAACAGCATCTATGCACCTCAGTTTATCTGTCGCCCACAGATTTCTAATTCCATAATGGTAGAGTTTGCTTCTTTCTTTTGGAGTGGACTCTCTTCAAATACAAATATTTTGATGTTTAGAAACAGTGTAGTTGAAGATTTTTTAAATGTTATCTATTTATGTACCCCTTTGCCTGTCCATTGTTGAAGATAATCGATTTAAGCTGTAATAATTTGATTTTTTTAACAACCAACTTGTTAAGAGGCAAAAGCGGTTAAATGAAAATACGTAAATAGATTTCATAATAGGCATTTATAATTTCATAGTACACTCATAATATTGCGATTGACTCAAGTTAAAGATGATTGCACATCTGGCCGTATTCTAACTTAATAACGCACGGCTAGGTGTGAGATCAGCTTAATATTGACACTTATTATTTACACGTTTTAACTATATTTTACTGTAATATATAGAAAGATACATATTGTGGATCACATTTTTAATGCTTGAGAATAACGATTTCTCAACTTTCGAATATAAATACTTTATGTATTTCTATTTTTTCTTTTTTCACTAACATCAAATCACGCTATATTTACATAGATATAACCTGCATTATTTCAATAATTCTTTATTTACAATTTTTATTTAATCGATGCTGATAGAACAAGATTTCAAAAATTAGGTTTATTCGATTATAGTGGATTATACAGTGTGTCCGGGATCGTACTAGCGATAATTTATGGGAGTATTCTATAGGTTATACAAAATTTACCAATAACTTCACGTTTTTATTTCTTTTGGGCAATATTTTTTTAGTTTAAGGCATTTTTGGCTGTGTTGTTTTGACGTTTTACATTATTGTTAGGAATGAGACCATTTGAGAACATGCGAAGCAACAGACTTTCAAGTTATTACTGATTTCGTGTGCGCATACTCAAAAAAACGCAACCAAAATTTGAAATGGCTCTCACGGGGAGGGGGTGACGGGGCGCCCCCCCTTTATAGGAAATTTTTTGCTTGTAATGAGCCATACAACAATCCCTTAAATTATCGCTAGTTCGATCCCGGACACACTGTATATAATGAACGCCATTTGAACAGTATAATTTTATCACATTCGAAAGATTTTTCTACGTATTTTTAAAATTACAGAATAGAATATATTATAAGCCCATGAACACGAACATCCATTTTAATGTCGTTTATACCAAGATTTTGTCTTAGGAAACATCGAGAATTACTTAGAATATGAACAACGGCATTAGGTACTACATAAACATCTAAAGCAATTACCTTAAAATAACTCTAAATATTTACAAAATATAGACATTCAATTAGCTACAATTCATTCTCTAGTTTAATCAAGTCCTCGATCAATTCATTCAGTCAGCTTCGTTCAAGCTTTTGAAGTAGTTTTCGGGTCACAATAATTTTGAGAAAAACGTGTTCGGAGCGGTCATCCTTGCGGGGTCCAGGATGCGAGGGTAGGCAGCTCCGAGGAAAGGTCTGAACGCCGCCCTGCTGGCTTCCTCAGTAGGACTCGTGGTCGCTTCTTGAGTGGACTCATCTTGGGTGTCCAGGGAAGAATCATTATTTGAACTCCCCGCTCCCATGTGCAGTTTCCTCGTGTGTTTCTTCAAATCGAAATTTCTGCAGAAACCTTTGGCGCATATACTGCATGTAAAGGGCTTTCTTTCGTTATGCGTGTGCATGTGGAATGTCAGATTGTATATCTGATGGAAAGCTTTATTGCAGATGCTACATTTGTAGGCCTTTTCCCCGCTGTGGGTCAATCTGTGGTTCTTATAATTTCCCTTTTGATGGAACCCTTTCCCACAGAATTCGCAGACGAACGGTTTGTAGCCGGCGTGGATTCTCGCATGAGTGTTTAGAGTGGAAGATCGATTGAAAGCTTTTCCGCAGGTGAGACATTTGTGCGGCTTTTCTGAAGTGTGTATAATTTTGTGGCGACACAACGTTGAAGCTTGTCGGAAGCCTTTGCCGCAAATTTTGCAGACGAAAGGTCTGGCTCCGGTGTGGACGGGCATGTGCCTCGTCAAGTTGTAATGGGCGTTGAAGACTTTTCCGCAGTCGCCGCACGCGAAACTCTTATTTTTCGCTGGTGATGGAGTGGGGCCCGTTGTGGATGAGACGGCGTGGTCTGCGGCGGCGGGCCTCGGACTGGGAGGTCTCGGAGGGCTTTGCACTGGCGGCGGTCTCGGCAGATGTAACTGGTGAGCGTATGTTAGCGACACTAAGTCAGGCCCATAGTATAGTAATGGATAGTGGGAAACTAGCTGTCTTCTCGCCGCCGGGATGTATTGCTTGAACGCTGAGTCAAGAAGCTGTGCTCCGTAGGAGAGAAATCCAGGCGGTGGAGGCAGTTCCGGAGAAACGGATTTCTTCCTGTCAGGTTCCATCAGTCTAGCTATGGAGAAGTTGAGGATGGGTGCTGTAGGTGTGTCTGGAGACTTCGCCCTCTCGGGGGAGGATTCCCTCGGGCCCTCGGGGCGAGTCGTGGATTGAAAGGGCTGCATTGTTGACGAGTACCTGCGGAGGAAACCATTGTTAATAAATCTCTTGTTTTTGTTTTGTTTGATGACAAGTTTTCTTTTAACAATCTAATAACTACTACATATTCTTATATTGTGGTATGAATAATTAGAGGGTTCTGGCAGTTTCAAGGCCGGGCGATTTGAGATTGTTGCTCATAATGGGAATTATTTTAGTAAAAGTAATAATGGTCAGTCATTCACGAATCTTTTACGATGGTACCTACTTATAATAAGTTATACAAGACGCTAACCGTCACGCTACAGAGACGGATTATATTTGTATGTCGGGCGTTTATGTTTCCCTTGCCTTTAATGTTCCTATTAGTATGTGAAGCTCTAACCATATTTGAGAGGTGGTATGAGCCCAGCAGTGGGACGTCAGTTGTCTACACAGTGGTGGTATCGTTCGTATCTGAGGATGAGGCCATTGGAACATTTTATGTCTATCTTCTTCATACAAGAAAAAGTAGTGCCATTTGTCGTAATTTCGCTAAGTAGTACGCCGCGCCGCAACATGTCAGAGATCGTCCCTGCGGGAACTCGCGTGCGGACTAGTAACAAGTATATATCTGTGGCATGGACCGCCCTCCTTTAAATGATAATGCAGTCAGCTTACAATTGATGCTGTGGCCGCTGTGGGTGTCAAAACAAATATTTTTTTGACACCAGTAAACTGGCACATTTCTTCGCGCGGTCCGCCGGATCCTGTATATAGGTACGTCTATTTTTTCGTATCGGAATATTGCATACTGCACGGGCGTGAATCGCAGCCGCGACTCAATCGCGAGAGTGTGTCATTGTTTGGCGGTTGTCGCACAAAGGGTCGTCGCCGCTTGTTTTAACTTTTACGCAAATTGCAAGGGGCGTACCCTCACTCCTCAGCGGCAGTCGGCGTGGAGCCGTTTGTCGCTTCGTCTTTGTGGGGAAATCGTTTGCAAACATTCGTTGGTATTACGTTCTTTGAATTGTAGCGCCAAATGGAAAGGGCTCTTCAATAGGTACCCATTCAAATTCGAACTCCACTTTCGTTACTAATTAAGAAAGTAGTGTTTGGTTTGGTTTTCAGAAATATTGTATTTAACATCTGTGTTGGATTGTTTGGAATCGAAATGTCATGTTTTGTTAACAGTGAAATTTGATTTCGAATTACTATCTTAGGTTATGATAATTGACATCTGCTCTAGACAGGGCGAACCGCCCGAAAAAATGTCGCTAGTAAGGGTGTCATTATTACCGACAGTATAAGGCCACGCGGTAGTTCGGTCAGCGGCGGCGGCGGTATTTTGACAGTTGGCGCTACTGTTTGCTTGTATAAAAAAGATTAACGTAAATCGTTCGGATGCCCATATCTTGAGGTTAGTAATCAGTGGTTATAATATATAATCATTAAGGAACATTAAGTAACTCTTAAACTAAACTCGTTACTAAGTAACAAAACAAGAATTCCCGGCTGAGTTTATTGTGGGATTCTTCTCATGTGCAGGGCGCGTTGGAACCTCGTAAAGTCTTGAATATGTTTTCACCATTGTACAAACTATTGATAAATTAAATGACTCATAATATGTGTCTGTGAGTTTGGCGAATATGAAATAAACAATTGAAATCTTCTTATTTTAAAGTCTTACCTAAAGACTTCTTATTAAGAAGTCTTTAGATGGCCATGATGTTTTGCCGATCTTAGAGGCAATAGGGAAATTTCCCTCCAGGCAAGTGTTATGCCTGGGGACCGATTGTGACGTCAGAACTTCTATTTGTACAACGCTCGTCGAAAGCTCCGTCAGCGTGTGCTATTGCGCTGGTTACGCCATCTATCGTCAGCTATCGAACACCGCTACAATGCCGTTCTGTGCTACAATACATCTATGTGAGGCCACTATTGCTTGTTCTTGCGATTTATTTATTAAAGACTGTTTATTTTTTATTTCATTATTTATGGATTACCTTTTATGTTACAACTACAGTCTCATAGACCACGATACAGTCTCCAATAATTTCCAAAATATAGGTACTAAGCAGTTATTAGGTAAAAAGCATATATTCCCTAAAAATGAAAAAAAAATATATAAAATTGCCTTTCGAGTCACTCCCTTTTCTCTCTATTAATAAATCCTGCCAATAAAATACCAAACGGTTAAAACAATCCACCCCAATAAAAATTTAAAAACAATATGTGCCCGCGGGAGGGTTGTTAGCGCAGAAGCGCAGCCGCAGGGTTAACCCGAGCATGGTCGTACGGGCCGCTATAGAGGGCGGCGGGTTAATTGGACCGGTCTTTGTCACCCCCTGGGTTACTGTGTGATTTTAGGGTTATGGAATTGTTAATTGTCATACGCGAGGTAGATAATTTTTCAGTGCCTGTAAGTGATGTAAACACATCACATTAATTTAATATGCTTTGCCAAAAATGGCGGTAGGGTCTGCCATAAAAGTGCCTGTAAGTTAAGCCTATGTAAATTACTTCAAAAATAAACACTAACCCCCCCTCTGTCTCTGTAACGTGGAATAGCATTGAAATACTTTGTTTTATCTTGTTCCTTCAAAAGTCTAGTTATTGATGCCAGTGAAATACAAAACAACCTATTCCACCGGTATTCCCATAGATTAAATAAGTCAATGGTTTTAATAAATGAGAAATTTGAACACTTTTCACTTTTTCAATATGCAACTACTACTTAACTACTTGTTTTTTTTTACTTTTTAGTTCGTTTTATAACAAGGCAGCCGTGTTTATAATTTTTTGATTATTTAGTTTATAGACCGACGGAGTTTTTGTTAGATTGTATGAACAAAGGTGATTAGCAATATATTAGGCTACAACAAAGTTAATTTTTAAATTCTCTTTAAGCATTATAGTTTGTGAAAACAAACGGTAGGTACCCGCGGGAATTTAAAAAGTGGATGAAGTCGCGGGCAGTAGCTAGTGGGCCCCTTGGTAAGAGCTCGTAGGAAAGGCCAGGTGCAATGTTGGTACAACAATGTTGGCCAACACAATAGCGAGGCGACTCGCGAGGCTTTATTAGTCGCAGGAGAGGGAACTACATTTTTTATTACGAAGTAGGACTTTTACTTGTTCGAAAATCAAAATATAAGTACTTGACGTTTAACGACTGCAGTTTTGTTGTTTTAACGCTCAAGTTTATTTCTGCTACGAATAATTGTTTTTATTATATTGGTTTGGCCTTTTGTTTTAATAAGTTATGTTCTTAAACCTTTTAAAACGGTTTCATAAAATATCTCCTAAGCGTGAATTGAATTTGGAAGTCAAATCCCTTGAGTTCATCTTAACTTGTTCAGTTTGCAAAATATTTATCTCGTCCATCTAATATCTACGTACCTCAAAAAGAAATCAATCCCTCACACTATCGAGCCATCACATTATCAAACAAGCTGACTCAAACGCTAATCTCTCTCAATATCATAATTACTCTCCACGCCGCCCTATCTCATATCGAAATCACATCAGATCCGGACCAGCCTCTCGACTTGATAACGCAGATTAGCCACACACTGTCTTCAATTTAAACCACTCTAAACACGGTTACAGAAAAGTGAACTTTAAAATAAGATGTTAGAGAGTTTAAAATTAGCAACGTGTTTAATATAATTAAACCACGCCAGGGCTCTTGAGATCTCGAGCATTGTAGGGTTAAAAATTAAAATGAAGAGTTGCGGATAAGTTTTACGTAATGAAGTAGGTAACTACATATCCGTAATAATTTCTAAAACTTCACAACGTAAACTCCTCATTTACCTCATATTTGTTCCCAATATAGCTCCAAATCTAATCTGGATATCTGCATAAAGTGATCTTTCGGGAAACAATATGAGGAGAAAGGAGATTTTTTATGAAAAACATATTGCTATAATACTATTGTTTCCACAATTAGTTTACAAGTAGCAATTTTTTAATCGCCAGATAAACAATAACTATATATATGACGTTTATATAGATTTTGTATGGCATATGTTTGAATAGAAACATATTAATAGAAACATATTAATTATAATTAAACCACGCCAGGGCTCTTGAGATCTCGAGCATTGTAGGGTTAAAAATTAAAATGAAGAGTTGCGGATAAGTTTTACGTAATGAAGTAGGTAACTACATATCCGTAATAATTTCTAAAACTTCACAACGTAAACTCCTCATTTACCTCATATTTGTTCCCAATATAGCTCCAAATCTAATCTGGATATCTGCATAAAGTGATCTTTCGGGAAACAATATGAGGAGAAAGGAGATTTTTTATGAAAAACATATTGCTATAATACTATTGTTTCCACAATTAGTTTACAAGTAGCAATTTTTTAATCGCCAGATAAACAATAACTATATATATGACGTTTATATAGATTTTGTATGGCATATGTTTGAATAGAAACATATTAATAGAAACATATTAATTATAATTAAACCACGCCAGGGCTCTTGAGATCTCGAGCATTGTAGGGTTAAAAATTAAAATGAAGAGTTGCGGATAAGTTTTACGTAATGAAGTAGGTAACTACATATCCGTAATTACTCTCGGCTTCGTTCCAAGATGTTACAACGTAGTTTCACGTCCTACCCGCCGTTTCGCACTGTATTTCGGAGGAAGGTAGACCAAAGAAAAAATTTCGACTTTGTACCAACCGCGGCCTGAACACCTCATTCACAGTTTAGTGCTTCGCTGTTTCGTACGTTTTTAATCTTAATAAAATGTTTTTTCTCGAGATAAAAGGAGGTATAAGGTTTCTATCATTCCGAAAAGGAATAATAATAGTATAAAGGTAATTGTGATTTTGATTATTAGCATCGGTGGTTCAGTGCTAGAACACACCGGAGTCTCACATACGCCCATACTACATAGGGTTGCGTGTTTCTCACACCGGAGTCTCACATACGCCCATACTACATAGGGTTGCGTGTTTCTCACACCGGAGTCTCACATACGCCCATACTACATAGGGTTGCGTGTTTCTCACACCGGAGTCTCACATACGCCCATACTACATAGGGTTGCGTGTTTCTCATACCGGAGTCTCACATACGCCCATACTATACAGGGTTGCGTGTTTCTCATTTCGGAGCCTCACATACACCCTTTACTGACAACCGAAGCATAACTGCTACGCAGACAGTGAATTGCCGCCATTGATGTCGACGTCACGAAGAATGCTTTCTCTGGAGCGAATGTAAGTACCGTCGCTGACACCGGCACCGCTGCAATATCGGCTGTGTTGATCCCCAGCGCGCCTCTTGTCCCAGTTTCCTGTTACTAGTTGCTGTACTCACTGCTGCTGTGAAAGATGCAGCTACAGAATATTAGTCCCATACTGAGCATGTTAGAAGATGATCCGAAGGTACAGAAAATAAGCAAATATTAATTACTTGTGAGCTGTCATGACTACACTACATGCGTAGCTGTTATGTACTTTATTCTTACTGTAAAGATGCAGATCCATATCTGCTTAAATGGATTCGGCTCGAATCTTATACCTACATATTATAATATTAAATATATCGATTCCTCCTGAGGAGACTTTTATTCAGATGAATAAAGAGAGCGACAATACGACCACGGCCACAGCTACTAGCTGCAGGCAGCCGTGTTTTCTCGGCCGTATGAGCGGGAACCGCGCGGCACGAGGTGAGGCGGACGACGAGTCACGTGACGCTTCGACACAGCTCCTCGAGGAAGTCATCGCGGCAGAGCTACGCGACCACAGAGTACGCGACACAGAACGGTAAAGCCGGCAGGCCGCTCGACTTATTTCTACAATAGCTGATTATAATTGATTTAATATTAATCATTATTATTAATGTTAATAATCATTTTGTGTTTGTGGTTCAACATCAATAATTCTACAATTTCATAGTAGATATCAGGTAATGTCATGTCCACCACACCACAGTGGTTATCCACAGTGGTGCTTCGTGATTCTATATATAAAGAAGTAAAATATACTTGGACAGAATATTAAATATAATTATAAAGAATCTACCTATAGATAATCCTTTGTCTATAGGAGCATTATTTCAACGATTTTCTTCCACGTTTCTGATACGTACCGCTAAGGTGTGGAACACCCTTCCAGCTTCTGTGTTCCCAGCCAAGTACAACCTGAGTGCCTTCAAGAGAAGAGTGAATAGGCATTTTCTAGGCAAGCGCGCTCCATCCTAGACCTCGTCATTTCTGTTCATCAGATATGATTGTAGTCAAGCGCAAGCTATCCATAATAAAATTACTTTCAGTGTAAAGAAATTAAATAAACAAACTCATAAATACATAGTTTTTTAAACTAGAAAATCTAAGAACATGTATTAAATTAAAACTAATTTTTCTTAAATAACATGTTCTGGTACTAAATAAATAAATAAAATATTTTCCTTTTATAATAAATAAAGATTTAGATGACAATTTAAGAAAATTTTATGCTCTCAGTGAAATAGCAATCTCTATGAATTCAATGTGTTACCATTTTGTTTGAATACAGCTCCAGTATTTACTAAGATTAAGCCTGTCGCAATACTATTGCGACCGATGGATAATCTTTCAACTTTTATTTAGATATAAATTTTTTGGTAAATAATTGTACAAAACGTGTCCGATACAATCAAATACTACTAAAATACTGAGCGTTTATTACTCAAAATTAATTCTATTAATAATAGGTATTCAATAAAGCAATAACATAATATTCAAAAAAGAAATAAAGTGACCAGATAGAGAAATTAAAGTATGTTAACTGTACTTACATTAGATCTACCGCTAGTAATACATTCCGAGCGCTGTAAATGCTTAAATCTAAGCGAAAATCCATTTAAATATATGCTGGTTAAGCAATAATATGGATTATACAGCATGTAAAATAAAAGGTAACACTTATGCCATGAAAATATTTACTAATGCCTCAACAACTGGGGGTCGTGCTTGTGGACCGTGGAGTGAGCAGGAATGACAGCTACACGCAAACAGCCTCCAGGACTGCAAAAATTTGCTTCGTATTGACATTGCGACTGAAATATCAAAATTTGACATTGACAAATATTACATTAATTATGAAAATTGTGTAATATAACGGTCCATGATTCAAAGATTCAAAAGACTTATTTCATATAGGCCTGGCTTACGGGCACTTATAAATAATCAGTGAAACATTATGATAATTATTACTTATTAGTGGATAATATAATTGCACATGCACTGTGCACAGGATGAATCCTGATTTCTTCCGCAGTTCTGACAATAAGATATTATATAGATATCCATTCGATGGATTTGTTTAGAATTAGAATTTATATTGTGAAGAAATTTTAAATACAAATTTAATTAAAGGTAATGAACAGGGATTGTGTTGTAACAGTGCCTCAATGGCCTACACAATCGTACTTACTTATAACAACAATACTCAACCATTGATTTTAAAACCACAAGATATTTTAACAATTATAATAATAATAATTAGTGTAACGAACGCGCAGTACTCCGACAAATCACCGTAGTTGTACAGGGATTTTATCCAGATTTCACTACTCCGAAGAGGAGTCTTATGTATTCATCCATCCTAGTATGGCGACACTTGTGGACAATACCTATTCTTAGACAGTATGACACTTTTTGTTAGATAAAACGATCTACTTACCACTGCTGAAAGCCATAAATTAGAGATTTAATTAGTTACTGCTGTCAAAATAATGATTTGCATATTTATATAATGAAGTGATTACGAATATTTTAAGTTTTCTATTCATTTAATTCAAATGCATATGGAACAACAATCACTTTGATAATTTCTTTTATTATTGTTAGGTCAAAATTTATTATAGCTATTTATGATTGAACTTGGATAATATACTTAAAGAGTACTTTGTTTACGGCCTAAATTTCAAAAATGTCTAATCTAAAATAATCAGTTCAATCTATATTAATTAAATATGGAACCCTAAAAATGGGCACTGGTTGCAGCTTACAGAGTTAAATCGCTGTATGTGATGTATACATATAAATAATAATATTAATTTCGCAAACACTGAGTTAATAATAATAAAAATTCCAAACTGAAGAAAATTTGGGTACATACATAATACATAGGTGCTACATAATATAATTAGCGCTTATACAAGTCCAGCCTTATGGAATGCAATAAGTATAATACAAAATATAAGTAATGAACTTAAAGCAATAATTAATGAAGTACATATTTGCAAATATTACGTCAATTAATCTTTCGTCAAATTAATTTATCTGTGAGGTAATCATAAGAATAATATTAGAATTTAACTTGTTGATATACATATATATATATATATATATTTACATAATATATACGAGTATATAATATTCATACCGTATTCACTGTGCACATTACTAGGCCCGCGTCGATTTCGAAAGCCTTCATTTGGGAGTTAACCTACACTTAGTACAGACATTATTAGTAATACTGCAGGATTGAGATCAAATTCTTTGGGTTTAACAAAATACTATATTAGTTTCGTATCTCATGAGTTATGTAGTTTAATTAGAGTATCTGCTTAAAATATATTAATACATGTAAACTTATTAATATCTGGGTGACCAAGCTTCGCTCGGTGGCAAATAGATGGCACCAGTAGTCATATTTTTATTTTTTTTTGGATTTTTAAAATGAATCCTAGCTAGATCGATTTATCGCCCCCAAAACCCCCTGTATACTAAATTTCATGAAAATCTTTAGAGCCGTTTTCGAGATTCAGATTATATAGAAATATACATATATACAAGAATTGCTCGTTTAAAGGTATAGGATAAGAATATTAGAATAGATCATTCGAGAGATTATACTTAATGTAGAGTTGCTTACAACCCATTTCATAACCATAAGTATTAAGTTATTTTGCTATATTTCTTTTTATAATGAAAGTAGCTGTTATTATAAAAATATTCTGTTTTGTGCGTTATTATGAAATGTTCTGTTTATGGCGAAATTATTAATTAATTATTTTGTTTCATATGTCAGAAATTCATGTTTCACGACAATAACTTTCTCTCAACATCTACGTTGTAACATCTTGGAACGAAGCCGAGAGTAATTAATGATTAAACGAACTTACCTGTACGTGAAGTTCAATCATAATTACTCGAAGAGCTTCGTTCCAAGATGTTAGCAACCCTCCCTCCCAATGGACAGGCCATTGCCCTGGTCGTGAAACATAAGTTAAAAAATAATTAAGAAATAATAATCAATTTATTTAAAACACAGATTATTTGAAGAAAGGATTCTTTTTTCTTCAAATAATCTGGGATTTTAACAGCTCTGCTCTCTCCAAACTAAATGAGGTGTTCAGGCCGCGGTTGGTACAAAGTCGAAATTTTTTCTTTGGTCTACCTTCCTCCGAAATACAGTGCGAAACGGCGGGTAGGACGTGAAACTACGTTGTAACATCTTGGAACGAAGCTCTTCGAGTAATTATGATTGAACTTCACGTACAGGTAAGTTCGTTTAATCATTAATAATTTCTAAAACTTCACAACGTAAACTCCTCATTTACCTCATATTTGTTCCCAATATAGCTCCAAATCTAATCTGGATATCTGCATAAAGTGATCTTTCGGGAAACAATATGAGGAGAAAGGAGATTTTTTATGAAAAACATATTGCTATAATACTATTGTTTCCACAATTAGTTTACAAGTAGCAATTTTTTAATCGCCAGATAAACAATAACTATATATATGACGTTTATATAGATTTTGTATGGCATATGTTTCTATTCCTCAGATCGTTTATCTGGCAATTGAAAAATCGTCTTTCAGTCTATTATTCGCGAAAAACTAAATAAAATTTTTATTTCGCGGGATAATTTCACGGAATGTCATTTCATGTCTTATCGAATATCTACACTTCTCTGAGCAAAATAAGGAAATCTCTGTTTATTTCACCCTAAAATCTACAAAAATAAATGCCATAGAGATCGCAATTGATCGTCGCGCCCGACGTCAATGGTCGTCGACGCGACGTCGGTGACGTCTGAAGTCTGACACGTCATTACCGCCCGATCATTAGCGGGGAAAGCGACGACGGGCTGTGACGTACTCGACTATTACGAGTAAGGGTGTCTGTCCACCAGATATGATTTGTTAAGTTTTGTGACAAATACACGATTTTCCGAACCGAGCGATTGCTAATGGTGTCGTTTGACAGAAACCGTAGCACAAGACGTCATAACACATCTCTGGTGGACAATATCCTATGTACCTATCTAATGACCCTACGGAGAAATCTATATAATACTAACGAGAGAACAAAAAGAATGTGCAACATTCTTTTTGTTCTCTCGTTCGTCTCTGTTGTGGAACATTCGATTGGAACGAAGGTCACTCTCCACTCGATGAATGGAGATGTGTTAGCTCCAAGTTAGCTCGCGTTGCCGAGTTTTTCATACCAAAGTCGTATGGCTGATTTCAAACTTGCTTCTGCGGATGCTTTTTGTATGTTATTATGAATACCTACAGTAAACAAAACCTTGGAACTTGCATTTAAGACTGAGGGATTTTCATCTTGTCGGGATTTTCGGACAAAAACAGAATCATCAAAATTGGATACGAATTGTCCAAGTCTCCGAAGATTGAACGCCCAATTTTCGTCTTCTACTTGTATTTCTGAAGATATCACATCAAACATAAGGTACCCGAGTACTTATCGGTTATTCCTCCACGCCACAATTACGCCTACTGCGATTACTGAACCCAGGAGTATTACATTATAGGATTTTATCCCGAAAAACGCATGATTTTCGCAGGATTGATGTAAAACTGAATCTCACGTGACCGTATGGGCCGTATGGGACAGCTCCGCTCCACTCCACCAAAGCGGAGTGGAGCGGAGTGTTTGAGTAACTAATCAGATTTCGACAACTCTTCTTCTCTCAGTTTCGGAGATGTCAAAATAATGAAATCTGATTGGTTACTCAAACACAGCTCCGCTTTGGTGGAAACTGGGCCTATCTGCGAGGAAAATCAAATCGTAAAAATAATAATTCTGTCGAATGGGGAACATTCACCGCTTTGACACCCATAATAACACCGTTGACATCATTAATTCCCTGTCCCTTTCTACCGCACGCGTCATCCTATGCCCGTCTCGTTCTCATTTCTATAATCCCGGATTTGTGTATAACCGTCGTTTAGAGGGAATTTGTCCTCCGTGATTTGTGTTGTGGTGTTGACACGCGCTGTGTTTGGAAATAAGTGCTGTTTGATTTGTTTTGAATTTGCGGGCGCTTGGCGATTACGGGAGGGATCTTTTAGGCAGCTAAATCCCATTTAAATAATAAGTATACTCTCGTAAATCGTATGTTAACTGGTAAAATAAGATATATTTTATTCTTTGAGTGTACTCTTAGACTCATTTTCCACATTTTTAAGCTATTGCATAGCTTATCGCGGGCCTTGAGCGTGGAGACCGAATCCAGAAATTCCGTAGCGAAAATAACCTAACACCCTCCACTCCGACCATAATCTACTACTCCGACTACTGATAATCGAGAAATAATAGAAATAAGTTGATAAATAAATAAAAATAAAATAGTATTTATAACAGATAAAAAATGCTATGAAATAGCTTTACCGCGGCAGTCTCCGAGTGCTATAAATGAATATAGGCTTTATGAATATAGGCTATCGCTTAACTGTGACCACATCTGATGGAAAGTGATGATACCTACAGTTTCAAGTGGTACGCGCTAGCCTATAGGAAATGCCTTTCATTCTCGATTTAAAAGCGCCCATAAAGTTCCAGGCGCCCACATGTTGCTGAAAACAAAGGATAATGCCGATTGTTGTATGAAAATTGGGCTATACCTTGCGTCTTAACCGGTATCATAATTTTTAGATCTGTGTTAATAATGATCATCAGCACCAAAAGGAAGATCATCTAGGTATGTAATATGTATCCTTGTTTGTTTCAATTGCTCGTAATAATCAAGGCATGTAAGAATCAATGTGAATGTTTCACAGTAGGCACGAGTAAATGGGGACAGTCGAGTCTTTAGGGAAGGGTGCCAACGTCAACATTATTTGTGGATGGTTTATACTTAAATATCAATATTTGTAACAATTATCGCGGAGTCAAAATTGTTTGTAGAGTGATGATAATATACCTACTTACTCGCTTATTAAAGGAAAGAGGAATACAAAGAATGTGTACCATCATTGGAGAAGACGGTCTAGAACACATAGGTACCTACTTAATTCTTTGATCTAAGTATGTAAAAATCACTTTTGCTCCTCGTGGCTCACCCAGAAACCTATCCTATGTCAGTATTACCTACTAAGAAAAAATGTTTCAGAGAGATTGATAAAAATCCGAAATTCATAAGTATTTTACATAAAAATAGTTAAAATACTTACTTATTTATCTTTTTACGTAAAATAAATATTAAAATCAAAATCAAAAATACCATTATTTCACATAAGGTGGGTGGACCATGGAAGGCCATGCTCCTTCGAAGGCCAATTATTAAAATTTCGTAGTTATTGCCATGTGATGACAAATTCCTTCTATCTACATAAACATCCATCGAACTAGAAATCACAGACGCGGTGGCGAATCGCTCGCGCCACTATTTTGGCAGTACGGTCCCTCGCTTCATTGATATCGGAAATCGACGACGTTAAACTAAGGTGGGTGTACCATAGAAGGCCACTCCAACAGATAAATAGTTATTATTCATCTATTTACTGGATAAATGAAACTAACAAATATTCAAATAATACTTTGTTTTATTACGTAACATATAAACCACTTCTTTTTATTGTAGATTTAATCGCTATTTATTAACTGTTTGTTTTAAATGAGTGATTTATTATAATGGCCTTCCTAAGGAGCCTTGTTCCTAGCAAGGCCATTTGGAAGAGTTCAATGAAACTTAATTTTAATCAATATTGATCAAATCTGAAATTTAAAAAAGTGGTTTATATGTTACGTAATAAAACAAAGTATTACCTAATTATTTGTTCGTGTCATTTATTCAGTAAATAAACGAATAATAACTGTTTATTTGTTAGCGTGGCCTTCCATGGTCCACCCACCTTAGGTCTAAAATGCAGGCACAGGCTCTTGTAAAAGGACAATACGATATTTAAGATAGGTATATTATGTATGTGGTGATAACTACTAGTCTCATTAGAACTAAGTTAACGAGGCTTCAAACGCGCACTGAGAAGAAGGCGAAACTCAAACAAGTAAGCAGAAACTACAAGATTTCAGTCCGCTCCTGTCGAGTTATTGAAGGTTATATTCGGTATAATAAAAAGATGTCTCGATATTTCTCAAATCAGCCGGGATTATGGCATGGCGCTGACATCGAGGGCTGCCGACAGTTGACTCCCCGCGCCGCTCGCGCGCTAATAAGCTTTCACAGCGCTCACAACCCTGACAAGGGTGCTAGGAATTGAGGACTGCCTTGTTAGAATCTGTCTCACGTACAAATCATGATAAAATGTACCTAGTTCAAATATAAAATTAAATGAAATAGGTACATGTAAATTAAAAATTTGGAATAAAAACTGTCTTGAAATCAAAAATTCGTGAAAATCAATTCATTTCGTGTACTTAGGTAACAACGGACGAAATGTTGAATGGATACAGAGAGTTTTCGTTTTCTTTCTTCTATTCATGGTAAAATTATTCTAACTTACGAGTCTTTAAATTCGAAAATTCTTGATTCCTTCAACGGTATTATGGACGAAAAAAGAAGATTTCCTCCGTTCATATCCGAAGGAAGATCTTTTAATAAAATCTCGCCATAATATGGGACCAGCTTAAACTAAACTAGAGCAATTGGTCTAGGATTGACGAGGTTTTACGGAGATGGGTAGGTAATGTTGTTAGGCAGATATAGGTACGATTACTTACGTAGCGAACGTAACGTATACGAAGTTATACACAGCCTAGAATTTTTAGAACCTCATGAATTTGATTTTTTACTTTTTGGAAGGTTTGTTATTTAAGTTATATGCTTAAATTAGCTTAAAACTAAAAACACGGCATAATCTGGTGGTTACAACTCGTTCAAATATTTAGTAGTTTTACCAAATGATTCCAACCTCGTGGGGTTTGTAGTAGGTAGCCTATCCACTACCTATCCATAATCTGGTTTCACCACTAGATTCACAAACTTCTGTATTTTAATCTTTTATCTACCATGTAAATTATTCGATCATATGATTAACAATGAATATGACGTCTTTGCACCAAGTACGCCTACGTTAATTCACTATGACAGTTCGCATACACCTTCAACACCCGATGTAGTCATAGCGCAAGGTGTTAAAGACATCACAGATATGGAAGCCATAACTGCTCTGTCTTCGAATCATCTTCCCGTATTTTTCACAATCTATGGTACTTATGAGCGCAAATCTTTTCAAACTTATACTAATTACAAAAAAGCTGACTGGCCCAAATTCAGAAAGTTTTTAGATCAAAATATTACTCTCGACATACCACCTTTTAAATCAATAAGTGAAATAGACAGTAATATAGATTTCTTAACAAACACCCTTACAGCTGCTCGTGATTTCAGTATCCCTGTTATATCAGTTGACAGCGAAATTAAGCTACCTCGGCACATTCGAAAATTAATAAAAATTAAGAATACCTGCCGTAAAAAGATAAAGCCGTTAAGAGATCTTACCTAACACAGTTCAATGCTTTGAAATCTAAAATTGATCAAGAAATACAAAAATTTAACGACAAACTCTGGGATAACAAATTAGCTAACGTCGATAATCCCTCTTCAGATATATGGCGACTAGTGAAATCATTAAACCCTAAAGTCAATACAATCCCTCCTCTTAAGGTGACAGATGATTCTTTCACTTCTTCTACGCAAGACCAATGCGAGGCTTTAGCTGAAGCGTTCCTCGGTAACATGAATCTCACCAAACTTTGGAATAGCGATTTTGAAACCGAACGCATCGTATCTGAATCAGTCATTAAGTTAGATTCCTTTGAATGCGATAAATTAAATAAACTTGTGAGACCACGTGAAGTTCGCAAACTACTTAAAAATCTCAAACCCCGTAAAGCCCCAGGTTATGATGGTCTAACTAACTGTCTTCTCAAGCACATCTCACAAAAATGCTTAGTATTACTAACTAAGATTTATAACGGATGTTTGTCATTGGCGTACTTTCCGAGTGCATGGAAAACTGCAAAAATGATTGCAATCAAGAAACCTGGCAAAGATGAATCCTCCCCCTCCAGTTACAGACCAATTAGTTTATTGCCTAGCATGGGTAAAATATTCGAATCTTTAATTTTACAAACCACTACAGATCATTTACTAATACCTGAGCAATTTGGGTTCCGTCGTAATCACTCAACAACACATCAGCTGGCTAGAGTAGCTGAACATGCAGTTCATGGTATGAATCTTGGTAAATGCACTGGCATGATTCTGTTAGATATTGAAAAGGCTTTTGACTCTGTTTGGCATGATGGTCTACTACACAAGCTACTAGTAAATAACGTTCCACTGTGTCTTGTTAAACTTATTCAATCATATCTGACAAATCGTTCTTTTTCAGTATCCATAGGTGACCATAGATCCTCTCTTAAATACACACCAGCTGGTGTACCCCAAGGCTCGATTCTAGGTCCCTATTTATTCACACTTTTTATCAACGACATTCCAAAACAGCCACATACGCAGCTTGCAATATATGCTGATGACACGGCAACTTATACCACTTCTGAGGATAGTGATCTCGTTATCGGGCGTTTACAACTTTCCTTGGAACTATTAAGTGATTTTTTCACCAGGTGACTCTAGAAAACGATCTGTTCCTGCTAGAAAAAATAAATTTAATAATTATTCTATACCTTGGAGTCGCCAGGTTAAATACCTGGGGACAATATTGGATGACAAACTAAACTGGGGTAAAAATATTGATAACCTTGTTCTAAAAGGAGCTAAAACCACAAATGCATTACGACCTATATTAAACAGAAAGTCGAAGCTCAGTTCTACAACTAAATTAAGAATTTACTCCACTTTAATAAGACCGTGTATAACCTACGCAGCCCCCGTTTGGTGTAGTATCACGGATAGTAAATACTCAAAATTACAAGTTATACAAAATAAGGCAATCAAAATAGCTTACAACACTTCATTCCGTACAAATCTTAAAAAATTGCTCAGTAATATTAAATATCCATTCTTAAAAGATTTTATCCTTAAAATATCCCAAAATTTTTATATACGTAAAAATCCCGCCCATCCAAATATTCTGGTCTCAACAATTGGTAGAAGTAGATATAGTACATTATCATACGTCGATACTTACAACAGGTACAGACTTCCCCATCACTACTTCCTTGGTGAGTCATAACATTAAGACAATACAAGCGACCGGTATACGATACTCGTTGCCGATCCTGTGGCTCGATTTTTGTTCTGCGTACCCGCTAAATCTTGAATATTTTTAAAATATTAAGTTTTGGTTTACCATGTGTATAACACCAATACATGTTTAAAATATTAAGTTTAATGTTCGTTCGTTCGTTAGACGTGACATTTCTTAGTTTTAGTTCTACTGTGTTATTTTCTTTAAATGTGAATGGTTGCAACCGTCGCATAGTTATGTTGTTCATATAATAAAGCGCTTCTGTAATTAGCTTACATTATGATAATAATTTTTGTTTTTTTGGTAATCAATGTATATGTTTATAAGGGTGTGTAAGCCTAGGTAACATTAGTTCATTATAGTTGTTAGCAATACGTGTTTATTAACTGTTGTTTAACATGTTGTAAATTATTTTTCATAATAAAGACCTTTAAAAATCAATCAATCAATCAATCTTTTATCTACCTTTGCATTTTTTCTAATCGACGATAAACTTTAATTACTTTCATTGCTGGAAAAATACAAGATAAGAAGAATAAATCAAAAAATGGAATTTACCTAAAGCCTAACAAGAGCTGTGAATAGTCTTAAAATGGAGAGCTGTAATTCAAAGTATGTTGAATTTATATCTAAATGAATATTTGTAAGTCGGCGCTCCCTTTAGCAACTAAAGGTAGGCACCTATAGCCCTCACTTAGTGCATTATAAACTCACAGAATGAGCACATTAAAAAACGTGTCACGCCAACAATTATCACTTTTCACACCTGATTTTCACACCTGGCCCCGCCGCCACGCGCTGCCGCCCCACGGACCGCGCCCAGGGCGGGCGGCGGGCGGGGGCGGCAGGGCGGCGTAGGGCGGTTATTAGATTAGCGACGGATCGGCGCTAATGTGTCTTTGAGTTTGCTTAACTGCTGTGAAGAGGTGTTCATCAGGAGGGAATTATGTCTATTATAGGTTTAAAGCTACCCATAGGCGGCTACACGTTGGGGTCATAGATCGAAAGAGATCACTGTTCATTGAAAGAATACTATCGAAAGAATACTGAGAATATAAATCTGTTTTGATGGTTTCAAATTACAAAAATTTCACTTAGAAATTAAAATCCACCCAAACGGTGACTAGAATTTTAGTTTCAGTTATGTATGTTTTTTGTTACTTATCGTAGAAAATCGCCGGTTAGATACTAGGGTATTTTTGGTAAAACCGTAATTTACGCAGACAGAGCCGCGGGCAACAGCTAGTATAAGATTTCTAACGTGTAAGTAGGCATAAGTAGGCCAGAACACTAACTTGTTTACAACAAGTAACGAAAAAGTTCAGCCTAAAGCAAAATGACCAGAGAAGTGTTAAGAAATGCGACATTAATAACGTAATTTGTGTAGTTGTTGCTAAACTTCCGGCGGCGGCATCGTTTGATGTATACGGGTGAGTTGTGAGTTTTGTGGTTTTGCACCACTCTAATAGCTCCGTGTAAACATATCAATGGGGATTAACTGGCGGTCATTCGGAAGGATTGCGGGATTAAGGCGGTCCTATACGCGAATGACATTGAGCATTTGACCTTCACTGCTCGAGCGAGCTAAGTGCGTCGAAAACGCAAGGACCGCGCAAGTTCATCGAACCCGCTCTACGAGAAAAATAACTACCCGGTAATTTTATCATACCTGGGTCTTTTTATGTTTGAAATGGACAATTTAAGTCTCGTTAGATTCATTACATCTTAATCTAGGCTCGTAAGTTTTATTTTTTCAGTGTTTTAGTTAATTAATTTATATTAGAAAAAAAAAATAATTATCGTTAAAAAGTATGGATATTTAGACTCTAATAGCTTTGAACGTAAGCAATATTTTTTAAAAAGTAAAAAGTATGAGAATAGTACTTTATTTAATTTGAACATTTCTTAAAATTATGAAAATTGTGGCACCGAAATCACGGTGTCACAATTTTTTTTCATGTTTGAGGCATACTAGCAATGATTTTAAAATCTATATTTTTTTGGGGTGATATGTGAATAACAGGGAAATATGTATATGTCAAAGGGTTAAATAGTTATTCAAATTTTAAAAAAGCGTGACCACCGAATTCAAAATAAAATAATTACTGTACATAATTAGTACTTTACCAAGCTTAAATACTCCTTCACGCCGCAACTACTAAACCGATTTGGCTCAAATTTGCAATGGAGATAAATTGTATCCTGGATTAACACATAAGCTACTTTTTATCCCGAAAAAATTCAAGGTTCCCGTGGGATTAGTTAAAATGAAATTCACGCGAAAAAAAATCTTCACGCCGCGCCGCAACCACAGGCCGCAACAGTGAAAAACAGATATTCAACCGGGAGACATACTCCTTCACGCCATAACTACTGAACAGATGTGGCATGCAAATAAAATTAATCCTAGATTAAGACATAGACTACTTTTGATCCCGCAAAATTCTATGGTTTCTATAATAATAGTGAAAACAGATACCCACCTAGGAAAATATTCCTTAATGCCGTAATGACTGAACTGATTTAGCTGAAATTTGGAATAGAGATAGATTATATCCTGGATAAATACAAAATATACTTTTTATCCCGGAAAAATCCAAGTTTTCGGCGGGAAAACTGATATTCACGCGGGAAAACACTACTTCACGCTGTAATTACTGAACTGATATGACTGAAATTTGGAAAGGAGATTTTACCTTAGATTAATACAAAGGCTACTTTTCATCCAGGAAAATTTCAGGGTTTCTATGATCATAGTGATAAACACAAAATCCACGCGGAAAAAATTCTTCACGCCGCGCCGCAACTACTAAATCGATTTTGGAATGAAGATAGATTTCGTCCTAAATTAACACAAGCACACAACGATTTTTCGGACTAAAAAGTAGCCACTTTTTAGTCCGGAAAATCGATGGTTCCCGTGGAAATAGGGAAAACTAAAAATACGCATGCGAAGCCGCGGGTATCTGCTAGTTTAAAATAAAACATATATTTTTTTAACACAATATGCACTTTAATTAAGCTACTTTTTGGTCTACCCTTACCAATTTTTATATATATTTTTTATCCCAGGAAAATCTATGTCTTCTATAATAATAGTGAAAAATATATGTTTACGTGGAAAAATTCTTCCACGCCACAAATACGAAATTGATTTGGCTAAAATTTGCATTTAAGATAGATTATACATTGACTAGGTACTCTTTATCTCGGAAAAATCCATGGTTTCTATGATAATAGAGCAAAACAGGTATTCATGTGGAAGAACTACTCCTTCATGCCGTAATTATTGAACTGATTTGGCTGAAATTTGGAATAGAGATAGATCGTATTCTGAAATACATAGGCTACTTTTTATGTCGGGAAAATTCATAGTTTCTATGATAATTTCACTATTATCATAGATACCATGAATTTTCCCAACAGATATTCACGCGAGAGGATTATTATTTATTTATTCCTTAAATCTAAAAGAATATATACACTGATTTCTTCACACCCTTAAGCCTATACGGCTTGTCTGGGTACTGCACATCCCCCTATATAAAAATTCTTACAGGCTAGATTAAGATACGTTAAATTACAAATTATATTACAAACGAGTTCGATAAGCGGTTGTAGTCGCAGGCACATACAAGGTGTTCCAGATCATGATATTAGACGTGTATATAATATAATATGATATCGTGAATGGATATATTTATTTTAATTTAAGGTACAGAAATTTAAGTTATTTTTAATTATATTATAAGTTTTTATTATTTTTTTAATTACTACTTCACACCGAAAATATACCGAACCGATTTGGCCAAAATTTGAAATGGAGATAGATTTTATCCTGGAATTTAAAATGGAGATATATTTTATCATCTGCTACTATTTATCCCGGAATGTTCAATGGTTTTTATGGTAATAATGGAAGCCGCAAATACGGTACCGATTTGGCTGAAATTTGAAATAGAGATAGATGACAGCTTGGAATCATACATTGGCTACTTTTATCCCGGTTACTATGATAAAAGTAAAAAACAAACAGATATTTAATTTGGAGAAATACTCCTTCACGCCGTTATTACTGAACTGATTTAGATAAAATTTTAATTGGAGATACATTATGTCCTGGATTAATACATACTACTTTTGATCTAGGAAAAAAACATGGTTTTTGCGGGAATAGTGAAAAACATATATCCGTATGCGAGACTCTTTCGCGACGTAACTACTGAACTGATTTGGCTGAAATATGAAATGGACACATAGATTTTGTCCTGGAATAATACACAGGCTACTCTTTTTCGGAAAAATCATTGGTTTGCACTGGAATAGTGAAAACAGATATTCATGCGAGATAAATACTCCTCCACGCCAGCACTACTACTGAAAACTACTGAAAACTTCCAGCGAAATCAAAATAATGAGCTAAATCTTAATTTTTTTTAAAGTAATGAAAATTCCGTACATTAGCCTCTATTATTTAAATATAGAACTCATTCGTACCTTAACAATACCTTTAAAAAACCAAAACAGTGGTAGTTCAAATGCACATCGATAAATCAGTTGCACCGAAATCAATTTTAGGGGTATACCAAGCCACCGAAAGCGACTTCTTTTCGCAACAACAAAGAAGCTAAGATAGGCACAGACCTTCTTGCCTTTACCAACGACGTAGCGCGAATGAGAGTTTGTCCTACTCTAACAACTATTCTCGCAAAAGGAGAAGCAGTATGGAGAGAATTGGTGAGCGCCGCCAGTGATATCAAGTCTAAACGTCGGATGTAAAAACTATTCGTTATAAATTATCGATAAAGCCTATTATTAATTAAAAATATAACAAGTTCAGCTAAGAACTAATAAGCTATATCTAAACTATCTTTGTATGATGGTGAGTTTAATATAACAAAAGAAAAAAAAATTCGATACAATGTGGGTTGCGGACGCGCCACTGACGTCAATATTTTCATGGTTTTTATTTTTTTACATCACTTATATTTAGTTTATCTAAAAAAATCCATATGCTCATACTTATAGTAGATCATATCTACCATACATAAAATTTTCAAGAAGCTTATAATTAATTGAATAGTGGTATCTCCATTGGACACGCATTATTGTGCCCTGTGACTTGTGAGAATGACCCACCTATCAAAAGCAGATATCATTAGGATTATTTTTGCTAAATATAAATAGCATAGGGTCAAAAATAAACGGAAGACCAGGAATTATAACATTTTATTCCAAATTATAATTAGATGAGATTATATATTTTTTAATTTTATTTATATTAAAATAAATAATCTTATATAGTATATATGAAAATCAATTGCTGTTCGTTAGTCCCTAAACAGTAGCGTTTTATATACCTATATATAATATATACATAGTTTACTAATATTTACACGATATCAACCTTATTCAATAATTTAAAAGATAACTTATTTACTAATACCTACAATAAAATTACCTACTCGAAATAAATATTTTTCGTAAAACGAGAGCGTTTGGCGGGAAAAATTGCGCGCGTCCACCCCGTCTGAAGGCCGGTAGCCGTATGCGTTTCGACGCCCGCGCTAGATTTTCTATGATTATTTGGCCTAAATATTAAATTTTCATATAAAATGGTCGAAATAAAATAAAATAAACTTTGAGAGTGAAGCATATATATATTCTCTATAATTGAATGTAAGATTTACTTTCATGGTTGCAAAGGCAAAGAAGTTGATACACGATCTTATATGAAGCTACTCTTGTAGAACACTCTTGTTTTTATCGTAATTAAAAAAAAAAAATTTTTTTTAAAGCTACAGAATTAAAGACCATGAATCAATGTGTAGCATACAATTTTTTGAAAATTTTGTGATGCCATTTGACGGAGCTGATAGCTGTTGAATAACAGTATTTTCAAAGAAATAACGTCAGCACAGCCTTAAGAAGGATGCGCTTTAGGGTTTAGTGGTTAAATATTAACCAGTAAGAACTTATCAAGGATTATTTACATGAAGAAGTCATCTATCTATACTAATATTATAAAGAGGTAGCGTAACGATGTTTGTCAGTTTGTGACGTTGTAAGGGGTAATCTCTGGATCTACTGAACCGATTTTCAAAATTCTTTCACCAATAGAAAGCTACGTTATTGTGGAGTGTCATAGGCTATAATAAATTCCAAAATTAATCACGCATCTTTACTTCAACTTGAATAATGTAATCCAAGTCGTAAAAAAAATTGCTTTCATCGCGTACGCTGCGGAAACTATTGAGGATAGTACAAAACAATGTTCTACAATATTAAAGAACGTATCAAAATCTGTAAAAAAGTCCGCGATAGCATATGCCTATCTCCTACGGGTAATTCACAATAACGTCTTTTAGTGTTAAAATTGTGGTTAAAAAATAAATAATTTTTGTGAAGCTTAGTTAGTCCATTGTTAATATGTTTTCTAGAAAAAAAAAATTAATGTAGAACATTTGTGCCCTTTACTCTATATATTGTTTAAACAAATACCTTCAAAGATATTAGCAAAATAAAAACCTTGCGCACCGCTCCGGCCTCCGCTGCGCCGCTGCGGGCCGGTTCGTGGCGATAGTTAGGTTATATAGGCAGTATCTATTGCGTCGCGTTCAGGCGCTGTGGGGGAAGGGACTGTGGGTGTTACACGGGACAAACGGGTCGGGACAAAAATATTTCCAACGCGGAACGGAGTCCGCGGGCACTGCTAGTTAAGGATAATTTACATGAATCAAGGTCCTTTTGGAGTGATTATGAACGGCTCTAATAATACAAGCTCAATTCGTTTTTAAGAGCTATTACGAATTATTAGTGATAACAAAAAACAATACCTGGCTGAGTTTGTTTTGGGTTTCTTCTCAGAGCAGGGCGCGTTTGAACTCTCGTGAACTCGTCGAGCTCGTCATTAATTTATACTTGACTCTACTTTCCTTCTCGACAAGTATTTCTTAAAGGTCCACAGCAAGGAACCACAATTATTTTCGTAAACTTCGAACAACCCTTATAAATTCGGAAGCGAAATAATATGAGGACCATAAGAGACAAACTTCCTGTCGGAACGAACAAACAAGTAGGCACGAACCTTTTGAGCTTGTTTAGCTATTCATAGATTTGCAGGTTGTTTATACAATCCAGTGTAAAAGATGAGGGAAATTGTTCAATAAGTAAGTACTTATGCTTTTAACATCCAGTTAACTTCGGACCTATACTTACCTATACATCAGAATCTTTAGTACCTACACCTATAGGCCTACATTACAATCAGTTATGAATGGTCAAAGCGATATTTGTGATATGGTGAGTTTTTACGTACCTACCTACATGGTGATAACTGTAAGTTAACCTAAAACTACACCAATTTTAAATCAAATTATTACCTAAATAATTAATTATTTTTCAGTCTGAAAAAGTAGCTCACGAGGGTTCCAAAACGCCACGGTACCCAGGTATTTAGATGACGACGAATCGCTTAAAATTATTAAGTAGGTACCTACCTATATGGTAAGATATTATATTAACTTTCGAAAGATGTTTGAGCAGTCAATAAAAGGGGAAGACTTATGATCCTTATGATCGTTGAAGTCTTTTGTGAAGAGGCATTTACGCAAGATAGCGAGTCAACAATTAAGTATTTATTTATTAGTGTTTATTATTTATTTAATAGTTTTTATTATTTAATTATCAACAATAATTTATTAATTAGTTTTCGTTTTAAATTTAAGTTATCTTTCTATACGATAAATTAAGTAATTTACTATGTGACTGATAAGGTATTTATGTAAGTATGTTATATTATTATTACCTCTTAAAAAGGATATGTAAGTTAGAGAGATAGGTATCTAATTATCTATAGCTATCTACAATTTATATTTTTATAAATCCGACAGTAAAATGACGCATTTATCGCCGTAGGAGGCTTCGCCTAGCCCGTAGCACTGATGTAGAGCTACGAATTTGTACGTGGACACGATACGGATTTGGCCGATCTTTATTGTCTTGTCATTTTACCGAAATAGATATATTGTACAGTATTGTACTGATTTTGAGGGATACAAAAAGAAGTATATTATGTGTGCATCATATAAGTAGTTCTTCCGTACTAAGTAAGTATATTATGTAGGTACCTATTGTATGTTAAGGAAAACGCCAACCATTTCCACCAAAAACCTTCTATAACAAAATGATAAATCCTGATGATCACCCACCTGCGCTCCTATCACCTATCACTACCACATCACCGAGTCACATCACATCACCAAGTGAGCATCTCGCCGCGGTCATTGCGCAGTCCGTGTGGCCGCGAAACGCCACGGACGCGAAAATTCTGGCCGAAAAGGCGCGCGGAAAGTGGCCCGGGCAAACACCCCCCTCCGGCGCGGGGGGTCCCGACCCCCCCGCGCAACCCCCGGCAGTGAAGTTCTACCCCCGAGCCGCCATTCGCAGCCAAAAGGGCGACGCCGCCTTCAATTATTCACGACTCCTCCCTGCAACCGTCCCGCTCTGAGAAATGCGCATTTGCGCCGATGATATACAGTAGGGAAGATTGAGAGTCACAATAAAAAGTAGTGTGTTTAGCGCTTACTGTCGCATTTAAGTATGCCCATTACAGCAGGTCTACCAAGCAACAGATGCAGTCCTGTTTCCCCATTTTACTTCATTGTCGGCAGCGAGATGTTACGTCGACCTTAGTTTTTTTGAACTTCACACTGTCATTGACTAATGATGGCGTGAAGGGCGTTTGAGGAAACCATTTTGAAGAAAGCCGCTAGAGCACAGCTGTGCTGTGCCTTCCGAATCGCAAATCGCAACTCACGACCTTTTATATAATTTACTGCCAGCATTATTATAGGGTTATAATTAGGCAAGAAGACATTATACCTAGTTATTTTTAATGCTGCCTTGTCGAGCTGGATTCAGTGGTTTATTTCTTGTTTCGTCCGGATTTGCTTTCTTGAGAATCATCAAGAATCATATGTCCTATGATAATAACATCAAGATGAGTCCATCCGAACATTTTACGTAAACCTTCTTCATACAAGAAAATGTAGAGCCATTGTCGAAACTCCTGCGAAATACTGCGTAGGCTTACAGCTTACTACTGACGCCGGGGGGGTTTTGCTCCCATAAACTGGCGACATTTTTTCGCGCGGTCCGCCCCGTCTAGAGTATAGGTGTCTTTGTATCTGTCCCATTTATTCTCTTAGCAGGTACAAACAAAGCTTTCCCTGAAGAGATTTTTTTATTTTTCTGTAGGAACTAGGAGCCCTACATCATGTACCTACCTATTAAAATGTTTCTTATTCTTTTTCTTATTTCTTTCATTATTATTATTGTGATGGGCACTCTATGCGCTTATTCTCAGTAGGTAATAACTGCGCGCTCATACAAAACTGCGCAGAAGTTTAGTTAAAGATATAAATTATTAGGTACACTGTATATAGTTTCTCAATGGTTAAAAATCAAGGAAGTAAGTATGCACAAAGAATAGATGCTATTTTACAAACATCTCAGAGACATTTTAAAGAAATGCATATAATATCATATCTTGTATTTTCATATCAACAATTGCTATTATAACTCTATCCATCTCTATCTCTCCTAAAGCTTTGCCATATCTCTGTCGCACTGTGTATCGTTGCGCATTTCCACAGAACTATCGTCGGCTCTCTCGCTCTCGTGGTGACGGGGTATGTCTATCTCTGTCTCTCTCGTGTAGCGCGCGGGCGTTGCATTATGCATGGTGTTTGTGGATCGCTTTATGAGGTTTGCGCAGTGTAGCATAGAGTAGGGAGGTACAGAGCTTGCTTTACCTACATAATATAACCTACCTAAATGGAGATAGATATAATATCGAAGCGTAATGAACGGTCTTGAGAAATTACATTTGAAGTCGATTTAAAAATAAAATCGGCCAAGTGCGAGTCGGACTCGCGCACCGAGGGTTCCGTACCTACTATATTAGAAAAAATTAAACCGGCCCAACAACAACAGTGTCAGGGTGGCAACAGACAGACAGACAGACGGATAACAAAGTGATCTTATGAGGGTTCAGTTTTTTTCTTTGAGGTACGGAACAATAAAAAGTGTGTACCTACCTACCTATATACCTACCTGGCATCTTTCATATCATAGGATGGAACGAAATAAATTCAAAATGCATGCACATATTCGCTAATAGGTAGATCACGCGTGGCTTCCAAGCAGAGAACTGTCTTTCTCATATATTTTTTGGCTTTCGTTGCATTCCATTCCGACTATCGAATCTAAATTAGTACCTATAGGTAGGTACCTAGATGTGTCACGTGGCTAAGGCCTAAGGTTAGTCTACCATTTTAGTTCAGTCCCAAATTCCATTCATTATTAGCTGTGGGTTGTTGACCATTTTGAGGTGGACTTCCACTGACGAAACATAAATATATTATGTAAGTAGGTTTAGGTATACCTCGTACCTATTGTCATAAACACTGATTCAATAAAATTTGTTTTGGAACACCACACACAAATCACAATTTTCCAATATACTTAAATATATTTTATTATTATTTGATAATAATTTTCGTGAGTATGTCCCGGTGTCGGGACGAAACGTATCTACGTCGAGGAAAGTGTTGGAAAATTGTGGGCGTTGTCTTGCATATCTATTGTACCATACAGAATCGTTTCAACTTTCAAGTAGCGGATTATAGCAAAACAAAATTAATCAGCCCTACTAATAATAGATTTCCGCAAAATAACATCCATTCAAATCCAACTCGCTTAGGTATGCCATTTCCCACTCCTTTATTTAATGTAGTCTGAGCACAGTTCCCACTATAAAGTTTTGCTTTCGCCTGTGTCATTTCCCATTGCTGTGTCTATTCCCGCTCCCGTTCCTGAGTCCTGACCGAGTAGCTATACATTGCTACGTCTAATATTTTCTATCTCTAGTCCTCAAAGCGACATCTAGGTGTAATCAGACTGTGCCCTTACACTGACAAATACCAGTAGAGCCTTACTTTCATACTATTATAGGTAGGCGTATCAAATATCAACCTATTCTGTGGTAGAGACAAGCCCTAGTGAGATAGTACAGTTAACATGTGACAGATGGCGCTGTAGTATAAAAAAATAGCGGTCAAGTGCGACTCGGGCGCGCACGCTGAGCGTTCCGTACTAAGTAAACAATTTCATTACAGTTTAATATAAACTATAAGCTAACCAAAAACCATGTATCTGTTCGATTCCCGCAATACAACGGGTCATTTTGGCATTATACGAGTATAATATGTATAAAGATTTCTATAAATTGGCTTAGGTTAAATCGGTTAGAGACTTCGGCCGTGGCTAGTTACCACTCTACTGGCAGACTCACCGCAGTGTGATGCTGTGTAGAGACCGCTAGGGACTGCATACCCCTTTATCTACTTTGCTAGTCGCTTTACTCAAGTTAGTACGATACAACTCTCGGCTGCATAATGCATTGATGGTTGATAGGTATTTATAAAGATGAGATCACGGTCAAATACTAACTTATGGCGGTTCCTAGACATAGAAATTTCACATAAGGTCCATAAAAGTTGTAAGGCAAACCATGGATAGAACGATTGGGAACCACCATTAGTGTGTAAAAACCTTCCTGTAGGATGATTTTGTCGTTCATTTTGTTAATTAAAAACCCTAACGGGATAAAGAAAACGAGGGCAAAAATCTAACATGTTGACATATTATTCTAGTTATTAAGATTATTAAGTGCGGGTTACTAACTACTTGAACGATACAGAGTCAGCCCACAGATTATGATTTAAAATCTATTTGAGACTGATGTTAAGGATATTTTGTAAATATCTCAGTCTGTAATAAAGGATGTTGTTTAAAAAAAACGGTGCTGCCAAATAAAACACTAATGGTTATTTTAAACCAACTTTATTTTTAGCTAAAATATAATAATTCATACATCAAAGAAGATACCTAAAGTGTACAGTAGTAATACCACAATAACTCAAAAATAAAACTTAAGAATTAATAAAAGTAAATATCGATTAAAGTAAACATTATATAAAATAGACAAGTAGCTACCGAGAAATACTTTAGTTAAAAGTTAAAACCAAAACGCCCTGCATTTTGTGCTTTATAAGCTGTGGCAGAAATTTTATAAGTGTCAGATCTTAAAATTAAAAAAAAAAAATAAGAAAACGGGATTGGTCATTGGACGGTTGCCGAGTTGAACCAAACTCAACCAAACAATTTAAAAACGTAATAGAAAACAAACAAGCCAACCTTGCGTTTAGGAATGCTACGGTACAAAGATTTGTTCAAAAACAATTCAATTTCAATGGCACTAAGAAACACAAACAACAAAAGATTCTAAACGCAAGACTCGCTTAGCCAATCGTTGTGTGCCCATTTTGACATTTCCAACAAATACTTTTCATACTATACCTACATTAAAAGATAGGACTTTTTGAGTTCCATTTACAGAAGTATGGTTCCATAAATTTTAGTTAAATATAGTAATTATTAAACAGTTCAAAAATCACGAGCGAAGTGAGCTAAAAACTTTTTATTTATTTCATTTCAAACATTTACACACTCGCATTCTTAATCAAACTGCAATAAAATATGGCGACCTGGTAATGAATGAGTCCAAAATTTTATGAGTACCAAAGATATTCCCAAAAGTCCTCCACTTTTCTAATAAACTGTACGTCGAAATGGGCACACATCAGACACCCCAACAATCCAACACGCTTTACACAAAAAAAGAAAACGACCACAACAATTTGTCGTCCGCTTTTACGCAAGAGGGAAAGGGACCACAACATTATGACGTCACTATCCACGGAACACCAATGATTATGTCACAATTGCTTAGTGATCAGTCGGACGTTCCGAGCATGTTCTAAAACATGGAAAACTTAGCTTTGTTAAATGCAACAGCTGTATTTGATGTAATCAAAACGGACATGTTAAGTAGTTCTGTCAATTTATTCCATTATTATGAATATAAATATAATAGGCCGACATTTTTGACAAGGGCAGCCGCCATCTTGAAATTTTAAATTATGGCATTGTGGAAAATATTTAAAATTCACAAATTTTTAATACTTTAATTTACCAGCTATAAGATATCCATGCTTTATAACCACTTATGAACGTCCGACACTAAAACTAGTATGGCAAACTATCTTGATATGCAAAACCCCCGAGAGGGACAGAGCGATGCGGGCGGGCGGCGCGCGAGCGGGACGGCAACACCGCCGCGCCGGAAACGAAGGAATGAAACTTAACTACACTTACAACTATGGACCCTCGAAGAACGCAAACGTTTGACGGCCCTTCAGGTAGTCGCTAATTATAAAAGATCGATATAATATTAATTAACTTTCTTTTGTTAATTTCTGAACTTTATCATAAGTGCAATTTGTTGACATAATATTTGACAGTTATTGTTTTGACAAAGAATGCGTATCATTATTGACGACGCAAAATCCATTATAATCAAAATATAAATATATTGAACTGAGTGAAGACATCAGACAAAACTGTCGGACGATCAAAAGTCTACAGTCTGCGAGGGCCCTTAACGGCGCGTGACGCGTCACCTAGCAACTAATGTTAGTAAAAATCCCTTAACGCATTCAAAATATATATATAATTATATATACTTAGTATCGTCATATAGTAGCTGATTCTAAAACGATATTTTGTATAATAATAATAATAATGATCGCCTGACCGATACGGTTACGGTGGCCAATCTCAAATGGGACCAGCAAATTACGCAGGAGACATCAATTGAAACCATTGCAATCAAGCATCTTCTATGCCTGTAGTGCCAGCTAACTTTTTCAGTGGTAAAAAACCACTCTTTATTAATATAGATATAAACAACCATCTTGTGCGTAGTTGCCTGGTAATAGCCGAGATTGGCCGCACATAACGAATTTCGGTCAGGAGGAAAATATTATTTTGTATAAGTGTATAGTTATAGTACATCTATGTTTTTCTTCAAATAACTCTGTGCCTAATATACATTTAAGCCGATTTTGTCGAGAAGCTCGTAAGGGGTGAATAAGTGGACATTATTTATAAAAAAATAATTAATAATAATCAAAGTTTACAATCTACGCGTCGTGTTTCCTTTTGTTTTTTGTACCGTTACGTAAAAATGCTTTGAACTAACGTTCGCTCTTGTACTATAAAGGAAGATTACATAAGGTTATTTTCTGTCGACAAAGTTTTTAATGCTTTACTTAGTATATTTTACGCACAGACAAAATGACGCATTATTTACACGATTTCTCTTCTCTTGTTCACATTCCAAAATACAGCAGTTATTTCAGTTTTAGGTCTAAATTGATCTTTCTTTTAATATTTGATTATTATGTTACAAAAGAAGTCAAAAGTGCATGCAACAATTTATCAACAGTAAGTCCCTTATGTAAATCTGCCTTACTTTCATCTTGTACTAATTAAATGCTTAAACAAACATGGCGTCGTTACGTCACTGTCGAATCAAAGATGGCCGCCGCTTACAAAAACAGGAATTAGTTAAAAAAAATGGGAAATAGTAACCTGCTGTACGGCGAAGCGTCTTAAAAGTTAAGTATAATACATATACAATACATAGTACTTCACTTATGTGCTAAAACCCACTTAGAATAGATCGACTTCATACGAAATAACGACTACTGATTTGATACATAGGTACAACTTTTTTTTTTAGATTTTTCTCGATTAGCAACATTGGTTTGAAACTAATTTTAACGAGTTTATATCCTTGATAATTTTTTTTTATAAAAAGTAAAAGCTAAGACATCACTTTTCTTATATAAAAATTACCCATAAATCCATATAATTCATTGATCTTATCAAAGGTGGTGCCCCTGACATGTTTCAACTTTTAAGTTTTATCGCGTGGACATCGATAAAAAATGCATTAAAATTAGTTTCAACTCAACAATAATACAGTAGATTGTAGAAGTATAGAAAAGATCATCGTCTATGCACTCACCAACATTCGTCTCTACGAAGCAAGCGAGGGGAATCATGTTTTTACGTATAAATTTGATATGATTCATTTTTATTACAACTTATTTACTTAGGGCCCCACGTGCGCTCGAATTACAATTTTATACTCTACAAATGACGTCTAAAATGTGTTGCGTTTCACGTTTGCTTTGAGGTTATAGTCTGTTTGGGAAAATAATGAAAGATTTTCGTCAGTTTAACGTAGTTGTTTTTCCTTTCCACTGAATACATTTCGTATTTTTGTGTCAACATTTACAAACCATTATTTTCCCAAAAAAACTTTAATCCTCATATCCTCATATAAAATATATATAATATTCAACTTATTCATAGTTTATGCGGTTTTTTTAATTATAAATGCTACTTATATAGTTTCTAATTTGTGCCGCTTATTTTGTTCACATTAAAATAATTCTCAAATAATTCAATTGTAATAAATTGATTTCTTGTTCAAATTACATATTAGGAAATCAATTCCTTTACAAAACTTGTGCTAAAACTAGCTTTTATCACTTTTAGATGACCACTAATGTGACAAGGGCAGAGCCTTTCAGTTAAGTTTACTAACTTCTTAACAAAGTCATGTATTTTCAATAACAAGTAAATAATTTGAAAAATTAAAAAAACCCGACTCCACGTCTTCGGGTAAATAAATCCGCCATTTTTTATATAATATTGCCACAGTATCCAGTAAATACAAATCTAACGACACCCAGACACCTCTCAAATAGTCCATCGAGTTGTTCAATAGGGTTAGTATAGGTTTTTTACGAATTTCGAGTCGACTCGCCTCGAACAAACGAATCGAATTCCTCCATATCTTTATAGCCAGCGCCATCTATTAACAGCCGAATGACAGTGACTGTATGGAGGAATTCTGGCCGCAGAGCGTGCCAAACATACATACATAATACATACTCTCGAAAAACATGGCCCTCCTTCTGGCAGGGTGAAATTTTCAGTGGTCATATAAAAGTGCTAAATGCTGTAAAAATGGGTAGGAATGAGTCGAGGAGCGTGCGCGGCAGCGGGGCGGCAGGCGGTGACGTGGGGGTGACAGGGGGTGACAGGGGGTGACGGGGTGAGTGGGGGGGGGGGGCGGCGTCGCGCGCATTACATCGTGCTGTTGTCCCATTCGAGCTGGCTGATATTTCTGTACTTGTGCTGCTTGCCGGCCATCACTGTAGAAAAACATTTTGGTTTTAATAATTGTCTTGCTCGCTAGTAATGTAAGACTGTAGGAGCAGTCTTGTTGTCAGCGGTAGCATGTCGTGGATTCGATTGTCACAACTGGAAAATGTTTGTGTGATGAGCATGATGAAAATATTTGAATGTCTGGGTGTTTTTCTATACAATTGAAGTATGTTGTATATGTTTATCAGCTACATAGCATCTCTTACTTTGGGGCTAGTTAGCTAAAATCTGTATGACAGGAAATGTGCATTGAAAATAAATTAGTAGATAGTATTTATTTTGACTAATTTTAATTTAGACATGTCATACTTTTCAATTTATTTTATTTTATTATAACTGTTGGGAAAATCATAATTGTTAAATAATTGATGTGAAAACCTTGTTCCATAGCTTTGCACGCCACTATATGGCAATACACTGCATCCATAATGTACCTACCATCTTTGTAACGTGTATTTTGCAAATAAACTATTCTATTCTAGATTGTAATGTGTGTAATATCCTGATTTAAAAAAATAGTAGATGCTCCACACTCCTTAGTGACTTGAGGAGTGTGTAGTGTCTGTGAGGGTAGTCACACAATGTTCTTGTGCCATACTCTTTAGTTGATTGACGAGAGTGTAGTGTCTGTGAGGGTAGTCACACGATGTTCTTGCGCGCACGCACCCTCTTCGTCGTCGGAGGAGTCGTTGTGGTCGGAGTCGGAGTCGGAGCACGAGTCGCCGTCCGAGCTGTCGGCGGGGCCCGCGGTCGGCGCCGCCGCGCGCCCGCACTCCGTCACCGTCTGCACGCAACAACCATCACTCATTAAGGCGAAATCAACGACTCTGCCCGCGAAATTCAAAATTTTCGTGGTTTTTAGCGATTAGTACGCTTACACAATATAGAATTATGGTAATCAATTTGCGGGAAAGGCAGTATCATCTTAACATGTTTATATCAAAGTTTTTGTATAAAAATGTCTATCTTGTGGGTAACTCGCAGATCTCGAACTAATTTCTTTAACTCTGTACTTTCAAGCAGATTTTTATATAAACACGATACTGGAATTCCCGCAATTTGACTGCCATTAACCTATTATGTCTTAAAAATCGCGAAAAACCACAAAATTTTGAATTTCGCGGGCACACCCGTGGCATGCTCCATAACGCTATACAAGTAAGTACTTGACTGCGATCTCACCTGATGGTAAGTGATGATGCAGTCGAAGATGTTAGCGTACTAACTTGGAAGGGGTAAGTTAACTCACCCCCAAAGATTTCTACACAGCATCGCACCGGAACGCTAGATCGCTTGGCGGTGCGCCTTTGCTAGTAGGGTGGTAACCAATCACGGCTGAAGCGTCCCACCAGACCAGACCTGAGTCAATTTAGAAATTATGAAATTCCAAAGTGGCCCGTAGCGGGAATCGAACCCGCGACCTCTCACTCAAATCCGAGCGCGCGCCATTGCGCCAGGGGGTCGTCAAAGTATACATTATATACAAACAGTCATGGAACTCAAAACATAAAACTACGAACGACCAAGCGAGAGATTACCTCAAAGTTCCGCTACAGGTGTTTTCATCAATATTTTCTCATTATTCCAAAATTTCAATGAGTATGTCTGCTTAGTAATTACGTGTCAGGTGCAAGGCATTGGACCTAGATTTTGACTATTATTAGCGATTGAAACAACTTTGTAATGTCCGAGAATCTCTTTAAAAGTTCAGCGTGTGTCTAACTGGCAACTGTGACGTAGCGTCGATGGCTCACTCGCGGGGAGGCGGTCTATACCTCGTCCATGGGGTTGACGGTGATGGTGAGCGCGGAGTCGTCCCAGGCCATCTCGTTGTCGTGGGGCGGCACGCGGTGCGCGCGCGCCGGCGCCCCGGGCCGCGCCCGCGCACGCGCCGCGAACAGAGCCGCCAGGGACACCACCGCGCCCACGCACACCGCGCCGATCAGCACCGCCACGTTGTCTGCGGGAGACAAATCGAATAGAAGAATGTAGAAAATATATAAAACACGGTTTATACTCAATATAAATTTGTTTTATTTGAACTACTTCTTGTACAAAGGAAACCGGAGGGAAAAGGGTGACAATGCAATTTTACAATGAGTAATGACAATTGACATAGACTACATAGAAGTGACATTGACAAGGAGTCTAGATACACAAAAAACATTACATAAACATTACAGTTTGCGTTCAATAATAAAATCAAATACTAAAAAAGAAGATAATAAGTTTGTAGTCGACATACTGATCGACTCAATCTATACCTTAGTCTAAGCTTCCACTACCTAGACAATCAAAACTTTTCTAAATATTAGAAGCACCAGAAATTTTATGCTTCTGCCATTGATATCTTAATATATATAAATCTCGTGTCACAATGTTTGTCCTCAATGGACTCCTAAACCACTTAACCGATTATAATAAAATTCGCACACCATGTGCAGTTTGATCCAACTTGAGAGATAGGATAGTTTAAATCTCAATTTATCTATTTTTTATTACCCCTAAGGGCAAAACAACGTTTGCCAGGTCAGCTAGTATAATACTAAAGATTTCGGGTCAGCACTAAAAAGTGTCCGAACCTAATGAATCGCATTTAAGCAAAATTAGGCTGTAGATGGTTTAAGACATAAATTACAATGTTTTAGTTTATTCATATAAATAAACATATATCCTCGTTTATAAAGGTTTTCTCGGGACAGTTTTTTTGTGAATTTTGTATTACATCCGGGGTCCATAGATTTATATTATGCCAATGGCTTCTGCCCATCAACAGGTCGAGGTAGATACTTAGTTGCTACTTTCTAGCTTTATACCAAAAATCGTAGTGCATCTGGGCTAGTGGTGAATAAGGGTTCCTAAGCTCCTAAACTTAATTTTCAAGTCATTAAATAGTTATCACTACTAATAAGTATATATGTACCTACTTGACCTTTCATAAGTGCTAACAAGTACAGAGTTTCTTGCCAGTTCTTCTCGGTGCAAACCTACTTTCCGAACCTGGCGGTAGAGTCTCGACATTTCATGAGAGCTTATATCTAAGCCTATGTGAAATAAAGAATTTCATTTCATTCAAGTAGTGGCCTATATGAAATAAATGATTTGAATCTTTGAATCTTAAGATGAGTGAGTACGTACTGGAGCTCCTCTCCCGGTTGGCGTGCAGGTCGAGCACGCGCGCGGCGGGCACGTCGGCGGCGTGCGGCGAGTGCATCGCGTGCGCGGCGAACGCGCGCGGCACGCTCAGCGCTATCGGCGTGTCCGCGGCGATACTGGCCGGCGACTGCGGGGATTAACGGTCATAAAATAAATATAAATATAAATAAATAGATAGATACCGGACAACTTCACTGTTAACGGTGGAGCTAAATAAAACGCCTTTTTGCTATTTTCAGGGCTTTCAAACGTGAAGCAAAGGATTTTAGCGGCTTTTCTTTTCCAATTCGTAACGGCGGCGTCCTTTCTTGCAAATTTGCGCGCTGTCAATCCTCTGACGTTACCGTGTAGCGCCCTCTGCCTCACGTTTTGTTTTGAACCTCGTTTATTAACGCATTCAAATTAAAAGATGCAAACACAGATTATTAAAGCAAATTTTAAGATATTTTTGTAGACGAAAATTAAGGTCAGATAAATTGCTCGCGTCGTTTACATTCACATACATTGCTCCGATCCCTTAGTAAGTAACTTATGCACTTGTGTTATGGAAATCAGAAACAACGTAGGTACCCCAACACCCAGACCCGAGACAATGTAGAAAACTTATTTTTCTACATTGCCCCGACTGGGGATCGAACCCGGTCATTTATGGTGGGGACAAAACAAGTCAACAAAAATGAATTTAAAATTAAAAAAAAAAATTGACTATAAAAGGAATTCGCCGCATTTCGTGGTGGCGACCATCTTGGATTTGTTTATCATAGTGTATAATCAAGCCCTTTTAAATTGATGACCCATATGAGAAAATTTTGAGACAATATTTATTCCGCCATTTTGGTGGCATTAAGGCGGCCATCTTGAACTGATTTTGCCAACTAATTTATTTTCCAATAAAATAAAACAACGTCTATATAGCTTCATACGTTCGCGAGCTATCAGACATAGACACGCGCATGCATGTTTTTGCGTAGGTAAACAAATATAAAGTTATCATACATCAGAAATATTCACAGATAGAAACTCACCTTGTCACGCGCCACATCCAACTTGTCAGCGAGGCCGCTTGGTCTCTGCGCATGCGAATCGCCCGCCGCGCGCGGGTGCACCACCGTTAGCTGGACCGAACAACGTGCCATTATTAGCTACTCCCTTATCTCTTGTCTACATTATACAGGAGATATTTTGTGCATGTCATGAATCAGTCAATGAACTCATTAATCAGAACTTTTATTTTATATTTCAGTGTCATTTTAAAGATAAAACATTGTGAGGAAACTCGCTGAGTTGAAGTTGTGCAATGCGCATTCTAGTTTTCACTCTATGGGCAATATGTCCAGCGATTAGGCATATGGATGCAAGTTGTGCAATGTGCATTCTAGTCTTCACTCTATGGGCAATATGTCCAACGATTAGGTGGGGTGTTGTGTGTATGGGTATGGGTGTGGATGGGTGTGGGTGTGGATGGGTGTTGTGTGTATGGGTGTGAGTGGGTGATGTGTATGGGTGTGGGTGTGGATGGGTGTATGGATGTGGATGTGTGGGTGTGCGTGTACTCACGGTCTGCACGTATTCGTTGCTGGTGAAGCGGCCGTTGAGCTCGGAGCAGGTGAGCTTGAACACTCGGTTCAGGTAGTACGCGGGCTTCTTGTTGCTGTACTCGATCTCGCGGAGGACCTGTTTACAGAATATTTTAAAAAGTTAACCCCAGTATCGTGTTTGACTCAAGTAACTCATATGATACTTGATCCTCAGATAAATTTCTTGTACTTCATTTCTACAGCCAAAATTGGTTAATGCGGGCTGGTGGACGGTTCCGTTACGGGCAGCTAAGGACCGCGACGGCGCGAGGCGAATCTGTCCAACCGCAGAATGGGGAAACGAGCGCGTAGAGACAAAAAACAACACCAAATAGCTTGTCAAAAAAAAAAGTCAAGAAAAAGAGTGCCTTGGGAAAGGCATTCGGTATTTGCTAAGAGAAGCTTAGCAAATACCGAATGTGCGCCCTCCCGCGGCTTTGCGCCCATAACCGCGAGGTTTTATTAGGCTGACGGAGGTGGAGGCAGTTCCTTATGGGGTCCATACAGGACTTTCAGTGTAATACAAGCGTTCGCGCGCTAAAAGCGCTCCACGAAGAAAGACTCTGGACGGGTTGGATACTGGTCGGGCGGAGTTTAGCCGTTTTTAGGATTCCATACCAAAACGGTAAAAAATGGAACCTAATGGAATAATAATGGAATTATGGTTGTACTTTCTCCGTCCGTCCGTCACACCCGATTATTTCAGTAACTACTAAAGCTATCTACCTGAAATTTGGAATAGTTGTAGGTGATTGCGGCGCGCCGTCATTGCAATCATAAACAGTTGAAAATCTTTTTTATTTTTATTTAAAAAGGGGGGAAAACATTTCGACGACCCGCGTCGAAATTTCAAAAAAAATTAAAATTATAAAAAAGTCCGACTCGCACTTGGCCAGTTTTTCCTCTAATAATGTGTTCCACACACGAAAGTGTTAATTTTAAAATACCTTCTGGTAGTTGTGCACGGTGTCGGTGCCGGTGAGGCTGACGCCGTCGCGGGTGAGCGCGGCGCGGATGTCGGCGGCGGGCAGCGCGCCCGCGCCGCGCAGCGCCAGCGCCTCGTGGTCGGGGTTCAGCGCCGGGTACACCGACACCACGCACGAGTCCAGCTTCTGCGTCTCCGCTTCTGGAACACGAGCAACGGGCGTCTCACACAGACTAACTTGAGCACTTGCAACCTGTCCTACAGTTCAGACTCGGGACTAAAAGCTTGATGCGTTCAATAAGTTATTAAAGGTCGAACCCCTGCAGTCGAAGCAGCGATGAAAGGAGAGCGTCAAGAGGCCAAAACAGACAAATCTCTTCACGACGAAGACAATTGCTAACGTTTCTTGTTCTATCATAGCATAGCCTAATTCGACCTTAGTCAACGTGTAAAAAACTTAGCCCATCATACCTTTGACATTGTCACCGGATCTGGCCAGCACGCGCACGCGCAGGTCGGGGAACACGGGCAGGCCGGCGCGGAAGTGCGCGTAGTCGCGCGCCGCGTCCGCGCTGCCGTTCAGCAGGATGGTGGGCGTCTGCGGCGCCAGCACCATCACATACGACTCCGCCGGCCGCGCCTTGATCACACGCCCGTTGTCGCAACTGAGCGGGACAGATAGTAACGCAATTCAGACCAGCAATATCGCTTTTATACGTCAGTTTATGCCAACCCGTTCATTTAGTTCTCATAATGATCGTATTGTACAAAAACAAGTGGTCCGCCATTTTGGACCGTCCACCATATTGGATTTAGAACGACGTGACGAGGCGGTTACTCACGTGATGGTGGTGGCCAGGTGCACGTTCCGGCGGCCGGGCGTGGGGAAGGAGCGCGCGTCGCCGTACGCCACGCGGCGCACCAGCGTCTCCACCTCCGCCGCGCCGTCGCCCTCCACCGACACTGACTTCAGATCTGCGACCAGAGATCACTTATTTACACATACACTCAAATCAAATAACAAATTGGTACATCTATTGGTATTTTCCTTTTCAAAATACTGCCCAATGGAAGAAGATTAGGAGCATTATCAAGAGATTTTGACTCAAAAAGGCTAATTTGAAGGTCAGACGAAGAGGACACCTGCTTGCACCTAGGCAAGCGCGCTCCATCCTAGACCTCATCATTTCTGCCCGTCGGACATGATTGTGATCAAGCGCAAGCCTATCAATTGTAAAAAAAACCTGCAATTCAACAGAAGTGTAGCACTCACAGAGGTCGGGCGCCAGACTGAGCCCCTCGCGGCAGCGCGCACAGCAACGCAGCTCGGAAGGCGAGTGCACGCCGCCCAGCAGCAGGCCCAGCCCCGCCATCCAGCCGTGCAGGTGGTGCTTCATGTCGTTCTCTGTACCTGCCCGCACACGATCATTATACTCAACACTTTTTTTGATTTCAAAAGGACTTTGACCAAAGTTTTGTCATGAACCAAAGCCAAAATATTCTGGGAAAATAAATATATATATAAACAGCTCCACGTTCGGTATATATTAGACGCTCACCCTGCCAGCAGGCGCCGACCACCAGGGTGGTGTTGACGCCGTGCGCGGGGTGCAGCGGCCAGTCGTCGATGACCTCGGGCCCCTTGCCGTCGGGCGCGCGGTACGGCTCCCCGTTCGGTATATATTAGACGCTCACCCTGCCAGCAGGCGCCGACCACCAGGGTGGTGTTGACGCCGTGCGCGGGGTGCAGCGGCCAGTCGTCGATGACCTCGGGCCCCTTGCCGTCGGGCGCGCGGTACGGCTCCCCGTCCACGAACAGCTCCACGTTCGGTATATATTAGACGCTCACCCTGCCAGCAGGCGCCGACCACCAGGGTGGTGTTGACGCCGTGCGCGGGGTGCAGCGGCCAGTCGTCGATGACCTCGGGCCCCTTGCCGTCGGGCGCGCGGTACGGCTCCCCGTCCACGAACAGCTCCACGTTCGGTATATATTAGACGCTCACCCTGCCAGCAGGCGCCGACCACCAGGGTGGTGTTGACGCCGTGCGCGGGGTGCAGCGGCCAGTCGTCGATGACCTCGGGCCCCTTGCCGTCGGGCGCGCGGTACGGCTCCCCGTCCACGAACAGCTCCACGTTCGGTATATATTAGACGCTCACCCTGCCAGCAGGCGCCGACCACCAGGGTGGTGTTGACGCCGTGCGCGGGGTGCAGCGGCCAGTCGTCGATGACCTCGGGCCCCTTGCCGTCGGGCGCGCGGTACGGCTCCCCGTCCACGAACAGCTCCACGTTCGGTATATATTAGACGCTCACCCTGCCAGCAGGCGCCGACCACCAGGGTGGTGTTGACGCCGTGCGCGGGGTGCAGCGGCCAGTCGTCGATGACCTCGGGCCCCTTGCCGTCGGGCGCGCGGTACGGCTCCCCGTCCACGAACAGCTCCACGTTCGGTATATATTAGACGCTCACCCTGCCAGCAGGCGCCGACCACCAGGGTGGTGTTGACGCCGTGCGCGGGGTGCAGCGGCCAGTCGTCGATGACCTCGGGCCCCTTGCCGTCGGGCGCGCGGTACGGCTCCCCGTCCACGAACAGCTCCACGTTCGGTATATATTAGACGCTCACCCTGCCAGCAGGCGCCGACCACCAGGGTGGTGTTGACGCCGTGCGCGGGGTGCAGCGGCCAGTCGTCGATGACCTCGGGCCCCTTGCCGTCGGGCGCGCGGTACGGCTCCCCGTCCACGAACAGCTCCACGTTCGGTATATATTAGACGCTCACCCTGCCAGCAGGCGCCGACCACCAGGGTGGTGTTGACGCCGTGCGCGGGGTGCAGCGGCCAGTCGTCGATGACCTCGGGCCCCTTGCCGTCGGGCGCGCGGTACGGCTCCCCGTCCACGAACAGCTCCACGTTCGGTATATATTAGACGCTCACCCTGCCAGCAGGCGCCGACCACCAGGGTGGTGTTGACGCCGTGCGCGGGGTGCAGCGGCCAGTCGTCGATGACCTCGGGCCCCTTGCCGTCGGGCGCGCGGTACGGCTCCCCGTCCACGAACAGCTCCACGTTCGGGAAGCGCACGTTCACGGCGTAGTGGTGCCATTCGCTGTCGCAAACCTGCACCGCCGAATATACAGGTCATATCTATCCCAGCAAAAACATTTTCATGTAAAATGTTGCCAAGACGAGAACATGTGGCTCACACTATCAAAAAGTTATCAGATCTCATGTAGAGCAAGACTTCTAACTCTACACGCCCTAACTCTATAAATCCTAACTTTATAAACTCTACACTTTAGTCAAAATATATTATGTCTTGGCTGTTTCGGTACCGTCACATGGGCGTAAAGTGAAGAATTTATTCATTGTTCAGTACTTTTCTAATAGAATTTTGCAAATGGCATAATGGACCATGCAAAATTCAAGAAATTTCACATTAAAATTAAATGGTATCACCATTGTTATGGGAAAAAACTTCCATTTATTAAAAATATCCTCTAAAACAAAGGAACTTTTGCAAAGTGTGATGAAGTATTTGAAACCAATGCAGTTAGTAAAACCTAAGTGCAGTTTTTGAGGAGACTCAATACCTATCTAATAAATAATCGTTACTACAGAAACTAGGTATTGTATATCAGAAAAGTACAAAGTCAGTGAATAATATTTTTACTTTACACCCATGTGACAGTAACGAAACAGCCAAGACATAATATATTTTGACTAAAGTGTAGAGTTTATAAAGTTAGGATTTATAGAGTTAGGGCGTGTAGAGTTAGAAGTCTTGCTCTACATGAGATCTGATAACTTTTTGATAGTGTGAGCCACATGTTCTCGTCTTGGCAACATTTTACATGAAAATGTTTTTGCTGGGATTTCACTTCTTTTTGTAAGTTGTTTACGACTATATTTTTTATTTGGTTAATTTCCTTTTCTTTGGTGTATTTCTTGAATATCATTGCAAGGTGGATATTTGTCCGAATCAAGTATCCCCCCCTCTATCTTTTAAATGAGGGAACCCTCCTTGGTTCACCTAGTTTATTTTTTTCCTTATTTGTAGAATATGTATTATATTTCTTGCGCATCAAAGGTGCCTTTTTTATAGCCCACACTACCTATCTTCTCGTTTATCTTTTTTAGTTTGGTTGTGTAATATTACTGGGCACGTGGCACTGGGCACTTGGACGCTTGGCCGCTTGGGCACTGGAATCAGTGGAAAAATTTACGTGTTTTCCATATGTTTACTAGCATTACTAGCAGATATCTAACATGAAATTAAGTTTTTATTATACCTATATACTTATGGGAAACCCCATACGAACTTCCAACCCCCTAATTTTATGGATGTGGGGTGATTAACTAAAAATCCTGAAACACGTATTTAATTGTTTATTACAAAGAGTCCCTATATCAATTTTGAGACCTCTAGCATCAATATTTGCGGTAATTTCATACAAACTTGAATCCCCTATTTTAAGGGGTTGGGGGGTTAAATTTCCAACTTTTGGAATTTTTTTGTTGGTTGTGTGCTAATACTAGCTTATATACCAAATTTCAGCTTTCTAGGTCTTCAGGAAGTACCTAGGAATTTTGATGATCATCAGTGAGTCAGTCAGTCAGTCAGTCAGTCAGTCAGTGACGAAATTTGGGTTTTTTAGACGTCAATAAAATCTAAAGTATAAGACCTATAAAATTGAAACTTTATAGGTTTAATAAGTTCACTGGCGACATAATTTTCCGAGAATTTTGATTATCTGAAATAATTCAGGCCTAAGTTATAAGGGTTTAAAAATACGGCGAAACACTTCGAGAAAAGGTAGGTAGTGCCCTCGCGCTTCGCTTGGCTCGTCTTGGCGGGGACACTACCGTGTCCCCAGATATGTGATTAGCGAAACAGATACCATAATCTATTGTCCCAGTTATGATTTATTTATTGATTATGAATATTCCGTACCTCGGGCAGCTTCCAGCGCCACTCGGCCGGTCTGAAGATGTTGAGGTCTCCCTCGCCGAAGTCTCGCCTCAGCAGCAGAATCAGCCGGCAGTTGCGCACGAACAACGCGTAGTGGTGGCGGTTCATTTCTGTGGACGGACATAGTAACATTTCTAAGAGCATGCTTCAGAACATTTTCCAAATCTCAAGGTTTAACACAGGACAAAGGACAAGCTAGAAAACTCAATGGTAATCCGTAAATGTTTGGGGAAGTCCCAAACTCTAGGAAATACAGGGATATTTGCATAGAGGAACCATGTATTCGTTTTTTGCAGAACAATTTTGCTGTTTTTTTTTCTTGGCCGATTTGAGTTGTGCAATGAAAACAGTATGGTACGGGTCTTCCCGATACTGTGGCAGTTGAAAAAAAACGCTAAAATGTGTACACGTAAATTGTATCTGGAAAGACTAGCATACAGAACTCTTTGGTATTTTGAGACTTGCCAAATATTAAGGAATATTCTTTTGTTTTCCTTTCAAAGTTGTTTTAATCGCTATAATATGCAATGTTCATCACTGAAATGTCATACTCGCACACCTTTAAAAGTTCCTCGTTATTATTTTAGAGGAGATTTCTCATGATTAATGTATTACCACCTCTCGGAGCTGGCTACTTACCGTAAAGACGAGTTGGCTGGTAAATGCTAAAGAACAAAACAGAACTAGCTCTAGCCATATGACATATTGCGATTTATAGACTATAGAAAAACACGTGATCAATTTAGCGATCATGCACAGATTTCGTCCCATTTCCATTGCATCTATCGTATCGCAATGTCATATGGCTAGGGCTCCCAGAACATGCGGCACGTACTGTGGTCGTCGGCGAGGCACAGCACGTGCTCCTTGCGGTGCTTGTCGTGGTCGGGCGGCGGCGCGTGCCTTAGCCACGTCGAGATAGCGAAAGTGCTGCCGAGCGAGTGCTTCACGATGCTCTCCGGCACCACGGCCGATGTAGACTCTCCGTCGAATTCGAACATCTGCTCGCCGTCGCGACCTGTAATGGGTCGCCAGTGATTTTTAAAGGGAAAATAAAGTTATTTAGTTAAAACGAATACTTTCGGTATACAAAAGTATCTTATTTTCATTATTTATTTTGATTTGACGTAAACCACAACACAATCTGTCAATAGTTGACAATTCTGTCAAAGTCACAATGAAAGACATGTTACCGCCATGATGATGTTAAGTGTTACAATTATAAGCTGAAATACGTGTTTTGTACACCGAAAAAAGCCGTTTTCAAAGAAAATATATAGGTAGGTAAAAACTGTTTTTGGTGATCTGAGCTATACCCGAGTATACATACATTGATGAAACGTCTCCTTTCTTTGGCTAAATATTTTGAGATGGGAAAAAACCATTGAACTCGCGACACTGTTACCGTAACCGCTACCTCACGAATTGTTCAAGTTTTCACGTCTGTAGGCAGGTAATTTTGTTTTTAAAGTAGACACTTGCAAACGAACACGAGAACGACTTGATCACCGAAAAATATTCTTGATGATGTGGAAAGTTTAAGCACCTCAAGCAGCTTCTCAGAGCACCTATAGAACACATAAAAAACTGGCGTCCTTATGGTCAGTTCTTAATTCTATGTATTTAGAATACCACGTCAGAGAGCTAAAATTGTATTGAAAAAGGTTGTGGCGGTCTCACATATTTTATTTATTTATTTATTTGGGTTTACAAACAACGACACAGTCAAACATATATAGGTAGTTATTACATTAAGAAATAGTTTTTACCATGGCGTCAACCACGTAAACCACATTATAATTTACATAAATATTGAGTAGACGTATTATATTAAAAAAAGAATGTTTAAACATTGTTATATGATGTCCTTTCGTGGCGGTACCAATTTCCGATAGATCTTTAGAGGAGGGCTATGTTAAAACTAACAACAGTAACGCTGATTCCAGTCATCAGTTCACGTCGGGGTTACCAAGTTCCGACAGATCTTTGCAGGAAGGCTATGTTAAAGTTTTACTTTACAAACTAAGTGCCAAGGGAAGTGAAATGGAAGGACGTTAAAGGTGAATTAAACCGATACAGTATTTGCAATACAAAAACACACGCACCTGAGTCTGGTTTTAGTGATTTAGCCCATTCGTTGCCTGCGCCTGGACTGGGAAGAAGATCTATGGTCTTCTGGTCTAGACCTGTAAAAATAAAACATCCCAGTGAGTTTACATCTGCGAATCTGTGAATAAAATCATTGAGGTCATCTTCGTAACTAGGCTGCTGAATGGTTTTTAAACTCAGGAAATTAGTAGCAGCGGCATCTGTTGTCACCACTAATCTACATTTCTGGATTCATCATTCCATACATTTGACAGTTCATTTTTGATGTCATTTTATTTTAGTTCCATAGACGCTCACGTCAGGTTACGCAACAATCAGCGTCAAAATGGCGAAAATCAAGTGTCTTCATTTTTAAGTTGAAAGTCGTTTGTTCGCAACAGATGGCGCTGAGCACTGACCGCAGACGTTGCGCTGCGCGTGCACGGTGTAGGTGTCGCGGTCGCACGCCACGCCGGCGCGCGACGCCTGCAGCGTGACGGCGGCCTGGATGCGCGTCACGCCGGGGCAGCGCTCGTCGCTGGAGCACGCCTCCAGCCGCGCCGCCGGGAACAGCGCCAGCGGGCCCGTGCCCGGCGCGTAGTCCACGCGCTCCGCCAGACCTGGGAATACATCGAACGGAATATATTATAGTCTGACCAGGCAAGACCGGGCAAAGATGTGCGCGTAAAAGACGAGAGACATGTCTCCCTACTTTTGTCGCTTTCTTTTCTCGTTTCTGATCCATATTGATGGACAAACAGCAACAAATGTAGAGAGTCATATCTCTACATGTGCAAGCTGCACAGGCAGAAGAATATAAAAAAAATACTGTCACTGCGGGAGTGCCGACAAAAGTGAAAACTTGAACAATTACGTATTTTATTGAGTTTGGATTTCAGAATTTCACTCCGAGTTACGGTAACAGTGTCATGAGTTCAATGGTGTTTCCCATCTTAAAAATGTCCAACTGGTTCGAGTTGGCAACTTTATTATAGAGGTGGTAAAAACCCATCTCACAAATGCTGAAGAAGTCTCACTTTATAACTTTTTTTCTATAAATCTACTGCGGTGCATTTACCCCCAGATCAGGTTTTTCATTTTACCGGTCAACTATTACATCCAACAGGGAATAACAATTCGTTTGTAACAAGGTTTTCGTACTAACTTTTACGATGTTAACTTTTGAAAAGGATTCGTTTTAAGAGAAGTTGTTGACCATCATTTTGCCATTAAGAACAGTGGAGCAGACGTGAATTGTTTGGTATTTTCCTGGCATACTATTACTTCGTTTCAGCCGACGGACGTCTACTGCTGGAGAAAGACCTCCTGCAATGATTTCCAGGCCACACGGTCCTGGGCTACTTGTATCCAGCGCATTCCCGCGACCTTTTAATGTCATCAGTCCATCTGGTCGGAGGCCTGCCAACACTGCGCTTACACTATTACTTGCGAATTGCGAAATGGTAGGGGGCGAGGTTTACCTTTCCAGCCGGCGCGGCAGGGCTTGTTGACCTTGATGGTGACCATGACGGGCGCCGACTGCATCATTCCGCAGTCGTACGCCACCACCGACAGGATGTGGTTGTGTGACTTGTCGTACTCCAGAGGTTCCGTATTGCGGATGACGCCTGCGAAATAAACAACTGGTCAAGTCCGAGTAAGATTCACCGTGCGCTTCACGGGATCGCACCACTCATCATGCACCACCACAATCTAGCATAAGTATCTTCCGGATTATATCCTCCGATAGGAAATCTATTTTATTCACTAAGTGAAAAGGGGAATATTATCTTTACCAGTGCATCCAAGCTAAAAGAGTGAGATTTATCCTCCATAAATCATTTTATCGTCTCCCTGGCCAAACAAAAGGGCGTCTGCTATCTCGCGAGCTCCTGCAGTTTCCGTTTACTGCGCGTAGAAAGTGACAAAGACGAAAACGAATACGCGAGGACACCCACAGAACGGGACCCCAGAATAATCGCACAAGACGGCTTAGTTATCTCCCGCACTCATTCAGCAGGCTTCAAGCTACGACAGCAAGGCCTTAGCGCCTTACCGAAGCTGGAACATCAACACCAAAAGCCACAGTCAGTGCAGAGTCAGTGCAGTGGAGCATTATTACAGATAGTAACTGCAAGCGGCTCACCCTCGTTGTCAATCGTGAAGGGCTGGCTGCGGTCACCGTCGTTGAGGATCTCGTACTTGCACACGTCGCCGTACCGCGGCGTGCAGTCGCGGTCGGTGGCCTCCACGCGCAGGATCTCGTCGTAGATCTTGCCCTCGTCGACGGCGCGCACGTAGGCCGCCTGGCTGAACACCGGCGCGAACTCGTTCACGTCCGTCACCGTTATGTGGACTGGGACGCTGGAATAACACAAACACTAACTTAAGGAAAATGCAAATAACGCAATAGGAGCATGTTCGCCAATCCTTTATGTAAAATGTCTAGTGGATGATAAAACTTTGTTTTGTTCTAACGTAATGTCTCTATTTCGGCGGTTTGTGGGAATCCACCCTTATAACCTGAGAAATTGGACTCACGTGTTGGAATAAGAGCCGTCGCAGCCCACTGCGGCGATGTCGAACTTGTAGTTGCGGCGCTTCTCGCAGTTGAGCGGGTAGCGCACGCGCAGCCGCGCCTCGTTCTCGTCTATCACCATTATCTAAAAAAATAACAACTTTACTTAGTAAATTCACCTAGGCTTAAGAGGTTCTTTCATTAATTAAAAAGTAAGTATTACATATATGATTTTTATATTACTTAAAAAATTATGCTAGTGTTTTAAAAAATCATATTTTTTTCTATCAAATCAAATTTAAAGCAAGCCTTGAAAGAACTAGATAATGAAAACTGTATTCGTTTAAAATAACGGCGAAATTCGTTTCATAAGCAATCTATTTACATTAAAGTAAAGTAGAAGGTAAAATAAAATCAATCACTGTTTACTGCGTATAAATTAAATTAAGCGACCTTTTTTACAGGGGTCGCGTTTCATCGGCTTCTAAAGATTGAAAGGCTCAAAAGTTATCGGCTCGTGAATTCGGGAGGCGGAAAGTTCGCGCTAAGTGTTTCATGTTTGCTTTGACAGGATAATCAAATTAAATAGAGATCAAAGATTGTGTCTAGCTCGAGAGTTTCCTTGTAGTTTGTGGGTCGATGTTACTTTTGACTATCAAATATGCAAATTGATAAAGTGTCTATCCAACACATAGAAGATGATATCTAATCATCATGAAATCCTTTGTGTAATTGCGATTCTGAGACATTAATTAGCAGGAGAGTCCTGGCACGTTGTGACAGTTAAAAAAATCAAATCAACATTGACCTCTAAGTCATATTTCTACTGCTTCAAAGGCTGGTGGATACTACCCCGGCAAAGACGTGCCCCAAGACTAATGCGTCGTTGAAAAGGGGTAGGTAAGAAGAAAGAAAAGGAGTAATGACGTGAATCGTTTCTTATCAACATTTGAGATTGATCAAGGTCAAGATTCGGCAGTATTTACATGCAAATCTGTTTGGCATTATGTGTATACGAATTTAATAACATGAATTTGTGATACTTCAGCCATCAAGTGAGCCAATCATATTCCTGAAGCAAACAATAATTATTAAGTGGCTGCAACACAAAATTTTGACATCCTCATTTCATCACTTATTTGAATTTGCTTCCATAATCGACTCAAAAAATACATCCAAACTGCCGAACGAAAATGATGAAATGGCAAATATGATTTTCCCTACATTTTAAAGTCACTCCATTCCTTGAAATTCAATTTTATATTTATTGCATCTGCAACTCCGCCCGGAGAGTTCCCATATATCTGTGTACGCATGGAAAACTTCTCGTGAGATGACTCTGATGTTATTTATTGGGCGGAGTTTGCTGGATGTATCGAACACTGGGGCAATAACTCACTCACCCACGCCGATAGAGTAGCGAGTCGATGAATTTGTCATTGTTTCTAAATTTATTATGCTTTGAATGACAGCTTGATATATTTAAACTGTTATTGATCTTAACAATATTTGCACTTAACAGTGACGGTGGAAATAAGGAAATTTTCCTGCAGGATATAATAGTTCGAATTTTTTGGATCTTTTATTAATAAAAACTCGTTTGAAACTTCGCCAGTGTGAACTATGTCATCTATCGTAGACTGCTAGAGAAATGAGTTTGCACTTGGTCGTATCGGTAAGTTTAAAATTTTTTGGACGCATTTTTAAGACTTTTATTTATGTAAATAATAATTGGGTACACATATAAATACAACGGTTTTGGGCACCGTGATAATTAATAACTGATGTCTCAATATTACACAACAAAACTCGCAAAGCAGTGCGTAGTCTTGGGACGCACTCCATCGTATACGTCTTGTTTGTCTCATTTATTATTACTTCGATATAAAACACTTTTCAATAAAACTATTTTCTACTCATTATCAACATTGCGATATTCCACTTGGATTGAGGATTCCAAATTGGTTTCAGTTCTCACCAAAACAAACAAAAAAGCTTTTTAGGGTTCCATACCAAAATGGTAAAAATGGAACCCTTATGGTGAGACTTTCTCCGTCCGTCCGTCCGTTCGTCTGTTACACTCGATTATTTCAGTAACTATTAAAGCTATCGACCTGAAATTTGGAACAGTTGTAGGAATTGTGGTGCGCCGCCATGGCAATCATAAAAAATTAAAAATCTATTTTATTTTTATTTAAAAAGGGGGGAAAACCGGGTCGTCGAAATTTCAAAATGAGATAACAATATTGAGTGGGATATCATATGAAAGGGCATTACTTGTGTATTTTTGATTTATTGAGCAAACTGTTGAAAAAAATTACGTTTCCCCCCCCCCCGTTATCTCCAAAGTTTACCAATCGAAAAATCTCCCCCCCGATGGATTCCAATCTTGTCGCGATGGGGGGGCTCAGTAGCCGTGGTTGGGCCCCACGGTGAAGCCAAAAGGAATCCAGGAGGGGACGCTCGGAGTGGGCCTGGAGATGGGCCCGCTCTGGATGCGTCCAAGAGGGGTGCGGGGGACAGAGTTTTCTGTCTCCTGCAGCCAGGAGGGGTTGCGGGAGGAGAGGCGTGTCGGTGTGTCGTTGCCGCTCGCCCTATCTCCCGCGACCAAACGGTGGCGCACCGTTAGATGCGTCGGCGGCGGGGCCGCAGGGGAAGAGGAGTGTCGGTGTGTCGTTGCCGTTCTCCCTGTCCTCTGCGGCCGTTTGGTGGTTTGCGGCGGAGCCAAAGGTCAGATCCGCCGCGAGGTATGGGAGGTCGATGCCTGCGAGGTGCAGAAGCAAGCTTCGCAGGTATCGGCTTACCCGTGCCCACGGCCCCTGGGTGGCGGTCCCGGGGGGGTCCGTCGCCTTACGGATGGGCGCCGAGGAGGTAAGGCCGGCTTAGGTGTTTCTGGCCGGCCTTGCTGTTGGAGGGGAGCTCCATGCTCCACCTCGTGGAGGGGCCGCGCAAGCGGCCGGGCACCGGCGGGTTCGCGGAGGTTTGCGCAAGCGTTCCCGTGTTCCCGTCATACGGTGCGAGGAGGAAACACCGTGGGGTTTAGCCGGTAAGAGTCCGGCATAACCCAGCCGCTCCCCCGGGCGACTGGGTATACATGAGGATTCCCCACGATAAAGAAAAAAAAAAAAAAAAAAAATCGAAAAATCTGAAATAATTATGATCAATAGGAATAAACGTATATTTTACAGGAAAAATAAAATCAACTCTCTAACTATTATACTTTTTTTGATAATAACAATAAATCACCAAAAACAAAGTTAGGTTTGCAGTTTGCCAACAAAAGTACCTACATGTATATTATACTCGTAAATTCATGAACCAAAGTGATTCTTTTAATGTTTTACTTCTTTTATAGTGTGGAACCCTCGGTGCGCGAGTCCTACTCGCACTTGGCAGGTTTTTATTTTTATTGTACAAGTACAAAGTTCTGAAACGTCTAATCTTCCCTAGTATCAAACGTAAAACCCCGAGAGCTCTCCTAATTACGAGTGGAAGGAAACTTTTACGCTTTAACTGGATTTACTTTAACCGTCGTTCGGCCGAAGCACCTTTGTTGTTAAACAGTATTGCCGGCCGGGCTCGCCTCTCAGCGCCACAGATAAGATGAGGTAAAAGATAAAAGGTAACACGATATCGTCTTGTTAGCGGGAAATTAATATTTGTTGTCCGCCGTGAAACCTGCGCGGAACTCTCGTCTTAGTTTAGTTAGGTGGCTTCATTAGTGAAACTTAATTTCAAATGGCTGCTGAAGCAACCAATAGCGCGCTTGATTTATAAGATTATATGAAAGCTAACAATCGATGCACGATGTAATAAAATACGGAAATAGGACGGCGTGTGCTGCCTGGCAGGCGGTAGCCCTAAAGCTCGTAAGTGTGACAAAGATAGCAACAAGTGGCCTCTTTATAATAGTCTCACGGGCAGTGACTGTTCGCAACAGATATTAACAATGCTCTTATGATACAATGTCCAGAATCCACCCATACGAAACCTGAGGATATGGCCCTATGGGCATCCGAAACGGTCCACGTAAACCCTTTTTGTACAAGCAAACAGTAGAGCTATTTGTCAAAATTTTATAGGTTGCTGCTGAGCGAACTACTGCGTGGCCTTACTGCTGGTGACAAAAAAAACATTTTTGACACCGATAAACTGATGGCGACATTTCTCGCGCATTCGCACTGTCTAAGATATACCTATTTTATTCAATTAATTTAAAAATTAAGCAAATCTAATTCTCTACGTTTTCGAATAAGAATTATTTTTCCTTTGTATTTAGAAAATGGTTAAAAATTACAACAGTGAATAAATAGAGTTAAATTACAAACTAACTATTAACAAAAATATGCATTGAGCGTACAAACGCCGGTTTTGTTTCGTTCGCGAGCTTTGTACCGCTACGAGTTAAGCCTGTGCTACACGGTTGCCAACAAGCCCGTATGCAGGGGTGACATTGCAGATTTCTGCCGAGTAGCCAGCGTTTCTGCAATGTTGGCCGATTTGACATTCAACAACCTTGGTCAGGAGTCTTGCTCTGCCGACAGTGGTCGGAGAGCGCGGTTGCTAACCGTGTAGCCGCGCGTTCCAACCAACTTCAAAGACAGTCGCGCTCTGTCTAGCAATGAGCGAGCACGTCTTTTCTGATAATAATTGATGTGATATTATTGAACTGTATCTGAGATCTCTATATTCCCTTCCAGTAGCCAGATATCTTAAAGTACCTAACTAGAATTCATTCTTTGGCAGATATAGCTGGTCTCATATATTTTGTATCCTTTTTTTCTATGAATGGTCGAACCATTTCCACCAACTCGTCAAAAAATTATATAAATCATCAAAATCCAATAATCGTATTAAATTTGAGTGACTCAGAAGTAGTCGTTCTTTTAGCTATCGCTTCATTCAAATCCTCTTAGGCTTTTTTCTTTATCTACAGCACACAAGAGTGCCAGCGAAACACCAATTTTTGAATTTTTGATAACGCGGGAGCCATATCTACTCGTCGTGCTCCTACCGCAGTTGTAAACACACTGAAGTTTGCAGCCGTGTAGCCGCAACGCGCGACGGCAGTACCAACCGGCCCTCCAACCAGGTCACCCCTGCATACGGGCTTGTTGGCAACCGTGTAGCACAGGCTTTAGTGTACCGCGCTCAGTGCTCCGCAGTTCCCCGAGGAAATTAGCCGTTGTTAGGTTAAACGTCTTTTACTGCCCGCCGCTCTGTGATTGTCGGTGCTGAAGATTATCATACACGCGACTGCCTTTTAACCAATGACGAAATACGCTACCAGTTTAGTTGACATCGTAGTTCAAATTAGATTGGTTTTTATAAATAGTGCTTTTTGCCAGAAATACTTTCCTGGCTGAGGAAAGTATTTCTGTTCTATATTTTTTGGCAAAAGAAAGTTAACGGATAATAAAATCGTAGGTTTTATGCACAATTATGCACAATTGCAATTTGCGACCTGAATCGCTCATCCAATCTAATTTGAACTAAGATGTCAACGGAACTCTAACAAATAGGAGTTCATGTTACAATGGATTTTTTTTAAATTCTTAATTAATCATATCCTGGACTGAAATTTTTTAGGCAACCCACTTGCGATATATTTATTGACATATTTAATTGGATATAAAATAGTTTTCATCCAATAAGCAGCTCGGTGAAGGTCGTTGTATAGCGGAATCCTAGACCATATGTTGAAGCCAAAAATTTCTCAAATAAGGCGTCGCGCGTCGTACGTTTCGGTGCCGCTGTCAGCAAATACCCGTTTCGGGCGCTTACATTAGCGCCATTTTAGAGTTTTGATAAATTGGAAATACGGTTTCAGAGCGGAGCCTAAAAATACATGCGTGACGTCACTTAGTGCTGATCCTTTATATGTTTAAACAATGTTTTAAACTGACTTCCATAACAAAAGGAAGGACCATAATTGGTATCATGTAGGTAAATATTATGAAGATCTACTAAGATAGAAAACAAAATTTTTTGGTTGTTCTTCCAAATCTTCGTGTAATCTTTCTTATACGATAAAATTCCAAAGTAGCTTGTGCCGGGAAACGAACCCGGGATCACCCGCTTAAATCCGAGCGCTCACCAACTGCGCCAGGGTGATCGTAGAAACATGTTTGGAACACGTTCATCTTTTCCAGTTTCTATCTGTTCAAAACAAACAAAACATTGATAAATTCTTTGTTAGCCACTCGGCACGGACGCAGCAGTGGCGAATTGCCAACGATATTACACTAGAGACAGAACGGACAACAATTAAAACACATTCCACTTGGATACGTTTCGTTTTATCTTAATTAATGTAATCAAGTCAGCACTTTTGTATCAACGAAAAAACTTATAATATTTAAAATTATAAAACAGAATCCTATGTGGCCTGAAGAAGAGACACAACGTTAAAATTTTCTTGATGAATATCACAAATCGCAATCTCACGACATTCGGCTATACCTAGTTTTCGTATTTTTGCAGCAGCCAAAATTTTATTTCGCTAATATGATGTGGACGTGGTAGGGACAACTCAAGTTAATCTTAGATTATACCTGTAACAACAAGATCTAAAATTAAAAACACCTTTTGATTTTATACCCGGAAGCTTGAATATTGGGCAAAACCATTCCGTCAATGGCGTTATTATCAAATGGCTCAAATAAAATTAAACAAAAGAGCAAAGGTCGGTATTCGATATAATATAATAGTGACCAAGTGGATCAATTGTTTCTCCCTTCGCTATAGCCGCTCTACATAATCTAGATTTTCCGATTATATCAGTGACACCAAGCGATTTTCAGTTCCGAGGAAACTGCCAATCACTTGTCTTGTATTCTGTTGTAACTTGTAGTAGTAGTGGCATGAAGTACTTTCAACTACTACTACAGTACAATACAAGTGCTTACTTGTCGATTTTGCAGGATATTGGATTTTCATTTTGCGCTCAACTGTACCTACTTAACTTTATTTCTTAGATTGTAAAGTACTTAGTCATTTTAACCACAGATCGTAGAAGTAAGTTTATGACCAATTTTGCAGAAAGAAAGTCCGTATAAAATCTTATTTACCGAGCGATTTCAATGCTTTTAATGAAGCTGATTTAATCAAGAAGTTCAAGTTAATACGTTTCATGAAAAGCTAACCAACCGTTTCATATAATATCACTAGCTGACCTGGCAAACGTTGTTTTGCCCTTAGGGGTAATAAAAAATAGATAAATTGAGATTTAAACTATCCTATCTCTCAAGTTGGATCGAAATGCACATGGTGTGCGTGATAAACTAAAAGTTTTGTTCAAAAACCAATCTTCGTTGTATCGAACTGCATTCTGATATCAAATATGGTCTCCTCGTATCGATATCGAATACGTATCGTGGAATTGTATTCGTATAGTATCATTTCGCAGTTGTATTCGTATCCAATATAGAGTATTTGAATTCAATGGAACGAAATTTGCCGAAGCTCCGTTTGTAAAGCATCCGCTTGTATGAGTGTTTCGATATATTTTCAATTGTATATCAAAACAACAAAAGGCAGTTATATGCCCCGGATCGATTTGGGCCTTAGATTAAGCTATAATACCATACAATTTCGCATTGTGAACTTAATATCTTTTGAGGATTTCCCGGTGTCAGAGCGAACCTTGCGTCGAGGGTGGTGTTGCATGTGGCATGATGGTGGTGGTATTGCTTGCTTGGGAGCTTGACTTTCGTGCTTGAGTGGGACTGGGAGGGCGGGTGGTGTTTGGATTGTTACTATTCGTGTTAGAACATATAGATTCTTTTCCAGTAGCAGATTCTAGCAAAATAATTTAACCTTTCTTGCTAATTATTGGATTTCAGCAAAGTAACGCCTGCTTCTATTCGATTTTCTTGGACCAGAGATTTATCAGGTAGGGGATCTTTTAGTGCACAAGTGTGTGCCTTATAAGCTTCCTTCACAGGTGCAGTCTCTATTGCTCTCTCTCTCTCTATCTCTCTCATAGCCCCATGGAACGGCATCTCGACTCGACAACGGTTGGGACCTCTGCCTCTCATTAGGAGGTCGGGGGTCAAATTCCGGGCTCGCATAAAACTCTTTGGAGATGTGCGACTAAAATATATCAGTTGCTTAACGATAAAGAAAAGGAACACTTATACGTGCGTGAGAGCTCACAATAATGTTCTAAATATAGCATGTCGGTATTTCAGAAATCCCGTGGAAACAATTGATTTTTCCGGAATAAAATCAGCCAACATTGTTAAGCAAATCTATGTACATTTCAAATTTTAAGCATTTTGGTTCAGCAGATCAAGCGTGTAACATATACGAACACACATTTGCAAACTTTCGCCTTAAAAAATTAAAGTGGTGCACGGCGGACATGAAAAAACACGACCTGCAGTATTTTGTTTATTTTTTTTTTATACAAAAATATGGCATGAAACGTGATGAAACGAAGCGAGTGCGCCGACTAACAACTGGAACGGTCAACAAAACTGATTGTGCCACGCGGAAACGTATCGGAGCGATATGTCTGTGATACTGTGACCTGCTGAAAACGTGGACGCATGGATAGTGGATACTCGTTTATATTCGTTTTGAATTTCGTACGTTTGATATGACGCGAAATGATAGAGTCGGATTGAAATAAAGGAACCGTGGAGATGAATATTGGACGCAGCTGTGTGTTGAGGAAGGAGCAGATCAACCCGTGGTAGCCCTCGTCCTCTCCGCCAGCTCCAGGCGCGAGCGTCGTCTACAAGCAACAGCGCGAGGCTCACCTCGAACGGCGCCTCCCCATGGTGCTTGTTGTTGAGGATGAGGAAGGAGCAGAGCGGGCCGCGCGCGCGGATGGCGGGCGTCACCTCCACCAGCGTCTCGTTCTCGCGGATCAGCCCGTGGTAGCCCTCGTCCTCTCCGCCAGCTCCAGGCGCGAGCGTCGTCTACAAGCAACAGCGCGAGGCTCACCTCGAACGGCGCCTCCCCATGGTGCTTGTTGTTGAGGATGAGGAAGGAGCAGAGCGGGCCGCGCGCGCGGATGGCGGGCGTCACCTCCACCAGCGTCTCGTTCTCGCGGATCAGCCCGTGGTAGCCCTCGTCCTCTCCGCCAGCTCCAGGCGCGAGCGTCGTCTACAAGCAACAGCGCGAGGCTCACCTCGAACGGCGCCTCCCCATGGTGCTTGTTGTTGAGGATGAGGAAGGAGCAGAGCGGGCCGCGCGCGCGGATGGCGGGCGTCACCTCCACCAGCGTCTCGTTCTCGCGGATCAGCCCGTGGTAGCCCTCGTCCTCTCCGCCAGCTCCAGGCGCGAGCGTCGTCTACAAGCAACAGCGCGAGGCTCACCTCGAACGGCGCCTCCCCATGGTGCTTGTTGTTGAGGATGAGGAAGGAGCAGAGCGGGCCGCGCGCGCGGATGGCGGGCGTCACCTCCACCAGCGTCTCGTTCTCGCGGATCAGCCCGTGGTAGCCCTCGTCCTCTCCGCCAGCTCCAGGCGCGAGCGTCGTCTACAAGCAACAGCGCGAGGCTCACCTCGAACGGCGCCTCCCCATGGTGCTTGTTGTTGAGGATGAGGAAGGAGCAGAGCGGGCCGCGCGCGCGGATGGCGGGCGTCACCTCCACCAGCGTCTCGTTCTCGCGGATCAGCCCGTGGTAGCCCTCGTCCTCTCCGCCAGCTCCAGGCGCGAGCGTCGTCTACAAGCAACAGCGCGAGGCTCACCTCGAACGGCGCCTCCCCATGGTGCTTGTTGTTGAGGATGAGGAAGGAGCAGAGCGGGCCGCGCGCGCGGATGGCGGGCGTCACCTCCACCAGCGTCTCGTTCTCGCGGATCAGCCCGTGGTAGCCCTCGTCCGGCTCCGCCAGCTCCAAGTAGGGGATGTCTGCAACAGAGGACATCAGCTTTACAACTCGCATTTACTACGTCATAGCTCTCTGTGACTAAGAGACCACTACCCATCTCAGATGCTTTTTTAATGCATCTATGTGACAATTTAGTTACGAGATTCCGAACGATTCTGTACCAACACCAGAAGTTCTTTGAACAAATCACGCTTGACCAAAAAAAAACATGCTAAAATTGTTTTCAACAAAAGAATTTCATAGAGTCTCCCTGTATGGTTTAAAGCTTCCCCATACTATCCCAGTTTAAAAAGAAACATGCTGCATGTTAAACTCGTGATTACGAGTAAATATTTAATAGGCAATTAAGTTAAAATCTACATGATTGCGTATTCCTTGTACATTGTAATGCACAGATGCGGGTGCTAAAATATGTATGGTCGACGCAGCAAGCCGGAGCTGGACGGCCGCCAAGTGTGGTAACGCTACATCCTCTGTATAAAATTGTTTACGATAAATTCAATGGTAACAAGACCAGAGTTTACCGAGCAATTAACAATGGTTCAATATGACATTCTTTGTATCCTCTATTATGTCAACTCTGCCAATTAATAAGGGACAGCGGAGACCAAGAGATAGCTTTTATATTCTTTGTTCTGTGAGGGACAGCATTACAATATTAAGAGTAAAGTTGGGTTTTACTGCATGCACATAACACACACCTCTTAATTCTCAAGTGGGTTTGTACTTTGTAGACACTAAATATGACTTGCTTAGCATCTTGTCTTGCATGCCTAAAAGTGCACCGTAATGTTCTCAAAGGTATACCAAACCTGCCAGCACGCACTTTGGCAAACATAAAAAGCAGGATAAGGAGGAAGACCAATTAGGGTCCAAGCTTTCAGGTTAATACTTTTTGTGCGGCTGTGATGAAAAATTTCAATCTGTTACGACAGTGAAATAGGTCCTAGCAACGCGACACTGCGGCCCACGACATTTCGCGGCGGTGCTTGCATAAACAAAGGCCTCCATCAGTCGCCAGTCGTAAAACCCTTCAATCTGTGGTCAATTTTACGATTTCACTGAAACCGGATACAGAATGCCGAATGATGTCGTAACAATCTGGTTTTATCAAAATCCAAAGTGGTTCTTGAGACGTATTTTAGTCATCAAAAATCATATTGTAGCAGTTTAACAATTATGTGGTAACCGAATCAAAAATGCGACGATCTAACGCGATTTTTATGTCTTAGATGAACTGGACTATCGAAGACACTTTCTGGTCCAAAGATTCTCACGTTTTCTTCCCTAAGTGGTTCCCTTAGAGGCTTAAGGCATGTAATAGTTTTCTTAGGGCATGTAATAGTTTGCGTGGCGGGAATAGAACCCGCGACCCAGCGCTAGGAAGCTCGTCAATATGAAGTATTTCTTCAGTCAGATGGAGCGACAATAATCGATATAGAACCCGGAACCCATAAATCTGAAACTCAAATAGGCGTCCTTGAGACCAACGAGGCAATCCAAAAAAATTTGCAAAAAAATCTTACGGAGAACTGCAAAACATTTTTCATGAAAGCTTAGGTGAAATATTCAAGGGTTTCGGGAACATTTTCATTTAAATCCGCGCAGAAGTTTCCACCCGAGCCCGGGGCGAGCCGGGACATAGCTCGTTATGTTTACCGCCCGGCCCTAAACTGTACGGTTAATAAAGCTGGCCCTTGGCCCCGGGACGGCTGTTATATTGAACGTCTTGAGCAATGGAATAAATAGCAATATTCCTTTATGGAAGTTGGCGCAAACTTTTCATTGAGGGTTTTTTTTTATAAAGTTTTACATGTCAGACACGAAGACACTCGTCAACAAGCGGTAAACAAAGTAAAACCTACTTTTACACACACTTAACAGTCGCATCTTGCAACTAACTGCACAGATTTGGTGAAGACTTAATATTCTCTAACTACACACATACTATGTTGGCGCCCAGCATTCAGTTCAGACATAGCATGCTGAGATGGCATATTTTGTTCAGGCAGGTGCTGTTGTTCCTTGCGGCAACCAGGTTTGAAGGGGAGATTTAGACAGGAGAGAAGCTCTACACAGCCGCGGCCCAAAGAAGAAGATTTCCTTATTCACTTGCCGCTACGTAATCCAGCGTAAAGTAGAGATTTTCCCGCAGGTTTGGAAAACCTCCCATGTCCACGTGGATAAAACACGAAATATTTAAATTATGCTGCAATGAAAAATGCTTACAACATTTAATTTTCAATCAACATTTCAACATAAAATTCCTGTCTGAGCTTAAACGCCAGAAGCCAAATATCCTAGGGCCGAACATATTTTCATTATAAAATGGCTCGTAAAGTTTTGCGGGGGCAAATCGGAATACAGCTTCGTTTAGAGTTGTTGGTTGAGGGGAAAGGTTGTGATTGTTTTTACCACAAATGAGGGAATTCATAATTCAGTATATCATTAAAGAGCTGTTTTCAGTTGCAATGAAAAACGACATTAATTCACCACAACAACTGAATCGACTATATGAGATTTTTGGATGCTCTGGAACACACAGTCTAGGTATACTTTTTATTCCGGAAAAATCTATACAATCATCATCGGTGTAAAACAGAATTTTACACACGCGGAATAAAGATTGATTTATCTTAGAATCGGAGTATATTGATAAAATTTGAGCAAATTGATTTATATTTTTAGTTACCTAAATTGTAGTTATGATTTGGATCCGACAGAACTATGAAAATTGGTTTCGTTAAAGGACGAAATAAATATTTTTTTGTCTTCTGTTATCGGAAAATGCAGGTTTTTATATCCAAAATGTATCGTAATTAAAAAAATAGATTTCTTATTACAAGGATTTGCAAGCAACTGTCGGAAAAACGTCTTAAAACAAAGTCTTTTAACAAATTCCAAGACACGCTTTACCTGTCCACCGCAGGCACTGTTAAGCCTCAAAAGCATTTGTTTCGAAGGAAAACAACGTTGAATAATGAATATAAAAAAATAAAGAGAGAAAATATCAATTTCTCCTTCAAACGATAAAACTTATTTTACAAAAATTAGAGGGCAATGTAGGCATTTATATTAGCACCCTACGACGAAATTAGTTTCTTAGTTATCTCTGTATTATCCCATTAATTCCATAAACTATTAATATTTCACAATATTATGTAGAGTGCATTTTTTTCTTTACTAGTCAATCTACATAATTGTACATGACTTGAATTGTACATTATTCATGTATAGGCTACATGAAATAAAGTATTTCTATTCTAGATATATTAAAGTACGGGTTAGGTACGTCAGACGGAAAATAAACTTTTTGTATAACGGTGAATAGCATTTGTCGAGATTCTGTTGTTCTCGTTCCATTAAAAGCTTTGGTTAAAAATATTTTTGAAGATCCATTCCATTTACGTAAACGCGTGAAATAATAAAGCTCACAATTATAACAGAAAAGAAAGACGCGAAAGCGGCCTCCTTCGGACATCTTTTAAACTTTGTGACAAGTAATTCATATACCTACCTAAGTTCTGGAATTACGGTCACGAAACTACACTTTTAAAGTGTTCGTAAATGTTAGTATCCGAAAACCCTGAAAACTTTTGAAAAAACTTCTGAAAACCCACACTGTAAGTATTTTGTTTTAGTAGATTATTAGACGTGCTAAATTTAAATACTCTAAAACAGAATCGATATCACTGTATTTTCCCTTTACCTGCAAAGTTCACTGTCTCGCATCATTCTATAACGTCCCCCAATTTTATTAATGTCATCAGTCCACCTGGTCCGAGGGTTTGGAAGCAGTGCCTTTCGCGGTGCAGGGTCGCTATTCCAGCTATCTGCCCATTTAATGTTTCATATCGATTCTCTTCCTTCGTCAGGTCATGAGATCGTATCGAATTGGATAAAATGTCGTTCCCACACAATAAACATCTTTGGAAGATTTAAATAGAACGAGAATCTTTTAGCTGTTGTATCGGCTTTTAACTGTTGGCTGGCTAGTTACTCTATACCAGGTAGAGAGCAGATACCCAAAATACATGACGGATTTCGAAAGTACCTAATTGTCTTAATAGTTTTTAACCAGCTCTATCAAAATCGTTTTAATTACTGTCGTTCTAGCCTGTAAACATCAGTGAGCTGATTCTGTTTCGTTTAGTTGGCTAGTTAGTAACTCACTCGTTTATTAACTAAGAAAACGGAGTTTTTTTTTGTACAAATTACCTAGGTTGGTATATTATCATATCAACATACCCAGTGAGGGTTACCAACTAAGAACTGGGAGATACAGAAACTGAGAGATACAGAATCAGCAAACAGGACGTAGTATCACAGGACTTATCATTCATTGCGATATAAGTAAATGCTATAAATTCAGCTTCCAATCACGTCGAATAACGTCGGCAGTCGGTTACACCGGTTCTCCCGCGGAACTCCTCGGTTCTGATTAGATCCACGCAACACTTTTATAGTGATCGTAAATGTCAGCACTCATAATATGAGTCGGCAGTGTGAAGCAGTCTGCCGTATATACTCGTACCCGCAGGTCACAAGCCCTGAATACTTAATGCCAGCTCACAAAGTGTCCCGCACCTCAGCCAGATTGCATCTGAAATACTGCTGCTAGTAAAAATGTACCTGCTTTCAAAAACATGAGCATCCCCAGCGAGTCTAATGGTTTACTGGTTTTTTATGGCTTTCATACCGAGTGTAGCTAATAAAAAGGTAATTCAGAGAGGTAAGTATTTCTAGGATTTTCGCTACATATTTTCGCTTACGCATATGCTTCAATACACTATTGTTAAGATACACTGAATTTATTTTTTTCTTTGTCACTTTTACGAATGTACGTTAGGGAGCAGCGTCGCAGAAGCCAGTTATCAAAAATAGTTTTCTGGGCGTTTTGAATATTGTTAAATATATTACCGACACAATAAAACAAAAATTACAATTACATCCATTGTAGGATCCGATGGAAGAGAAAGAGAAATACATCACCTGTGAAAATTTCAAGTCTGCAGCTATCACGGTTCAAGAGATACAGCCTGGTGACAGACGGACATACGGACGGACGGACAGCGAAGTCTCAGTAATAGGGTTCCTTTTTTACCCTTTGGGTACGGAACCCTAAAAAGAGATCTTGGAGCAACGTTTCGGAGAACTTTCTATCGTTATATCTACTTTCCATCATTTGAGCTTGTATAGTAATACGTATGTCTTATTCATTAAATAAAAATAGAAACACTCAGACATTGTTGCCGTTTTTCGCAAAAAAAAAGTCTTGCTTTCCTTAAAACTATTGTAATATTATCATACGCCACGCTCTACAAACAATTCGTGGATGCAAGAGGAAAGCGTGACAAAAAAGAGTTGCATCATTAAAATGATTCACGCCGAAAATGCGCCTTTATTTTCGCATCATTCCGAAAGCTTTTTCCCCTTTTCCCTTTTTCTAACTTCAGCGTTCATTCGCGGGCAACGAATCACGGTATAAGCAGCCTTTTTCATTCGCTCTCATTACCATCTATGGGTCTCCATAAATGTGTTAGGGTTGTCATAAAGATATTTTTGGCGTAGGTACTTTTGGATGAAAAGTGTTATTAATGCATGGTAAACAGAAATATTTGTACACACAATAATGTGCCCATTGTTATTACCATGTAGTCAGTTCCCCGACACGGTAAATAAATCAATATGCCAAATCTTCCGGGACTTGTTAGCATTTATGAATAATGGACACACAGCTGTGATGTGCTGTGATTTGACCCTGCACATTGTAAGTACAGGTTTGTTGTTACTCTGCCTGACTATCTACACTACTCTTCTACAAGCACAAATATGATACCATAAAATGAGACCTTAGAGTCTACAGACCTATCTTTAATCAAAGAAACTGCAGGAAGGGAACGCAAATCTTTGTGGGACAGCGTGCAATTTCAAAAATGCAGGTAGCTCTAGCTACCTACACAGATAGTTCCAGATTAAAAATTCTCATTTAAAAACTGGAGGCACACTTTCAGAATTATCCACCAAGAACTCTTACAAAGAGCTGGGAAGGTAAGATATTATGTCACTGTCAGCATTACGCTCTGAATGTCGGCGAGATGAGTGCAAGTGTGCCGGTTTGCGCACAATGCGCCGCCATTTGCAAATGAAACACTCCACAAGATGGCCGACTTGAGTTGCGCGGGAATAATGGAGTGTTTTCCTAGCTACTGACTTTGTTGATCGTTTGTTTTGGTAGTTTTCATATTTTTTTGTTGTTATTTCGTTAAATTGAAACGTTTTACGAAGAGCTACATTAAAAGCTGAACTGAACAACTTTTATGCATGGATCATTTTTAACTGACTTCCAAAACACACAAGTATTTTACGGAGGAATAAAAGAAAATAATGATTTTGACATTTTTTACAAGAAATATTGACTCTCTCATAACTCGGAATCTTTATGTTGATTTTATCAAGCATAACACTAAGCTCAAAGTATATCAAAAGAAGTTGAAAACATTTGCATTCACACAATATACAATTATGAAACCCTACAGATCCCATAAAATAAGTCATATCAACCTCTATTACACTCACAATAAAAGCGATATGTCCTTAATCAAGAAACATATCAAGAGTTTCGCGTAGTTTCGCAAACTACCGTCATTTTGCGCTTCCCGCAATCACCTTAGTGGGTCAGTCAAGTTGTGCTTTAGTTTAGTCATCAGCTATACACCCTTGCTTTGGTACTCATGATCTGCAAAAATGCCTTTTATAATATCACAAAAATTCAAATACACATTTATTTATGTGATGAGAATCCATACCAGCAAAAAACATACATACGATTTATCAAATCGATTTGAGGCAAACGGAGAATCAAACCCGCATCCCATTATACCCACAAACACGCGCAATAAGGAGTAAAGGCGTTTCCTATTGTATATAGAGCAATCTCCGCACTTGAAGTGGCCGCAATAAACGTCGATTCAGCAGGTACGCAGGTACACAAAGGGATAAACAATGGAAATGGAAACAATCGAGACCACGGCAAATACAATTCCTCCCAGTAGCATACGTTAAATCAGTGGGAAAATATTATAGCAAGCTGACTAGATCAAACAAATAGACAGACATTTTTCTCGTATCAGTAAAGATTACAATGTCTAAGAGATGAATAATAGCAGTAAGAAATTTAAAACTTTATAAAAGCAAAATACTATTTTGTAAAGTTTTTCTTTCTTTGCAATATAAATAACAAACTTTTGGTTGTTGAAATAATACTCTTATATAACCATAGACGTATAATTGACTAACTCCAAGGCTGTTTTTGTTCGCAAGATCTTAGTTCGGGGGGACCACTAGTAAACATTTATTGTGAAAACGGGGATGAAAACTTTAAATAGAAAAAGAACGGTAACATCAACAGTGCCTTGAATTTGTGGGAATTATTTTTGATACGAGTACAATCTTACAGCGAGCGAAACTATCAACAAAGTACAAACTAGCACAATACCTAGGTATCAAAGGAACTGCAGGAACACTAATAGTGGCAAAACAACCGCAGGCGACGCCTTACAGCGTGACTTATAGCGAAAACTGTTGTTTTTAGGGTTCCATACCAATTTGGTAAAAATGGAACCCTTATGGTGAGACTTTCTCCGTCCGTCCGTCCGTCTGTCTGTCACACTCGATTATTTCAGTAACTATAAAAGCTATCGACTTGAAATTTGGAAGTTTTAGGTAATAGTGACCCAACGCCATTGCAATCATAAAATATTGAAAATTGTTTTGATTTTTTATTTAAAAAGGGGGGAAAACAGGGACTTCGAATTTTCAAAATGAGATAACTATATTGAGTGGGGTATCATATGAAAGGGCGTTACTTGTGTATTCTAAAACCGATTTTTATTTATTTTTATGCCCGATAGTTTTTGATTTATTGAGCAAACTGTCGAAAAAATTACCGTCCCCCCCCCCTTATCTATGAAGTTTATCGATCGAAAAATCTGAAATAATTACAATCAATAGACATTCATGTATATTTTACAGGAAAAATAAAATCAACTCCCTAACTTTTATACTTTTTTTGATATTAACAATAAACCACCAAAAACAAAGTTAGGTTTACAAAAGTACCTACATGTAAATTACACTCGTAAATTCATGAACCAAAGTGATTCTTTCAATGTTTTACTTCTTTTATGGTATGGAACCCTCGGTGCGCGAGTCCGACTCGCACTTGGCCGGTTTTTTTTTATAGTCATACAACTTGCTGAACAACTTGGCAGAATAACAACAGCCTCAAAACTGTATAATAAACGTGTATGACCGTTATATCTTTCAGGTCACAACGACTGAACGGATTTGACTGGAATTTGGAACCGAATTTCTTACTGGTGGTCAACCATCGCCGGCAACAATAGGAACGCAGCTATCACCAGCTAATTGACGTCTGGGCTGCATAATTGATTCAACCATTGACCAATCAGCTACGTAGATGAAAGCTCGTCGGTACTATTGTAGCGATTAGTGCAACATATACACTTTTGTCTGCCTGCGAGCAGCCATTTGTAATTGCATTCAGTACTCTGCGAATCGGGAGTGATAACACACGTGTCGAAGTTGGAATAAAATTGCATAAGTTAAACTTTGTTCAGTGTTTTTATTTTATCACTTCGCGAGTGCTCGACAGTTGTGGCTTCTACCTCCATCCAGAGGAGCCGCAACACTAAGTATTTCTGCAGAATCAAGGGACTGCTAAGACTCATTCAAAGTCCCTTTGCCTTCGCGATAGGCTTCAAACAATACCTAATACCTAATCGTTCACTTTCACCCCTCGATGAACCGAGGTGCTATTTATTTATTTAGTCTTAGGGCTGATTTTTCAATCGCCAGATAAACTATCTGAGGAATAGATTTGAAACATATTCCATACAAAATCTGTCAGATAAACGTTAACTAAGGAACAAATATGACGTTTTGACAGATTTTGTATGGCATTATCTTTCATTCCTCAGATAGTTTATCTGGCAATTGAAAAATAAGCCCTTAATAAAATTTCACCATGAGGGTTCCATTTTACCATTTTGGTATTGAACCGGTTCCATACTTCTGTGTACATGTGAATGTTGTGATGTTTTTGATACTCGTTTCGTGTGTACTAAGCACTAATTTGGTGTACTAATAACTAATTAAGTGCTAATAGCAGTTTGTTTTCAATTAGCGACCCGCGAGTGGTCCGGACAGCCTCAATTAGGCTTTGTAAGGGAACGCCACGACAACATGATCATATTTTATGATTAGTTTTCAAAAGAGCTTTTCAGCGACTGTTCTTTTTTTTGAACTTGTATTTAGGAGCATATCAAAACCGTCTATAGCCCTCTCAGTTACAAACCTTCCCGTCGAGAAAACTTAGCTCTCAATACATAATTTTTTTTTCTCTACAGATGTTTACCTGAAACAAATAAAAAATATTACGTTAGGAAAAAAAATATTCAATAAACTAGCTGTTGCCCGCGGCTCCGCCCGCGTGCAATTCCTTTTTTTTACAAAAATGTTTCCCGTGGAATTTCTTAATTTTTCCCAAGATTTCCCGTACAAAATGAGTGGTCCTTGGGTTCGATGGACCCGTAAAGGAGTCTTCTTCCAATCTCTCCTGTCAACGTGCTATCTTCTTTTACACAATTTACCTATATCTTCTTTGGTCTTCCTCTACTTATACACTCTGTCGAAATCGCTTATGTTACTCAATTCGCATGGAGTAAGATATAGGGTTGGCGTGTCATCGTGGATTGTAATATCTATACTAACCAAACTTATCTTATTCTGAGATGAAACCAACGTCCAGATATTGTAATTAAGCATTCTGATGCGCTGCTGTGTACGTAGCAACCCGTTCCTGCTACGTACGGGTTATTTTGTATAGTTATACCTAGTTGCACGATCAAAAGGACGATTTAAACTGTCGATATTTCGACCCCGTTTTGATTGTGCTACGGAGATAAGTAGCTATAGGTTTTTTTAAACATCCCACGGGTTCTCTCAAATTTTTCAGGATGAAAAGTATCTTAAATGTTGACCGGGCATATATATGTAATGAAATGAGTGACATTTCATTCATTTGAATTTGCCGCGCTTCGCGTATCAGCTGTCTGTCGGCTATGATATTGATCTGTGTCTATGATTTAAAATGGCGTGGGACGCGCAGATTGTTTTGTGCATTTTATTGTTATAAAAACTAATAGAAAGAATGTGATTGAGGACTCGATATTTAGTGAACTTTAAATGTCGTTTCTTTGTACTTTCAGGTGAGATAGAAGTGTAATTGTCGTAACTTGATAATAACTTTTGTAAAGACTTGTTAATAAAACAAAACTTTGTACTTTCAGAGAAACAATTTGTTGTTTGTTTTTGGAGATCCTCAATGTCTTACAAAACGACATTTTTGTGAACTAAGAAAATATGGACCGGCTTCAGTTTGAGTTTACGATGATAGCCTCAAATGATGGCAAATCAAATGTATTAGCTATAACCTCAATATCTACTGAAGAAGGAAAATGTTATGTTTTACCCGAGGAACTGAAGCCGGTGAGTCATCATACATATATTGTTAAAACGAACACTTTCACAAAAGTAAAAAATAGCATTAAAAAAAGACACCAGAGTAGAAAAGTATGGATAAAGTTGGATGAAAATCTAAAGAAAACATATGTAGATGAGGAAGGTAATATGCAATTTTTAGATCAATATTTAGATGAAGTGAGCACAACACAAGCAAAGGACAAAAATGACACTTTGCAACAAATCTTGGAACAATTAATAGAAACTACAACTAAGAAAGAAAGTCAACATAACTTAAAACATATCTCAGAAAAATTTATTATTGAAAAATTCACAAGCAAAAATCCTAATGCGATGCAATGGATAGAAATTTTTGAAAAAGAGTGTGCGCGCTTTAATATAACAAAAGATGAGACAAAAATAGATATTTTGAGGTTATTTTTAGATAAACCTTGTTTGGATTGGTATAGCTCGATGATCATAAAACTAACAATAAATTCTGAATGGAGTGAATGGAAAGACAAGTTTTTAGAAACTTTTAAAAACCAAGGATGGGACATAGTCACATATGCTCTCGCATTTAGGTATAAAGAAGGACAGTTAATTGATTATGCCATAAAAAAAGAACGGCTTTTATTAGATATAAACAAATCTATAGATTCCAAAACAATGATAGATCTTATTGCAACTGGTTTACCTGGATTTATCTTAAATAAGTTAAACAGGGATGAACTCAACAACACTACTGACTTGTTCAACGAGATAAGAAAATATGAAGGCACGATGTATAAGAAAAACTCAACTAACATAAAGAGCAGTTTATTTAATAAAAATAAAACTTATGAGAAGAAGTCATGTAAGACTTGTGAGTCTTTGGACAAAGGAATTAGATATCATCCGGAGGAGTCATGTTGGTTCAAGAAAAATAAAAATGAACCTGAAAAAGTTCTTAAAACTAAAAATGTAAACAATAACTCCATAATTGAAGTAGACATAAATACTGAGAAAAAAAACTAGTAAGCACACCATTAATCAAAATCAAGCTTTTATTAGAAAATAAACTAGAAGTGAGTGGTATTTATGATTCAGGCTCACAGATTTCTATAATAAATTCAAGATTAATAAAAGTAAAAGAAAAAAAAGATGATGTGAACATTAAATGCAGGACAGATGAAGAATTGGGTGATCTCACATACTACCTATCTCAGTATGACTTTACCGTAAAATATATACCTGGTAAAGAAAATGTAGAAGCAGACTGTTTGAGCCGAAACCCTGTATTAGAACCAGAAGATAACAGAGAGGAAACATTGAGAATAGTTAATTTAATACAAATAAAAGATATAGTTGGAGACCAAGAGAAAAATGAAACAATAAGAGAAAAGAAACAAAATTTAATACTAAAAAATAATATCTATTATAAAAAAATAAAGAAACAGGAAAAGATTATCCTCTCAGAAGAATTTAGTAAAAAACTTATAAAAAAGGTGCATGAAGATTTATGCCATATTGGGATCAGACAACTGCAGAAAAAAATAAGTTCAATATATACGGCTATAAACCTAACAAAAAATATCATAAATATTTGTAAAACATGTGAAATATGCATAAAAAATAAATCAAGATGTCAAAAAAAAATTGGATTAATGTCACAACTGGGACCAGCTACCAAACCATTTGAAATAATGTCAATGGATACTATTGGTGGATTTGGAGGATCTAGGTCTACAAAGAAATATCTACACCTTTTAGTAGATCACTACACAAGATATGCATTTATTGCGACTTCGAAAACCCAGAATGCATGTGACTTTATAAATTTAACAAAGAAAGTACTAGAGACAGATGAGATTGGAATTATCCTGACAGATCAATATCCGGGCATAAATTCAAGAGAATTTAAACAATTTTTGCAGGAAAATAATATTAAACTAATTTTTACAGCCGTGAATACACCATTCTCGAACGGCTTGAATGAAAGATTAAACCAAACAATAGTAAATAAAATAAGGTGTAAAATGAATGAGAAAAATAATAAGAGAACATGGACAACACTGGCAAGAGAATGTATACAAAAATATAATGAAACAGAACACTCCGTTACAGGTTTTGCACCAAAATATTTACTGGATGGTACAAATGTCAGTATTCTACCAAATGAATTCAAAACGATGGAAAAGGAAGACAAGTGGATTGCTGATAGAAGATTGGCATTAGAGAATACAATAAAATCTCATGAGTATAACAAGAAAATATTTGATAGAAATAGAAAAATGCAAGAATTTAATGTAGGAGACAGTGTATATTATGTAGAAAATGGAAATAGACTGAATAGAAAGAAATTAGACGAATTAAAAATAGGCCCTTTCAAAATAATAGAGAAAATATCGAATTCCATTTATAGGATTGATACAGGCAACAGAAAAACAGAATCAACATTATTTCATATAACAAAATTGCAACCTGTCATAACAGAGGCTGAAGAAGATGAAGGAGATGATAATGAATATGAAGATGACTTATAAGTACATTTTACAGATATATTGCTTAGAATTTTCGCTCTTAGGGGGGGAGATGTAATGAAATGAGTGACATTTCATTCATTTGAATTTGCCGCGCTTCGCGTATCAGCTGTCTGTCGGCTATGATATTGATCTGTGTCTATGATTTAAAATGGCGTGGGACGCGCAGATTGTTTTGTGCATTTTATTGTTATAAAAACTAATAGAAAGAATGTGATTGAGGACTCGATATTTAGTGAACTTTAAATGTCGTTTCTTTGTACTTTCAGGTGAGATAGAAGTGTAATTGTCGTAACTTGATAATAACTTTTGTAAAGACTTGTTAATAAAACAAAACTTTGTACTTTCAGAGAAACAATTTGTTGTTTGTTTTTGGAGATCCTCAATGTCTTACATATATAAAGTAGGATCATAAAATTTCATTAAAATCCGTTACTTGAAAGACGCCTGCTAACTGTTTTTGTAATGTTTTCTTTCCCGCGGGAACTCGATTGGATTAATAAGTTTTACTATATATATATTTTGTTAAAGAGGCAACATAAGGTATCAGCATAGCAAATTTTACTAAATTAAGTTCATTAGTTGTTGTTTACAAAGCTGTTAAATTAATTGCAGTTTTTTAACTATCCCACGGGAACTCTTTATTTTACCGGGATGAAAAGTATCCTATATGTTGACCAGGGACATAGGCTACCACCACACAAAATTTCATTGGAATCGGTCCAGCCGTTCCAAAGATTAGCCCGTACAAACAGACAGACAAACAGACAAACAACAGATTTATTATATGTATTGATATTGATATTGATATTGATGATTGATGAAATAATGCAAACATTCTCCTTCTGCATAACACTGATAAATAAATCGTCATAATTAATAATGGTTTGCGTGATTTGTAGTTTTTTAGGGTTCCGGACCCAAAGCGTAAAACGGGACGCTATAACTAAGACTCCATCCTCCGTCCGTCAGTCAGTCTGTCCTTCCGTTCGTTAATTTTTTTCCAGTTTAAAGTCTCAACCGGAGAAAACCTCGTTCTCGGCCACGTCTCAATGACGCCTGCGGTGGACAAACAGCCTAAGTATTGTGAAGAAGCACCAAGACACACTGAAAGACACACAGTACTTTGCAAATAACGTCTGTCTGAGCAAACTTCGGGTACAAAGTATTCAAACAAACAAGTTGTTTTCCATTCCGTGCTCTAAATAGTAGTTTCGGAGCGCAACTCCGCTAATAACAGGCTTGTTTATATACCCCTCGAGAAAATGTACAAAGCAAATATGAACGAGCTGTATTATGCGACATTATTTATATTACAATTTTTCTAGCGCTCAGCCAACAGACTACGCTGCACAGCGGATTAGCTATCTTTACAGGAAGGTAACCACCACACCAATGTAGTTAAAAAAATAATAGTAAATTTTTTATAGAAAACAAAGCTTTGGAAGTTCTAAAGTCCGCAACAAACTCAGCCGGATGATATTTTTTGGCATCACCATCAATCACCATTACGCTACTCTAATCTACCAACCAAATTACTGCAAGTCTGGTGAACGCAATATGTCGCTGCACGTTGGGTCATAAAAAGCGATGAAACACGACAGGCGATACCATACATGGTAGGGCCATGGGCGCGTAAGTGCAAAGAGCAATAGGCGGTTAGTTAGCACATTTTATGACTGAGCGTGCAGCGACATACATGTAGACTATAGACGCTGTCACCGACTTTAGGGCTGGTATCTTGATATGGCTTTTGTCTTTGATATGCAACTCTTGAAAAGGCCTTGTACAAGTTTTATTATTTCGAATCAATACTATACTTTTATTGTAGTACACAGTACAAAAACCCAAGAAGTCACCTACTAAAAAAACCCTAAAGCAAATGAGATCAGCAGAGAATTTTTGGTTAGCGATAAAAAAAAATGTATGCGATGTAATGCGGAAATTAATCCGATCCTATCCGGATTTGCCATGTCGGAGATAGAAATCTGATATTATTTTTATACATGTTATGTAAATTTTGTATCTTGCATTGGGCAGGTTATTAATATCGGCCGATTAAATCGGTACATAGAGGTCCCACCAGCGACGATCTATTTATAATCTGTGCATCGTCAATAATAGTAAGCGTTTATTAATATTGCAACTCTAGCCATTTAGCAATTTGAATGATATAAATGTTATTTTTTTACCAAGCGACAATTAATTTTTTGAATTTTGTTCGGAAGCGATGCAAAAGCGATACAGTGCGACAAAGATATTTTGGCGCGTGGCCAAAATAGGGACTAACGCCGCTATCTTGTGATACTGTTTGATAGATCACTCTGTCGATCGATCGCTATTTTATGTTGTATTGTTTTTGCTTATTATTAACTATTTTAAACTAAATTGAAGTGAAATTGAGGAGATCTAATTTTTTGGATGCCTTTCGTTCTATAACAGCGCCCTCCTGTCAATGTCATTCAAGTGCCAAGAGAGCCTTGTCGGACTGACTGTATTAAAAAAGGCATATACACTGTGTAACAAAAACCCTGTGGTTCCTGTGAGCTGCGTAAGTAGAATCGATATTCAAACATAAAAAATCAACTCATTTGGAAAAACTAATAAATTAAAATATTCAAATTAAATATTAAATCCTTATTTGTAAAATAAAAATGATTTCTGACCCCTGCAAACTCTAGGGCGGCAGGAATTAGAGCGACCGTTAGAAAGTCAAATGCGCGAGAATGGTCACTCGGCGGGCGGCATTTTGTAAATACAAAGGATAGTAGACGGCGCGGCGGCACGCTTTGTCTCAAAGGACGCCGCGCCGCGTCGCCCCTTTGAATTTGGAGGTTCTATCAGATGTATGAAACATTTTTTTATGTGTCTAGTTTATCAGCTATTTTGACTATGAGCCATAACATGAACCAGTATATGAATTTTTAAATAAGATGTTCATTGATGGTACACCTACATGATTATGTATAGGTACCCAAAGGGGCCAACAGGGTTTTTGTTACACACTGTAGATATATGGCTAGAGAAGCAGAACTACACGCTTGCTAGTCTGTGGTTTAATCATCGCCGGTGAGGTTTAATCTTGCGCTGCAGAGTACTGCGCCCGTGTACTTCTACGGAGAGATTTATTGCGGTTCAAGATCACAGACTTGCCAGACCTTCACCATTTCAACTTGACTGTCATTTATGCATTGCCTGTCATAATAGGTAAATAATAATTTATCTCTACAGGGTAATCGGTTCTTTATGATCTTATACCTTGAGGTTGGAGACGGAAAAGTTGCAGACCTAAAATTCAGATATAGGTTTGTTTTGTATTGCCTTCCCTCTTAGTAAAGATACTATTTATTTTTAGCTAGTTTCTCGTATTCTGCAATTCATGAACAAACTACAAATTTTTCCATGTTCGCAATAAGACCAAAACAACAACGAAGTCTAACGCAAACAATATTAAAATCTTATACAGTTTTTTTTTCAAAAATTTCTTTTTGGTGAAGTACAGCGTCAGTCTGGCAGACCTGGAATCTCACTCCGTCACGCTTGCGAGCTAGCCATAGAGCCACACGCTCAGTTTTTGTCTCGCATTCATAATTATAAATCTGTGTCGCACGAGGAGCAAAAAACTCCACGTGAGCTTATTTGACATTTTCTTGTAATAAAACTCGGGTATCAGCTATCCCGTGTTCCCTTTTCGCCGAAGCTCCGGGTAAAAGGATTCGCAAATGTGTTTCAATTTTTAATTTTTAATTTCAGTATCTCGTATATACGGTATGCTTTGAAAATTGAATATTCATCCGATTGTGTTGAATTATAAATTTAGAAAGTTTTTCGTAAAATTATGTAAAACCGATGACATGGAACGAAAATTAACGAATTTGTTAGCTGGATTATAAAGAGTAGTAAGTACCTACATTATATTTTAGAAGTACATGAGTGACCAACAGCATTGCTCGAAGGTTTTTTTTTGGAAAGTCGCGTTTCTACGAGAAATATTAATAACATAGGTGAACTTATCTAAATACAAAATTTCATCAAAATCTTCCGAGACCTTGTGAAGATTTTTACATAATCTAATAATGAGTAAAGAAGTTATTTTCGACGATGAATTTGCATTTTAATCCATATTCAAAGAAAGCAGTAAAATCTACAATATTCGTTTATCCGACTTAAAGCGCGTATCTGGTGTGAAATTATTCACAGTTACACGTGCCATTAGGCGACATTAGCAGTGTGGCAGCCATCTTGCTGAATTACAGCCACGTCGATTTAGTATTACTGCCCGACCACACTAGCGACACGACACGACACTACGATCGCGGCCAGGCAACTAATCATCATCTCATCATGTCAACCCCTTTTTATGTCCCACAGCTGGGCACTGAGTCTCCTCCCAGACTGAGAGGGGTTTGGCCATAGCCCACCAAGCTGGCCAATTGCGGGTTGGCGGGCTTCACACACCTTCGAGAACATTTTTGTAAACTCTCAGGCATGCAGGTTTCCTCACGATGTTTTCCTTCACCGTTAAGCAAGTGATATTTAGTTTCCTAAAAAAGTACATAACTCGGAAAAGTCAGAGGTTACAGATGGAGGCCAAACTAAGTTAGGTAAATATGCCTAGCGTGTATTACCTAGGCGTACTTTAATTATAATCTTTCTCGAAATAATTATGAGTAAACTTTGCTGTTATAATATGATACGGACGCTTCGCTCTCATTGTCAGTTCTGCTCATTTACGGTTCCGTCGATCTCTATTCCTATTAATATTTGAGACAAAACAAATTTAAAAGACAATTATTTATTTACAGACTATTTTTTAACAAGAAGTTAAGGTGTAATTTTCACGAGTGAAGGAAAAAGAAGGCCATGAGTCTAAATGTCCGTAGTGTGATTTAACTCTTAGTAGCCTGTGGTTGACTTTTGCGTCCCTAATGGGGTCTTATGGCTTAAACTGGAGCGTAATGCGAATATATTACTACTCTACTATTTCATAATAATATAATATGTGTCCAAATATCTTATATCATTCAGAAGTTATGGTAAATGGAAATAAACTTACCTACATACATATTTATACATGCATACATTCTTTCTGGACAGTCGTATGAAAAAGGTTTCTTTTGGGTGTACATCCTAATTCCTACCTATGTAAAATTATATATTAAACTGGCTGATGCCCGCGACTTCGTCCACGTGGGATAAAAACTATTCTATCTTTTAAGTTGGACCAATTGACAGATATTCACGAAGTTTGAACTAAATCGGTTCAGTAGTTTAGGAGTCCATCGCGGACAAACATTGTGACACGAGATTTATATATATTAAGATATACATATTTTCTGTAACTACTCTCCAATACCTTCATTTTGATACCCATATTGTGATAGTTAAAGAAAAAATTTTGTTTCCCACTTTTGAAAATGGCGCCTCACATCCGCCATATTGACTTTTTCCAAAAAAAAAAAATATAGCCTATGTTATTCGGAAGGATTCAAGGATTATAACGATACCCCATTTGTCGAAATTTGTTCAGCCGTTCTGCAGAAGTTATCGTGGAATAAAGAAACATCACATACATACATACATACATACATGAACCCTAAAAACATTACACTCCTTTTTTGGGCAGTCGTGTAATAAGACAAGATAGGAATTTGCCTTAGTCAATAACCCGCTGCAAGTTGCTAACTAACTATACAGAATAAACCCTCCCCTTTTGGGACAGTTGAGCAAAAACCTGGATCAGCACAACCGAGTTTCTTTAAGCACCTTTATAAAAGAGTTATAGTACGCTCACGTTGAAAATTCCGTCTTTAAACGCTTCTTTACGGCAGCCGTTACGTTTTAACGAAGCGTTATATTTACGAAAGCACGTTTTCTTATCAGGACGTTTGTACATTTATGGCTTATAACTGGGACGAATGTGCTGTCGCAGGAAGTAACTGTCAAGATGCGGGATATGATGGAATTCATCGTATATCTGTTCATAAAGCATCTATTACGGGATTCACGTTCTATTCGCGTCTCGCTCGCACTTAATAAACAATAATTGTATAGTGTGAGAGTGAGGAGATACTACAGTCTATTCATAAGTACGAGTGCCTCGTCTTTCACATGTCAAATTACTGCGATGTCAAGTAGACGCAAATAATAAATAGCTGCTAAACTTGCACCGACACGGAGTACCTGAATATTGCGATACTAAGTTCAGTGGGGTTAGTTAGTACAGGTTTTGTTTACGAATTTCGAGTCGACTCGCATCGCACAAACGGATAGAATTCTTCCATACATTTACAGCCAACGCCATCTATGGACAATCACTGATATGCGGCTGTCAATAGATTTTTCACAAATTCCGTGAACATCTTTGTTTTCACAATCCAGGATATAATCCATCTCCATTCCGAATTCATGCCTAGTCGGTTTAGTAGATTCGACGTAACAAACATACACACATAGTCACATACGCATACAAAGTTTCCTGATATGAGCTTCGGTGTACGCCCCGCTACCTAAAATTAATTTTACTAATTTTAACATTAAAATTGAGTGTCAATTAGCCAGCTAAATTAACTTTATTTAAAAATTCCCATTAAATGAACGTGAAGTAAGGCGCAGGCTGCTAAACTAAATCGTCGCAAGAATAACAAGATGGCGTCTGAAATGGCAGCTAATGGCACGTGTAACCGCGTCGTATAAATAATTCGCGCGTCGTAGCAGTGTGTAGCTCCGTAGCCCTGCTACGAGTTTGCACTCAACGAAAACGATCATCGAAGTAGTATTGTTTTAGTTTTCGTAAGAGTTATAGACTAAATACTTAATATTATGTATCATAATAGTTTTCCTTATCTATGAATGACGCTCAATACAACTTTACAAAGTAAGATGATTGTCAGTACAGACAAGCAAGCACGAGGTAATAAAAAAAATCGGTGTCCTATATTATTACTCTTCCAACATTATTTGAGTTTTAAATTCTCATAAGCAAATAACTGATTGATCGGTGACAGTTGCTGGATTCTTCAATTCTATTATCGCTAATTTAAGTCTGTATATTAATACTACCCGTCAGAGAGACGTAATGTAACTCGCCAATGATTTTCGTTTTACAAAACTATAAAACTTACACTAGACGCTGTAACTTATGTGAGGGAAGCAAATTCAGTGCTGTCGCTTCGGGTGAAGCTATTATGGTAATGTACCCGCACGGCAACAAGGTGTCGGCATCAAAAGAACGGGGAAGACTGCCTACATTATGTCACCGGAAGGAAAAATGATCGCAGGTTTTTGTTTGCGTCATCCCACGCTCTTTGCCCTCGCATATTTTTAAGAGACCCTCTACATAACTTGCAAGATCCTACATAAAGTAAGAAAGAGCGTTATTCCACTGCAGCGCACGCTTCGCACGATCAGGTATTGCACAAATTATTTAGTAATTGTATTATTATTACTGGCGCTTATTAGCGCAACGGCTAAGTTTAGCTACACACAAAGAGGCAATAGCGCCAGCATCCTGGGCACCATGCCCATAAATGATCAGTCAGGAGATTAATTGATTAACACATCGGCTGCTTTTTATATAAGTAGTATAATTGTGAGGAAAAAATCAACGGCCAAGAGCCTTAGCTAATGTGTTAATCCAGGGCATAAACTATGTCCATTCCAAATTCAGATAAATTGTAGGTTTAGTAGTTGCGACGTAGAGGAGCGACAATTATACACACCATTACTATATTAGTGTAGGTACTGAAAGATGCAATAGGAAGCTGGTGTTACTTCCTCAATGAATGAAATTCATTACAAAATATTCTTGAAAGGTTTCCAATTGAGCCCGAGAGAACATAATTATCTTAAAACGTCTGAGAATTTCTGAGTATCAGTTAAAGATGTTTAAGTACTTATTTCTATTTCATTTCATCAATGCTTTGATCTTAGTTGCGACAGAAAGTTAATTTAAAAATGTACTTACATAGAAAAATGTACGTAGAAAAAGAACATAATATATTTGACAAGGTTTTTGTTAGTATTTATAATACTACTAGATGTAAGCCCTGATTGCATGTGTGTATGATATACGATCTAACAACACCTATAGATTTAACAATATAGCGTACCTCATGTGACGTGTCGCAATTGAATAGCGCCTTAACTACTTTAATCAAGATTAAAGAAATTCACTAACCTTATCTAATACGAAAATTCTAGTTCACATTTGCTTCTAAATGGAACGGAATAAAATAAGAATAAGATAGTAAACTTAAACAGTTTTTGTTTACCGCGTCCATTATAAAAGCAATCAAGGCGGAACTCGGCAGCGGAATAGTAAGCGGAAAATGGAAACTACAACGAGGCGGAATTTAAAACAGCTAGTACAAAATCGTACTCACTTTTTGTAATATTCTCAGTTTTTACACGAGGGACGCACCAGTTACCTATATGAAACTAAAATAATGTTTTATCAAATTAATTTTATAGCATACGAACGAATAAACTTACTTTCTGAGTTAAACCGAATACTTCGTCATTAGTTTAGGTGTACTACTGAAATAAGATTGAAAGATCTATATGCCTTAATTTGAGAGAAAATTGCCATGCATATCGACACGACTTATTAAATCATTATTGGCTGTTTTGATATTTTTAATGAAAATATTAATGAAAATTGTAGGGAATTAGTACAAACTACAATTCGATCTATGTCCGCTTCGCCATTGCAGTGAAATACTTGTGCATAAAATAAGGGTTCCATATTTACCATTTAGGAATGGTACCCACAGAAGTGAAAACTTTAATAAGTACAGAGGTATACGGTAATATTGTCGCGAGTTGAATGTTTTTTTCCGAAGTTTTCACTTGAAATATCTAATATTTCCTTGATCCACTACAAAACTAATATCCGGGTATCCCGGTGAGCGTCCCAGTTGTCCCGGGCGTATTGTAATCGACGAGGGAATCGTCAAAGGAGCGAGCCACTAATAAACTGGGAGCGGATGCGGGATTAAAAGAAAAATGACTCCCAGTAAAAGTGTAACGAACAAACCGACAGATTGATTCCGCCTTTGACGCTCGAGGGGCAATTGATTGTGAAATAGGTACTTTAGAAGTTTGTGAGCTTTAGATAGCAATCAAGCTTTTCATTCTGTAATTGTTGATAAGCTGTCTAGTCTACTAGCCTTTGTAAGTCTATTTTGTCCACGGAAAAACTTTGTACTGATGGTAAACTTGATGTTAATTGATACACCTGTAGAGTATCACCAGTCGTAAGAACTAAGAACCTATAAGAATGGAGCTGTAACTTTCAAACATTGGACAAATCGAAGAGGTTAAGGTGGACCAACGGGTTTATTACCAAATTCATATTTCAAATGGTTTTTCGCAATTTGTATGCTAAGTCAGAGGAGGCTTATGGGATTGTTCATATTTAAATTATGGGAATGTCAGTATTATCTCCACATTTTTGTAATAAAAGCTTTGCTCAAAAAATTAATCTGAGTAAAGTTAGAAATGAAGTGAGACGCATAAAATAAATTCTCGAACTTATTTCCTCAATTGTACACCTTCAAGCAAAGATGTGAAGATGATACTGCAGTTCCCGCAATTTCTCTCTCATAAGCCTACGTAGAATAATTAGCTTACAAAGAGCGATGAAATTAGAACTACACATTACTACTAACACTCAATATAGAGGAAAGGTTTCGAGATGATGTAATTAATTCTTCATAAGACCCCATTATTACACGTCGGGGCGTGTCGGTAAAATTAATCCTCCCTGGAACACGTCTTGGTCGTTTTTTATCCAATTTCCCAGCCACCTCTTCAGGGCCCTTCCTCCCTAGTTCAATAAACAGTAGATATTCACTGCCAGGGTTGCCATATGTTTTAATTAACCCCAATTCTACCTCACTCCGGGATTTTGCTAATGAAGGCTTTATACAATTCTACCGTGTTGAGTTGTTAAGGTACCGCTGGCTTTGTCTCTAATTTATCTGTATTGAAGAAGTAATATAGTAAGGCGAGGGTGGGTTTGATTGCGATAAAATAAAATTGATTGCGTTGGTTCAAAAGGGTTGAATTTAATTGATAAACGACTTAGAGCATTTTATATATCAGCATTTTCCTTCATCTTGATCGTGACTCAGATAGCAAATTTTGTCGTATCGCTTCTTGTTATTAATACCAACATCTGATAACAGTGAGTAATGGTAATCTATAATTTGCCAGCAACTTCGCTTTCCATACTCTTTATAATATTATCAAGCAACCGTTAAGCCATCTCAATGTCTAGATAGGTACTACTGCCGATTATGTCAATTTTCTTTCGACTTCGAATAAAAAAAATGTAATAAATAAAGGCTGATTTTTCAATCACTACTAACAATAACAATAAGCAATAAATTTGAACCATATGCCATACAAAATCTGTCCAAAACGTCATATTAATTTCCTTAGTTAGCGATTATCTGGCGATTGAAAAATCGACCCTAAGAATAGATAAAAATAGTAAAGATAGGCCGATCCGCACATTTTACGTAAACCTTCTTCATACAAGCAAACAGTAGCGTCCTCTGGCAAAATACTCGCCGCCGCCGCTGACCGAACTACCGCGTGGCCTTATACTGTTGGTACTAATGATACCCATAAACTAGGCGACATTTTTTCGCGCTGTTCGCCCTGTCTTTAGTATACAAGTTTGTGGCCCTAAGTTATTTACAGCAATGAGCAATTCCATATATAAACAAATTTTATCCTCCAAAATCCTTTTAAAACGAGAGTTCCACAATTTACTAACAGCAAGTAATGTAATGTCAGGCGTAATGTACAGTCATGACTTTTTAAATGGTATTTATTTGGACGGAGCGAGAGCGGCAACATTTTTACGAACAAAACGTTTGTACATTGTGATACAAAAACAAACACCCCGTGTAACCGGGCTGCGTGAAACGAGCGCCGCTCATTTCTAGTGTATTTGTATCGGGAACAAAAAAAAAGGAAATGTAGAAAATACAATAGACACAGTTTATTTTTAAATTCGGCGTTGTTGGCACTCAATTTGAGAAAGATTTTGTTCTCTTGTTGTTGCTGTTTTTTTAAATTAATAATGTCTTTCAGGTTTAGAATGTATGAAATCTCAACTAGAAAACTGAAAGCTGAAAATACCGTCACCGTGCACTTTGCTCTCTAGTGAAGAAAGCACCACACGATGCTCTCGCAGGCGGGCGCCACAAACATTGGAGTAATTACTCAGAGCGAGGTAACGAGAGGTCTGTATGACGTTGTTTTTTTTTTTTGCGAGCACTTTTCCATTAAGTCTGTTTGAAAATTGTTTGGAAAGTCCACGTTATGATCGAATTTGGGAAATGTACGAATCGTGGCTGTGTACAATTGCATTAGGAATTTAGGTACCACAATAAAATATCTAGATTGGGTAAAATAACTGAGTATAAACATTGATAAAAAATTGTCTATTGTAGATCCGACTGCATTTTATATGCGTGGTTTTAAAATCTATAGTGGTGTAATTAAATAGCTAGTGGGATGTAGATGATTGACACGTCGATTTGGTATAGTTGGTAGCTGTAAAACCGAACTGCCTCGCAATTTTGCTACGAGTACCACCGTATTAATATAATTGCCTGCCACTATGGAGCCCAGTTTGGACGTTTTTACCACCAACTATCAACATAATGTTTCCTTCAGCTTGCAATCGATGGAAAAAGTTACTTTTTCCCTCAATGAAATACTGTGCATGTTTGTCTTAGAAATTCGGATTTTTCAGTTAAACATATTGCCACGATAGCATAAGACTCGTAGAAAAATATTTCAGTAATAATATCATACCTCTAATATCATAAATCTTTCATCTATTATATTTGAAAATTGCATAAAAAGCACTCAACAACTAGCAAGACTCACTGGATAATGTGGGAATTCTGTAAAACCGGTGTTAATTTTATCGGATAATGGAGTTTGTTTGCGATTTAACTTGCGTCTGCGATTCCGAGTCGACTCAAGTTCGCTTCAACAATGGTTTCAGGAAGGGAATCACTGTAAAGTACGAGTATTATATAACCGATTGGTTTGATCGAACTTACAGAAATTATAAGACTTTGTCGCATATTTACCCTTTGTTCTCAAAATTAATTTATCTATATGTATATGTGTATAGTTTTCAGCAATGATGAAATTTGCACTCTGTCTCGGTCTCTAATTGACTATAAGTTACACGGTTTACCGCACTCCCGATCAGCCCGTGACGTCACCTAGGAGGGTTCTGCCTGAAAATCAGCGCTGCAGCACACCGGCTGCAGCATTAAGCTGAGGCAACGCCCTGTTCAGCCAAATAATTAGATTTAAGTGGTGGGTTCCCGGAACTCGGGGAATCAAGGGGATTCATTATTGATATTTTACTCCTTGGTTCCCTGAAGTCTATGGCCCACCTTTTGTTTTGAGTTATTTTTGGCTGAATAAAAACGATTTTATTTATTTATTTATTTAAGATGAAAAGCTTTATTCCTTCCAATAAAAGTCATGCCTATTGGATCTTATTCCTTTACAATCTGCTCGTAAAATACCTTCATGCCCATTTCTTTCAAAAAGAAGTACAAAGTAGGTCACGGATAACATACAACGCGGGAAAAGTGTATGGAAATCCAATGTGAACCTTAACATTATTTTTTAAGTATTTTTGGTTAGTTAAAAACCGGACTTGTATGCGTTGAATGCATGTGGAATTACTGCATTCAATTCGCGCTTCGAAAATACCTCCGTTTTCCAGAACTTTAAGACACCCACACCTGTTAAATCATAATCATACTCGCGAAATATTCATTTTTAGGGTTCCGTCGCTGTCCGTCCGTCCGTCCGTCCATCCATCCGTCTGTCTGTGTGACCAGGCGGTATCTCTTGAACCGTGATAGCTATAGACACGCACAGATGATGTATTTCTGTTGCAACAAATACTAAAAAATGCAATAAAATAAATATTTAAGGTTACATACAATAAACGTGTTTTTTTGTTTTTTTTGCTCGATATTGATAACGGCAACAAGAAGACGCTTCAAATATCTATAGAATATTTAGTTATATTGAAAAATAAAATTATGGGGCTCCATTTAACATCCAATTCGAAACGAGCAACTCGTTTTGAATTTGATGGGCAGAGGTGTTTTAATTCGAATTGGTCTTGTTAGTACGGAACCCTCGGTAGTACGAGCCCGCCTCGCACTTGTCCAATTTTTACTTAGCAGATAAATCGTCCAAGATACATCATTTCATAATACTGACTCATTCTATTTGTAATTAGTGTTTATTCAGAATTAAGAGAGCATTATGAGTCTTTAGAGCGTTATTTAAAGCATAACGTCATCAAATTAGGCTCAAGCAGTTTGCTTTGAAAAGAGAGCTGATGAAAAACAAAGACTAAGCTTGTTTGAGGTTTTTAAATACGTCCTACAAAGCTGCACGAATAAATTATAGCTGTTGTACACTATGCAGGGCTCGCACAATACTAGAGCTTTTTAGAATTTTAAAACAATGTGGCCGATTTTGCTGTGCAAAATCTCTAAACTAAACTAATTTAAAATAGTGCTATCCTTTTCAAACTGCTCGCGATGGAAAAGGATAGCACTATTTTAAATTAGTTTAGTTTAGAGATTTTGCACAACAGAATCGACCACACTCTCTAGGAAAAGAGTTTTAACTTTAACTTAACATTTTTTTAGCTTATAATGCATTTTAAGTGTCTCTATTTAGTGTAATAGATATTTTTAAGAATTGAAGAATTTAGTATTTACAGATCGTCGGAGGCAGGTGATTCTAAAGATAAAGAAAAGATAAAAGATCAGATCACAGACTCCGGATCCGAATCCACTGCATTTAGGTACTCAACTTTGCTGGTGCCACAAAATATGTATTTCGTATTATTTCCGAGGATAGGTGCTAAAACAGCAGGTTTTTAAGTTAGTTCAATAATAAACAATTGCACCTATTTAAGCTGGTAAAATGTGTACTGTAAACCCAGTAATCCACCGCGATCAGTTCGGCGCACACGTCCGAGCCCCGGATCCGCGTCCGGCGGATTACACCGTCGCTGGCGCTATTAAAGTATTCTCTACGATCGCTGAAGTTGCCTGCATTAGCTGCTTAAACGCGGGATTATGAGATTTACTCGAGTGTTTTCAATTTCTGTATTAAATAGGATTTTCAATTGGGTATTATTTAATTAACGCTTTGTGGATATAAGTCTGGATGCAAGAAATCGTTTTGGAGTGTTGTTGGATCCTTGGAATGTTGTTGGCTCCTTGGATGAAAAATTGCTGTTAGTGATTGCTTTAACACGTGTGATTACGGTACACTAGACCTAATAGAAAACTCTTATGTATTTTGTGTTGAATTTCAACACTCATTCATTTATTTTGGATAAGATTCGATGTATTTATCATACTAGTATTTCAAGTAGTCTTAAGCAGCACAAAATACGAGTGTTGTATCAAATAAATCAGTGCCCTAATCACCGCACCCACGAGCGGCGGGGTGGAGTTCACACAGCGATGTAGAAACTAGAAATACCGTCGCAAAGGGATCCACTTACACATTCAGCTACGCCTCATCTCAAATAGGCGAAGTTTTGCACATCATGTGTCTATACATAACGTGTAAATAACTATTAGATATTATGAAACAAGTATCCTCCAATATTATTTCCCAAGTATGTATACATATATCACAGGTCCTGTTCTTGAAATACGTTGCGTAAATTGCGTTGCGATGCGGTCCCTTCCGTCCGCATAAGTGAACGCCTAGCTCAAGCCTTCCACATAAAATACGAGTAGATCCACCAATCCTCTGAGTGAGTCGGATCCTAATCCGCGCTCGTTTACAACCCTTGTGACGAGCTGCGTGCAACCTCACATAAATAAAGCCCGGTATTACCGTCGCCCAGCGCTGGGACAATAAATACACTGTTAAATAACACCCTCAGGCATACGCTGGTGGTTAGGCCTTGTCGGCAATGTAGGGTTAAGTATTGATGACATATTATAGCCATAAGAATCTGCCACACGCACAGACTTGTATACTAAAGACAGGGCGAACAGAGCGAAAAAATGTCGCCAGTTTATGGGAGCAAGTATGACTATTTTGCACCCTCCCCCGTCAGTAGTCAGTATAGGTAGATAGGTAAAGACCTAATTCTTTTTTTTTTGAATTAATAAAATTATTACAGGCAAGGTGACCACAGACACATAGATAAAAAAATATAAAAAATAAACATGTATTTCGCAGGAGTTTCGACAGATTGTGCTACATTTTCTTGTATGAAAAACGTTTACGTGAAATGTTCGGATGGGCCTATCTTGACTATTTTTATCTATTGCCACACGGTAACCAAATCATATGCCAGAACCTGTTGGATTATATGTATGATGATAACATATTACAAACTGCAGAAGTGTAATCAATGTAAAAATAGAGAATCTGCCAGCCCCTTACTGAAAATCTGCCATATATGCTGAAAATAGCCACATATAGTTATTATATTTTAAGGGTTGGAAAAACGAAAATAAAACGCTAAAAACGAGATGATTTCGTAATCATAGCAAGGAACTTCCCCAGACGCTTTGTCGCTGGAGGCACGTGTAAACCATTGTATGCGGATGTAGAGACGTATTTATAAATACGTTTGATGGCTTTGTCCGTGAGTGGGTGTTGTGTGGGGGTTGAATTGGCCTTCTATAGCAATATACTCTTTTCTTGAAAAAATTCCATGCTCTACCCGCATTGGTTTGGGTAAAGCTGACAGCACATTATGTTGTCGCTTACATTGGCGCTATTTTACAGTTTTTATTAATTAAAAATACTAATGCTTCAGGGCGGAGCCTAAAATATATATGCGTGACGTCAGTAAGTGCTGATCCTTTAAATGTTTTAATCAATGGGCTGTGAATAATACGTCATAGCTTACAAATTGTTAACTCAAATGTGCTGGTAATGTTGTGGTATATTATTAGCATCAAAAACAACAGCTGAATATTCGCAACATTCCCAAACGTCTCAGCGATCATCCATCATTCGACTTCAGTTCGTCTCCCTAAGGCTTTGTTTGTTGCTACTGAGGCGCTAAGTAATTTATTACATACGGATACAGTCTGCTTGTATCATTCGATAATTTTATATTACGTAATTTCCAGACTCCTCTATTTTATTAGGTCTGTAGCCTAATAAAATAGGGAAGTCTGGAAGGATAACAAACTCTTAGGCTTCTTTTAAATGTTTGTAATGCCCTTTCTCAGACTTCATATTTATATCGTGTATGTAGCAAATAACAATCAATTAATGTGTTCGGGGCAATAGTCGTCGGAAATAAAGGTCTAGCCTTAAGGAAGTACTTGAATTCACGTTTAACTAGTTTGAGAGGAAGTGGTTTAAACGCATTACAATTAATTTAAATAACATTGCAAGATTGCGTCCAATATAATATTTTTTTTACCAGAACGCTTAATCATATTTTCCGATACGGTGGCACGGCATACATAGCGCTGGCCACGCCTCCAAAAAGAACTTCTCTTTCTATCGCGTAACTTTATCGCATTCGACGTACTAGGGCTACCAGGGCGCGTGGCGGCCATCTGAAATTAGTACGTCGAGACGCCTACCTGTATTTTCTAGATCACGTGATAAGTGGACCTGGCCTGACGGTGGTTATCCTCCCACCAGACTAAACATAAGCCAATTTAGAAATTATCAAGTCCAAAACTGACCCGAATTGGCCCAAATGATGGGTTTACAAAAGCTGTTTAATATTCCGTTTAGACAGACTTTTTTAGTTAGTGAACTTTTCAAAAAATAAATCAAATTATTCGGGAATTTTCCATTCAATACTGTGCGAGCTTAACAATATCGAATAATATACAATACTGAATACACATACTCCTACACACGCATTCTAATGTGCTTAAGCCGAGATTTCAGAATAACTGAGCATATTTATATTACGAAGCCCACTCGACGAACATGAAACTCTGCGGAGAGAAGAAAAAGAAATTTAAAAGATTTACTTAAGCGAAAGAACCTTTTAAAAACTTTCCAAACATTTACATTAGAAAGAGCCCTTAGGTGGCAGCACTTTCAAATTGTGAAAAACGTATAAAAAAAGCCGTGAGTAACTTTGTTAGGAGCGTCTTGAAATTATGCACAGTGCTTAAAGTTGTTACCTGGAGGACGTCTCTAACAAGCTTCAGTCTTCAGTTTTTAGTTTTGTTTAGTTAACTTAGGTCTTTAGATGTAAGGACTATAGAGTAGTTAGACTACCTAAGTTCTTTAACAATCCTCCATGCACTTTGAGATCAAATAGAAATTGCATTGAAGAACTCTTTGTGCGGTCTAATGACCTAAGGCAAAGGAAAAATATCACAAATATCTCTATTAAGTTAAGTAAAGATATTAATTATTATTATCATTTTGTTTCATGTCTCATAAAGCTTTTTCAAGTTCCAACACCTTTAAAAGACGAAAGAAAATTTAACTATTTACGCGACAACCATAAACTAGTTTTCAAAGTGAAGCATTAGATAGAAAACAAAAGCTACGTATTGTCCTAGTCTGAGAGCCATAAAAAATAAATGAGAAAAAAAGAGACCAAAGGACGAACATAATTTGAATTGTAAAAATGTGTACACGGTAAACAGGTTAAGGGTCTGGTGGAAAAACAATTTTCTTTGACCTCTGGTGCGGTGTGCACAGGGCGGGCGGGCGGTGACAACTGACAGACCGGCGAATAAACAACACGGAATTAAACTGACAGACCGTGAACATGGCAATTAAAATATCCGACGAAATTGACGTAGAAGCATCAGCGCACACTTTTTATTATGACGTGTGTAATACGTATGCTCGTTACACTTTAACGCCATAACTACTGAACCGATTCACTGTGTATATAATAACCTATCTCCATTATAATGGATTGATAACGGAGACAGATTATACCTACACGATACTCTACAAATACTACAAATCTTAAGTGTACCATTAAGAAAAAAGATTTAATATTATATAGAAATCGTAAGATAGGTAGGCACTCTTTTCAGACCTAAGCCAATTAAGAAATCCAATACCGTACACTGTTCATAATAAAAGTGTAATTTAAAAAATTAGAAAATCTTAAGATTTGAATCAATAAATGTACAGGTTCAAATGCCGAGCCAAGACCTGGCTACAGCGAGGCTTTATCCGAGCTCGAATGGTTGCAATATATCAAAAGACTCATCCCGTTCCCGGAAGAGTCCAGCGGCGGGATCCTGGGGGAGCTATCGTCGGGAACGTTATCTGCGACTGCAGTCGGTGATATATTATGCATTTCTGCAGGTAGGTACGTACTCTTATCGTACAAGTTACAACTTTCGAGACATCCTTAAGCGTTTAGTTGTCCGCTCGCCAAGATGCGTCCGTACCGAAATTTATTCATTTTTGAGTTAAAAAAAAAATTAACACGGACTGTTCATACAAAGTCGATTGAAGTTCTTGTACTTTTAGACACCGGCGCCGAAGCCTTTTAAAATGATAACAAGTGAAAAAAATAATAGCATACTATTATTTTACTTAACGCCCTAGCGTTACTTTAATTTTTAACTGAAGAAAATGTGTTAGGTACTGCAATTTTTTAAATAAAAACTTGGAAGAGACGGCGGCTCTTCCACTTTCAGACCTCAGATCACCCGTAAATTATTATTCCTTTCATTTTTGTTAACTTTTTAGACATTTCAGGGGAATCGGTATCCCAAGTTATTATTTGCCCCGCAACATACAAATTACAAACATACCCACGTTCAAAATAAGCTTACATACAGCTTGTAAAAATCTCGTTATATACCACGTCAGTATAACTGCGATGACAGCGCGTGATACATGGTGTCCCGCGGCATGTACAGCGCATTGTATCGCATAATTCGAGCCAAATGAAAATGTATGAGGGTTTAATTAAAATTCCGGCGCGAACCGACGTTAAATGTTTATTGTTATTATGTAATTATATTAAGCGAGAGCCCTTTCATTCGTTGCTGGCAGTTTCTATGTAGGTATACATATTTATAATGCTAATATTCTGTAGTACACAAATCTCTGCGCAAAACTCCGTTCTCATATCTAAAACTGTAGCTATAATAATTTCCTTCATGCATTTATTCCTAATTCATTCTTTGGTATTACGAGTAATTCATTTTTGCAGTCACCAAGAGAGTATTATGCAGAAGTCTCTGTACATCTAAGTAATATTTAGTTGCTTCAAAGTTCAAACGCACAGAACTGCATCAAAGGTGCATCCTTAATTTTCAACAGCTGGGCCACAGAATAGCACTCTCTCGATTCAAACATAAACCTTGTAAGTCTATAGATATGTTGTTAAGATGTATGTTATTGACAGCAAATCGAAACACCCTGTATGTAAATCTACAGCGTGTTGCTATCAACATAAATCCAGGCTATGAATATGATATAGTTAAGCTGTCCATATTATCCAATATGCCACAAAGGCGGTTAATCGATGTCGCGGGGCAGCCTCGACTGATGTGTAGCTGTCCCGTTCTATCCTATAGGCGCAATACGCGGTAAACGTCGTCTCTCCCTGTCTATTAATCACGTTAAATGGATTTTAATGATAATGCGATAACTTATCGTGCAAGTGAAGTATATAAATCGCAGTTCTCTGCCAAAGAGACGATCCTAGCTTGAATATCAGTTAATGTTTTTTCACATCAAAAACACCACGTTTGTTGTACGGGAGCCACCTTAAATATTTATTTAATTCTGGTATTATTATTCTGGTAAACTAGGTGTAGAGGAATTGGATCTTGTAGACACAACTGTATTTCTAGGAATAACGTTAGATGCTAAACTGCAGTGGGACCCTCATATAAATAATTTATCGAACAGGCTTAGTTCTGCTGCGTACGCGGTAAAAAAAATTAGGCAGCTGACAGACGTCCAGACTGCTCGACTGGTATATTTTAGTTATTTTCACAGCATTATGTCCTATGGTCTTTTGCTATGGGGTAATGCTGCTAACATTGATACTATTTTCGTGCTGCAGAAGAAGGCTGTTCGTGCCATTTATAAAATGGGCCCAAGAGAGTCTTTAAGAGAAAAATTCAAAGAATTTAATATAATGACGGTACATGCACAGTATATATTCGATAACTTGATATATGTGCATAAAAATATTAATAACTTTGTTAAGAAAAGCGATCTCCATGCTATCAACCTTAGAAGTAAAAATAAACTTATAGTTCATAAAACAAGACTAGAGAAAATAAATAAATCATTTAAAGGCAATGGGATACGCTTTTATAACAAACTCCCTAATGAAATATTAAACTTATCCCTCAATAAGTTCAAAGTCGCTGTAAAACGAAAGCTCATTAATAAAGCTTACTATAGTATTAAGGATTACTTACATGAATCAAATCCTTGGGGATGAATGAACTGCTGTAATTATACTAGCTCAATTAGTTTTAAAAGCTTTTGTGAAGTGGTGATAACAGAAAACAAAACCCGGCTGAGTTTGTTGTGGGCTTCTTCTCAGTGCAGGGCGCGTTGGAACCCTCGTAAACTTAGTTTTAAGTCGACTTGGAGTTATCGCCATACAAATGTGACAAATATCATAAGGACCATTTACAAGCGCCTATATAATAGGCCTATCCTAATCCTAATAATATTATAAAGGCGAAAGTTTGTGTGTGTGTTTGTTACTCCTTCACGGCTCAACTACTGAACCGATTTAGCTGAAATTTAGAACATAGGTAGCTTATAACCCGGATTAAAACATAGGCTACTTTTTATCCCGGAAAAATCCTAAGTTCCCGTGGGATACTCAAAATACCAAATTTTCTAGAGCAATCTATAACTACATCTATAGATAGATTGTTCAAGCGAACTTGCTTGAAAGCATGTTTAAAGGTTGGAATAGGGAACGATAACGGGAAAATGACGTTTCCCTTAGGATTCATGAAAAAGCGAATTTGACGGGGCCGGGCCGCGGGCAAAAACTGAATCTATTATCACTTTAAATGTGAAAATGGCCACTATGTAGGTTCTGAACATAGCACTGTACGCATTTAACAAGTGTGTTTTAGTTGAACAAGGGGATATGGGATAATAATGCTATAAATAATAATGATATAATGCTATAAATAATGCATAATGCTATAAATGTGAAAATGGGTACCCGTATTATAGGTTCCGACATTACAACTGTTTCGCTATTAGCATTTTGTGTTTTAGTTGAGCAATGAGATACAGTTTAATAATATTATAACTATGAAAACGGGTACCTATACGATATACTGTTTCGTTACTGACAATGTATGTTTTAGTTGAGCTATGGGATATAGTAAAGTAATTAGTAATCCCACCAAAAACATAAATGTAAAAAAAGGAGAGCCAAGTTCAATAGAAAAATTATGCTTGGCTGTCGGCTTCGCCGCAAAAAGAATGGAGATCTAAATGAGTGCCAAGTTCTATGTAAAATCGAAATTTGTATTTATAGGAACAAAAAAACAATATGAACAATTATTAAACTCTATTTTTTTGCTTTATTGAATACCTATAACAATTGCTGTTATTCAAAAATGTTAGATCTTAAAGTAGGTTAGATTTGACTTGGCCAGTTTTCATTACATCAGTCATTTTATAAAGTTATATACAACATTTTAATTCAGATAAAAACTCGCCAAGTCAAATCTAACCTACTTTAAGATCTAACATTTTTGAATAACAGCAATTGTTATAGGTATTCAATAAAGCAAAAAAATAGAGTTTAATAATTGTTCATATTGTTTTTTTGTTCCTATAAATACAAATTTCGATTTTACATAGAACTTGGCACTCATTTAGATCTCCATTCTTTTTGCGGCGAAGCCGACAGCCAAGCATAATTTTTCTATTGAACTTGGCTCTCCTTTTTTTACATTTATGTTTTTGGTGGGATATCATTACTTTTTGTAAAGAAGACTTGGCAGGTACTGAGTTTAAAGCTTTTTCTTGCGTTTCTGCTGCGTGATTTTCTTTTTTATACTATTTTCTTCTCTCTCTTGAATGTTAGAGATAATAGTGCGCATTGCCCATTCATTATCTGCTACCTTTTTAGTACGCTTCCTGTTTATGCTTAAATTAGCTAAGTCCGGGCGATATAGGGATCTCAGGCGGTTATATTCTATTATAGAACTATCTTGTGCCTTAATTTGACTAGGGTCTAGATTAATAAGGTGTACTCCGTCTAGGGTTTTAACCCTGGAGAGCGCAACGTAGGCCTGTCCTCTGCTAAATATCGAAGTGCCTATGTCCAGAAGAGCGCTGTCCAGACTAAGTCCTTGTGATTTGTGGATAAAGAGCTACAAACAAATGAGGTTTTGAAACAAACTACTTTACCCAAGTAATATTAATTGACTCTCAAAACTCGTCGAACAACGCAATCTTATAGGAGGGTTTCCGCTAAACAACCAGGCATAACGACGATGCTGGCGCAAAGCAAATGAGCGCCGCTAAGAGCATACCTACTTTAGTTCGTTCGCAACTTCGCGTATCGGGTGCGCGCGCATAGTTGTAACACGCTAGTCCTCGCGTACAAGTGCAAGGCGCGAGCGAGTTCAATTCTTAAATTAGTCAATCATACATAAATGTTATATCGGTAACAAAAATACATCGCTATTGCCTTGATCTTGGTATACCTACATACACATTGGACTTTCTTTTAAGGTACAAAGAGTTCGAAGTAACAAATTTATACCTTAAAATATTATTTCTTATTTTTTAAATAAATAAGAGAAACGAACCTTGATTACTGATCTTTGTTATTTTAGTGAGCCGTGGACTATAAAATATCGTGAAATATTTATCACCATTGAAGAACTAATATTTGTAATGACTTGTCATAAGTGCCTGTAAGTTAGGCCTATATGAAATATAAAAGTACTAGCAGTGCCCGCGGACTCCGTTCCGCGTTAAAAATATTTTTATCCCGGCCCGTTTATAAGGCCCAGTTTCCACCAAAGCGGAGCGGAGTGGAGATGTGTTTGAATAACCAACCAGATTTCATCATTTCGACATCACCTCTCCCCTCAGTTTCGGAGATGTTAAAATGTCGAAATCTGATTGATTACTCAAATACAGCTCCGCTCCGCTTCGCTTCGGTGAAAACCGGGCCTTATACGTGCTTATAACCACAGCCACGGAACACCTAATAGTATGCCACAGCCCACAGCGCTGGACGCGAGCGAGGCATTCGCATAGATACTGCGGACTGCCGGGGCGGCGCGTTTTTATTTTGCTAATATCTTGGAAGATATTTGTTTAAAACTGTATAGCGTAAAAGGCACAAATATTCTACATTAAAGAACAGTGGCAGAAATGTACACAAATAAAGTTTAGCGTCTAGATGTAACATTTATTACAAGACGATTCTAGTAAATAACTGAATTTTTTCAAGGTATCACCAGTTATTGTAAAGGACGGGTCAAAAAATAAAATATTTAAAGAAATTCAATTGATTACTGATAGGTTCCGTTTCCACACTCCTGACAGCTAGTGTTGCCGGATGACAAACTTTTCCACTTTTATACTCCATCTTTTTGACGATCGGTCCACTTTTGTACGAGAAAAACATCTAACAGATACTAAAGAAAAACTTACTTTCAAGTAGGTACTACGCTAATTCTTAGATCAGAATGTAGAATACAAGACAATAACTGTATCGATTTCAATTGTTCCTTTTTTGCATTTTATTTTACTCGAATATATTATTTACATAAAAAGATTACATTCGTTTAGGGTTTTCCACTGCATTGGAGTAAATCTGAATATTATTATTCCGTGTGAGCCAGTCTCACTTAAATAAACTGCTTGAAGATTTGAGATTATTTGACAGAAGACTACACTTTTTAATAATACTGAAATCTATTACAACCGATTATTTTGAGCATAGATTATTTTGTCTTGGTTGTTTAGCGTTTCCGAAACACCCTTGTAATGCAATATTGATTAATTAACTCAATTAGAATTTTCTTTCAGTCGAGTTTTTTAATTCCGGCATCTCGCAACACTGTCCGTCAGCTACATGGCTACCAACTGTCAACAGTGACAAATTCTTGGACAAGTGAAAAGTATTTATCAAAGAGTATTTAGTGTATTGTCTATGCTGTCGGATGCTTCATGGCGGAGGTCGTTGTTGTTATAATACTCAGATACAATATTTTGAAAATAAATATTAATTTTTCTCCACTTTTTTGTAAGAAAAATCTTTTACCATTAAGTTCAGGCTTGCAGGCCCAATCAAAAAAATATTTTTTCATTTATAGTTGCAATAGCGTAACGTGAGCGAAAGCGATGTATGGGCCCACACCATTGTTCTTTCCGTTCTGAAAAACATATTTACAAACATATAAATTAATACCATATGAGCTTCACAAAAATTATTTATTTGTAAGCCACAATTTTAAAAGTAAAAGCAGTTATTGAGAGTTACCCGTAGGAGATAGGCATATGCTATCGCGGACTTTTTTGCAGATTTTGATACGTTCTTTAATATTGTAGAACATTGTTTTGTTCTATCCTCAATAGTTTCCGCAGCGTACGCGATGAAAGCAATTTTTTTTGCGACTTGGATTGCATTATTCAAGTTTTAGTAAAGATGCATAGTTAATTTTGGAAATTATTATAGCCTATGACACTCCACGATAATGTAGCTTTCTATTGATAAAAGAATTTTGAAAATCGGTTCAGTAGCTACCTCTTTATAATATTATACTAGCTGACCTGGCAAACGTTGTTTTGCCCTTGGGGATTTAAAAAATAGTTGAATTGAGATTTAAACTATCCTATCTCTCAAGTTGGATCGAACTGCACATGGTGTGCGAATTTTATTATAATCGGTTAAGTGGTTTAGGAGTCCATTGAGGACAAACATTGTGACACGAGATTTATATATATTAAGATTTTTGGTTTGATTTGATATCTACCATGCAGATACGTTTTATACTACTTGTATATGAATACGGTAAATACAACAAAACAACATTCTTTACAATTTTTGCCTGTCTGTCTCTCTGTCTGTTTGTTCCGGCTAATCTCTCAAATGGCTGGACCGACTTTGACGTGACTTTTATTAGCAGGTAGCTGATGTAATAAGGAGTATAGAAATATAGGAATAGAAATCTATAGAAAATAAAATAAAATACCTAATTTTGCAATGTCCAAATTAAAGAATCGACTGTTAGACGGAAAGAAGTTCGCCGGGTCAGCTAGTACAACATAAGTTTGCTGCTGTCAAATGATGTCAGTATAGCGTTTTCTCACTGGAACTAGAACTAAGTGGCTGAGACAACGCAAAACGCGTGGCAGTTGACAGCGGCAATCTTATAGCGAACGGGTTGTATAAAGTATTTATTTATTCATCGAATCTCATATATATATGTACTTCACTTTTACACTATTATTGGTTTAGGCACGAAGAACCTGGTTGTTTAGCGCGTTTTTTGTATGAGGACACGTTTTTTGTATGAGGACACCGCTTATTTTTTTATTTTTTTGACTTTTTTATTTTTTGATTTTTTCCCTACGCCCACACACAATTACCGAGCTGGATTCCAAATTTTATCCTTCTAGGTCATCTGGAAGTAGGTTAGACTTAGGTACTATATGTCGCTTTGTATGAGAACACAACTTATTTTTTTACTTATTTTATTTTTTGATTTTTTCCTACGTTTACACACAATTAACGAGCTGGATTCCAAATTTCATCCTTCTAGGTCATCTGGAAGTAGGTTAGGTTTAGGTACTATATGTCAGTTTGTATGGGGTCACCCCTTATTTTTTGACTTTTTTTAATTTTCTGATTTTTTACTACGCTTACACACAATTACCAAGCTGAATTTCAAATTTCATCTTTCTAGGTCATCTGGAAGTAGGTTAGATTTAGGTACTATATGTCAGTTTGTATGGGGACACCCCTTATTTTTTGACTTTTTTTTAATTTTCTAATTTTTTCCTACGCTAACACACACTTACCAAGCTGGATTTCAAATTTCATCTTTCTAGGTCATCTGGAAGTAGGTATAGGTTAGATTTAGGTACTATATTTCAGTTTGTATGGGAACACCCCTTATTTTTTGACTTTTCTTTATTTTTTGATTTTTTCCTACGCTTACACACAGTTACCGAGCTGGATTCCAAATTTCATCCTTCCAGGTCATCTGGAAGTAGGTTAGGTTTTTGTACTATATGTTTTTTTGTATGGGTACACCCCTTATTTTAAGACTTTTTTTTATTTTCTGATTTTTTCCTACGCTTACACACACTTACCAAGCTGGATTTCAAATTTCATCTTTCTAGGTCATCTGGAAGTATAGGTTAGATTTAGGTACTATATTTCAGTTTGTATGGGAACACCCCTTATTTTTTGACTTTTCTTTATTTTTTGATTTTTCCCTACGCTTACACACAGTTACCGAGCTGGATTCCAAATTTCATCCTTCCAGGTCATCTGGAAGTAGGTTAGGTTTTTGTACTATATGTTTTTTTGTATGGGAACACCCCTTATTTTTTGACTTTTCTTTATTTTCTGATTTTTTCCTACGCTTACACACACTTACCAAGCTGGATTTCAAATTTCATCTTTCTAGGTCATCTGGAAGTATAGGTTAGATTTAGGTACTATATTTCAGTTTGTATGGGAACACCCCTTATTTTTTGACTTTTCTTTATTTTTTGATTTTTTCCTACGCTTATACACAGTTACCGAGCTGGATTCCAAATTTCATCCTTCCAGGTCATCTGGAAGTAGGTTAGGTTTTTGTACTATATGTTAGTTTGTATGGGAACACCCCTTATTTTTTGACTTTTCTTTATTTTCTGATTTTTTCCTACGCTTACACACACTTACCAAGCTGGATTTCAAATTTCATCTTTCTAGGTCATCTGGAAGTATAGGTTAGATTTAGGTACTATATTTCAGTTTGTATGGGAACACCCCTTATTTTTTGACTTTTCTTTATTTTTTGATTTTTTCCTGCGCTTACACACAGTTACCGAGCTGGATTCCAAATTTCATCCTTCCAGGTCATCTGGAAGTAGGTTAGGTTTTTGTACTATATGTTAGTTTGTATGGGGACACCCCTTATTTTTTGACTTTTTTTTATTTTCTAATTTTTTCCTTCGCTTACACACACTTACCAAGCTGGATTTCAAATTTCATCTTTCTAGGTCATCTGGAAGTATAGGTTAGATTTAGGTACTATATGTCAGTTTGTATGGGAACACCCCTTATTTTTTGACTTTTCTTTATTTTTCGATTTTTTCCTACGCTTACACACAGTTACCGAGCTGGATTCCAAATTTCATCCTTCTAGGTCATCTGGAAGTAGGTTAGGTTTTTGTACTATATGTCAGTCAGTATGAATTTTAACGACTTTTTGACCTTCATATCTTTATGACCGTTTGAGCTAGCTTCATAAAAATTGGGCTTCTATATGATCTTATGGATATAATTAAACACACGAAGTTTTATGTGTTTACGTTAAATAGGTTTTGAGTTATAGAAGGGTCAAAAGCGGCACCAAGTGGTTCGTGTAAACTTACTCTTGGCGCTGGCTAGCCAGTTCCTTTGCTTGAACTTGGCTTGACACGCTGCCGCGTGTCTTGATGCTATAAATGTGGAAATGGGTACCTACCCATAAAGGTTCTGAAAGTACAATTGTTTCGCTATTTATAATGTGTGTTTTGGTTAAGCAATGGGATACAGGTTAATAATGCTAAAAAGGTGTTCCTGTATAGTTTCTGATATTAGAACTGTTTCGCTATTAAAAATATGTGTTTTAGTTGAGCAATAGATTATGTGATAGTAATTATGCTATAAATGCGAAAATGGATACCTATAAGGTAAAGGTTCTGAAATTATTTCACTCTTAAGCGGATACGTTGATTTTATTTTCGTCCTTCTCACTCTGTTGAATACGTTGGTGGGTTAGGTTAGGTTAGGTTAGTATCCCCCCCGATGGATTCCAATCTTGTCGCGATGGGGGGGCTCAGTAGCCGTGGTTGGGCCCCACGGTGAAGCCAAAAGGAATCCAGGAGGGGACGCTCGGAGTAGGCCTGGAGATGGGCCCGCTCTGGATGCGTCCAAGAGGGGTGCGGGGGACAGAGTTTTCTGTCTCCTGCAGCCAGGAGGGGTCGCGGGGGGAGAGGCGTGTCGGTGTGTCGTTGCCGCTCGCCCTATCTCCCGCGACCAAACGGTGGCGCACCGTTAGATGCGTCGGCGGCGGGGCCGCAGGGGAAGAGGAGTGTCGGTGTGTCGTTGCCGTTCTCCCTGTCCTCTGCGGCCGTTTGGTGGTTTGCGGCGGAGCCAAAGATCAGATCCGCCGCGGGTAATGGGAGGTCGATGCCTGCGTAGTGCAGGAGCAAGCTTCGCAGGTATCGGCTTACCCGTGCCCACGGCCCCTGGGTGGCGGTCCCGGGGGGGTCCGTCGCCTTACGGATGGGCGCCGAGGAGGTAAGGCCGGCTTAGGTGTTTCTGGCCGGCCTTGCTGTTGGAGGGGAGCTCCATGCTCCACCTCGTGGAGGGGCCGCGCAAGCGGCCGGGCACCGGCGGGTTCGCGGAGGTTTGCGCAAGCGTTCCCGTGTTCCCGTCATACGGTGCGAGGAGGAAACACCGTGGGGTTTAGCCGGTAAGAGTCCGGCATAACCCAGCCGCTCCCCCGGGCGACTGGGTATCCATGAGGATTCCCCACGATAAAAAAAAAAAAAAGGTTAGGTTAGTATGCAGCGTTGTGGAAGAATATAACAGAAAAACGTTGTTTTACCTAATTACTTCAAAAACTAAGCCAGTTATTTAAATGTCGTTCTGAGCGTTTTTGGGAATTATTTTTTACCGATAAATTAAAATAAAAATTACAATTATGTCCATCGTAGTTTTCGATGGAAATTAGAAAAATGGAGATTTTGGAGCAATTTTTGGGAGAACTTTTTGGCGATAAATTTTTATCCAATCGTGTTTCTGAAGTTAGGTTAACACATATGCTGTTTTTTCCCCAGAAAATCCAGGACTCCCACGGGATTTGTAAAACCCCGAAATTCACGCGGGCGAAGCCGCGGGCAAAAGCTAGTGTGAAATAAAGATATTTCATTTCATTTCATTTCTGGTATTATTTATTTAGTATTTGCTGTTATAGCGGCAACAGAAATACATCATTTATGAAAATTTCAAGTGTTTACTATCACGAATCTAGAGATACAGCCTGGTGACAGATGGACGGTGAGGTCTTAGGAACAGGGTTCCGTTTTATCCTTTCGGTACGGAACCCTAAAAAATGATGATGACGATCATTAAATCGGCGAGAAATAAGGAACCTCCGCACACTCAATGTAACTGCAACTTCAAGGCCTTATTGACTCTATTTGCACTATATCTATCTAGAGTTCTCGAGCGCCAAGGAAACAAGGAACCCTAGGTTTAAAGGTCTTCGCGCTTCAAACGATGCAATCAGAGAAGTGGCGCAGGCACTTACGTAACCATCTCCCTGTCCTTAACTCCTTGCCAACACTAACGAACGACGATATAACTGAACACCGCCAGTCTAGCAGCGAACCAATAAACATTGCAACTGCTGAAGTAACTCGACTCAACACAAACTGGAACGATGTATGTAATGAAATGAGTGACATTTCATTCATTTGAATTTGCCGCGCTTCGCGTATCAGCTGTCTGTCGCATACCTACGATATTGATCTGTGTCTATGATTTAAAATGGCGTGTGACGCTCAGAATGTTTTGTGCATTTTATCGTTATAAAAACTTATAGAAAGAATGTGATTGAGGACTCGATAAATAGTGAACTTTAAATGTCGTTTTATAAGACATTGAGGATCTCCAAAAACAAACAACAAATTGTTTCTCTGAAATAACAAAGATTTGTTTTATTTAACAAGTATTTACAATTATCAAGTTATTATCAAGTTACGACAATTACACTTCTATCTCACCTGAAATAACAAAGAAACGACATTTAAAGTTCACTATTTATCGAGTCCTCAATCACATTCTTTCTATAAGTTTTTATAACGATAAAATGCACAAAACATTCTGAGCGTCACACGCCATTTTAAATCATAGACACAGATCAATATCATAGGTATGCGACAGACAGCTGATACGCGAGGCGCGGCAAATTCAAATGAATGAAATGTCACTCATTTCATTACATGTATAATAGAGAGCCGCTCGGACTTTTGAGTGCCTCTACGTGGTTGAATCAGAATTGAGATTGCGAGGTTGAATTCAAGTTGTTAAAGGGTTTTGTCTGGTAAGAATGGAGTACGATAATCTATGCTCAAGTGTTGACGTGATCCTCACATCCACGGCAGGCTGAATGTTCGTGACATCGGTGTTAAGTTGCAAGAACTAAGATCCAAGTATTAAAGGATGATGTTAGATTTAAATGAATTTTATTCAAACTATTAAAATAAAATAAAAAAATAACTCTATTAAAACATTACAAACATCGAAATATAGCCCCCAAAGTAAGCAAATACTTGTGTTACGGGTACTAAATAACTGAAAAATATACACATCAATTACTGAAAAACTTTCATACTCATCACTCAACCATTTTTCATTTGAGGGAATCGAATCCACGACCTCCGACGCAGAGGGCAAGACCATTACCGCTTCGGTCGTCAAACCCCAGGTTAATATTTAGCTTCAGTCCTACCCTAAATAATAATCTGTTGACTTGTACGTAAGGTTAACAACCACAGCAAAGATGTGACAAGAACGCTAACTACTAGGTACATCGATGAATCAGTAGGCCAGATAAGCCATTATAACTTCACTCGACGATATGAATTAGCTAAGAAGTCGAGGTGGCACATAGCTATCAATATTCCTCAAACCGAGATAGCATCTCATCTCAGTTCCGGACTGCGTACCACGTATTAAAATGCAGCTAGCAAGCGCCCCATTTGTCTTGCGCCACTAAAACTTTCACACTGCATTTTTCCTTGTCACAACCGAATTAGAAGTTTATTACAATTACTATGAATGTGGGTGCATTGTGCAGAAAATTTAGCTTGATTGTCCAAACTGCAAGGCGCTATAGAAATAACTATGTTAGGAATATTTCTACGCGACGAAATCAGAAATGGACTTCATTATTTGCCTTTATTTGTTGGATTTTTTGACGACCTCGCTGTGTGAGTTTCGAGTGGGAGGTCGCGGGTTCGATTCCCGCCACAACTTTGGAATTTTATAATTTCTAAATTGGCTCAGGTCTGGTCTGGTGGATGGCTATGTTACCACCCTACCAGCAAAGACGTACCGCCAAGCGATTTAGCGTTCCGGTGCGATGCTGTGTAGAAACCAAGTTAGCACGATTACATCTTCGCTGCACGACTGCATCATCACTTACCATCAAGTGAGATCGCAGTCAAGTACTAACTTGTATAGTGTAAAAAAAAGTCTTCCACCATTGATCATCTTTGAATAAACGCAAATGAGGTGGGAGTAAGATAAAATAAGAAGATCCAGTGACAAAACCTTGGAAAACCATCATGTTATTTTATTGAAAAACCTTTTGCAACAGAATACTGTTAAAGAATGCCAACTTTACTACAAAGCAGTTAAGTCATATAATATCTTCGCTAGTATTATAAAATAAAGTTTAAAAATAAAAATATAAAATTGAAAAATGCTCAAAAAGCATAAAAGAGGTTCGTTATCCTACCTCTAATGACCGTAACCCGAGACTCTGAAAACGGAAGTGCCGCCATCTTTATTCGTTACCTGCCTTGAGGCTTCGATGGTCGCTTCCTGCGCGTCCTATATGTCCATTTAAGGAGCACACCACAGGTGTGCCCGCGAAATTCAAATTTTTGTGGTTTTTCGCGGTTTTTAAGCTGATAAGACTTAATAGGCTTATGGTAGTCAAATATGCAAAAATTTTGATATAAACATGTAAAGAAGTAACTGCCATTCTCGCAAAATGACTGCCATAAGCCTGTTATGTGTAATTAGCGTACAAATTGCAAAAAACCATGAAAATTTTGAATTTCGCGGGCAGACTTGTTGAGTTCGCCTTAATGTAAATGTGTAAGAAAAAGCATGATATACTGCTTCCAAATGATAGTAGTATACAAGCGCGGAAAGTATTTAATTTCTTCACGAATTCCGGTTTGTCGACCCAAGCCGAAGGCGACATATAACAACAATGGAGACGACTGGAAAAGACAATTCGAAAAAATAAAACAACGAAAGTAAAAATATATCATTTTAATTCAAAACTTACTTCATGCATTTAGATGTTGTGCAGGGCGAAAACACAAAAGCCCTAGCGGGGAAAAGAATAATTTTCCAAGTCTACTATTTGATAAAATAATATATCAAAAATTAATGTTATTAAAGAATACAGAGAGCTACAAAACACTGTCACTACTCACTAGTGCCACAGGCGTATTTACAAAACCAATACAAACAAGTGCACGGTATATAAACACACACAGGAAAATACATAAGCCTCGCACCTCGGAAGTCGGATAAATAACAATACTGACTACATTAAACGAACATTTATCTTAACTAGAACAACAAAGTTTCAGCACGAAGTATCATTCCATGTCAAAAAGTTTCCCGCAAGTTTTCGTCTCTCGGTTCCTCAAACGAAGCATTAAAGTTGTCCCGGGGCAGACCGCGGACCGCGGGACACTGATCAATACAGCCCCGGGAAAATTAATTGGCGCTCGTTCCCGGACACGACTTATTAACAAAGATGCAGCAGCAGGTAAAGTAACGTGGATAACAAAATACGTGTCTTATAACATCGCCGTCACCTTTCTCGACCATTTCGGTCGAGAGACTATTTTTCATACCCCTAAGAAATAATAATTAGTATGGCAAAATAAACGTTAACATTTCCCGGGTAAAACACCTCCGCAATCTTCATAAGTGCTTCGTCATCAGCTATCGTCCCAACTCCCATCTGATATTAGACAGTGGGGGAAAAATCGAAACTCCAAACTTTATTGATGACTGTTAGCACGGAACTTTTGTAATAATTATGAGTATGTGCGGTTTCCAATGTAGGAATCCTGCATACCTCCACCCGCTAAATTGGATGAAGCTTACCTATCGTCACTTTATTCATTCTGATAGTTGCCGGCAAGTAACTTGGCAAGAGTCGTTCGATGCGCAGCAGATCCTTTTGGGTCTCTTTGGTTACAGTGCGGGGCGCGGGGGAAGAGTATAACTGCATCCGAGCGCGCTATTGGTAGGTCAGTTGACTGTTGTCTCTCTACCGCTTCATTGGACGAAGTGTACGATGCCAAAAACTTGCCAAGTTAGTAGCTTACGTACCGGCAACTGTAACTGGTAACACACTCATGGCAACTGGAGAGCTGGCTATAGATTGGAATGATAACAATTGCAATAATCTGTTTGGTTTGGCAATTCCTATTACCAATTATTCCGATCTCGAATCTCGAAAAAACAACAGGAAACAGTCATTGTATTCGGAAATAACCGTGTTCCTCGTGCCACTCACTTAACCGAAATTGTTTTTCCGATAACGCGGAAAATCTGTGCCTATAAACGACAGACGGGATTCAGTTTTGATAAAATTACACTAACTTAATAACTGGTAGCCAATCGGCAGCGACGAAAATATACGTATAAAACCATTACTATAGTATATCAAACATTTGGGTATTTACAAATGTAAATAAATGTAAGTAGACGCTTACTCCAAATGTTTCAAGTACATACTGAGCGGTTTCATCGTAAAATTTATTATTTAGCATTAAAGTGAAGGCACTTTCATTCATCTTCTTTATTTTAGCGACAGCCCTAGCAAGATCGATGGTATACGATAAAATTGTCTTTATTACGCGATTCGCGGTCCATCGCCTCGCCTGTACCAATCCGACGCGGATTGCGCTTGATAGAGCAGCGATGCATGATACGACTCTGATTACTGTCGTGTTCGCGTCTCTACTGATTGCAGTTTGTTACTTGATTACGTTTCGCCGATTCACGATTGCTACGTTTATCGTTTCACAGTCTCTTCGGTTGTGCTAAATATATAAGCACTAAAACATTTTTGAAAATATGCTTTTATACGCCAATTTCTCCTTATTTTATTTTTCTCAGCAGAAAACACTTTTATTTAATACCTATATCATGGGCAGTGCATCAAAAATAACTGGTAGTGGTCCGCCACCTTGGGCCGTCCTCTATATTGGATTTAGCATGACGTCACTTAGCTAACTAGCATTATAATCCAAACTTTAAGTGTATGGTAAAATTTCATCTCAATCGTTTGATGATAACTGCAATGTTGGTAATTGGCTGTAAAACATCCGCTCAAAACTCCACGATGTCTTCAGCTTTAGTTCTTGACTTCTAAGTTCTAAGTCGATGGTATGTAACAGTCGCGTTAGGTTGCGTCTGATAATGCTGTACGCGACCTATGAATGCTTCTTATTATATTATATTAATGTAATAGTGCGGTCTTGAAGTTCGTGCGCCGCGTCAGGCGTGTCAGAGAGACCACACTAGTACATTTCCATAGTAACCATTCATACATAGGTCACGAACATCGACACGTCGGACGCGACCGAACGCGTCTGTTGCAGGCCACTGCCTAAGACCCGGTGACATCAATAAATTTTGACAGACACGTAACCGTAAAACATGGCGGCTCAGAACATTTTATTCAATGAAAAAAATTTAACTAATGTATGTAACGTTAACGAACGAATTGAAGCAACCGGCGCTAAGTCTCATAATGATGTTTTCTTCCGCCCCGTAACACTAAAAGTTATCCCTGTTCTCGCTTGTATCCGCTTATCCCTGTCCGATGTAGGGAAGTTATGATTATGAAGTACAAAACCACTCGGGCACTCTGGTGCCGCAAGTCCATAGTCGCTAATTTGTTCTCGAGGGCCAATATTAATCAATGTCAGAGCACGGCTCGCACCGGGAATTCAGTCTGATGGTTTGCCGGCGTCCGATATACTTATTGCTGCAAAAGTTTGAAAAGAAAAATGGTCAGTTATTTGTTTTTCCATTAAGTTTCATCGTCTGTCTGCGATCCCAACTGACCACTTCGGCACCTCTACTCACAACCATAGTAGTCTCTAATTCGGGTCTGTTTTTTTTCTCATTCTCTCGCAAGTTATAAGTAGTTATTTGTTATCCAAGACCGCAAAATAAATTTTTGGGCCGAATGTCCAATTTAAATACTGATACTGATTAGGCAATATAATAGCATTTGCCCCCGCATTAGGGCATTAAAGATCTCTTTTGCGAACGGGTGAGATGAAAAGATCGTTTTTCTCTTTTCGAATTTAATTTATGTTTTCCAGCAAACAATGAGTTTACTATACAGGTGCAATTCACTCAAATTGGGAGTAGACCCCTGCTAGCGACTCTTTTGCTGTCCGATAAAGCGATATATCCATACAAGACACAGTTGTTAAATCCAGGCTTTTAGAGTTCCATCCGCGGCAGTTAGCCGCTAACCGAGACAAATGGCGCTCATAACCATTACGCGACGCGCGACGGCAGCTCGCGCTGGTTATTTATGACAGGTTATCGAGATTTTTCGGTTGGAAAATATTCATATTTGTTCAAGTTGTAATAATTTAACATCTGTTTGGCTGGCTCTAGAAAAGATTTTGAGTTCATGATGAATTTCGTGCTTGGATGTTTTTGTTCGTGCACGGTATTATTTAGTTTAAACTGTCCCGATGTTTGATTGTTTATTACATTACTGCTATACTTAATCAAATCTTGCAAGTTAAATTTGGTCCACTTCCCGGTTACCAATTGAGGCATGTGAAAATCGGATTACAATGCAAAATTATTATGAAATAGAGCTGATCTGACGATGGAACCGGAAGGTGACCTTATAGGAACTTGGGTACAGTTAAACGACAAAACGACTCCTACACTCGTAGTAGGAGTGGGAGTATTATTAGCTTTCAACAAACTCTGTGGCATCATTGATTTTTCCAGGATAAAAAGAAACCTATGTCACTCGGCAAAGCGCTAACTAAGCTTTGAACTATACCTGTGCAAAAAATAACGTTGTTCCGTTGCTTCGCTGCGACGTAAACCACAACCAACCAACCGAAAACCTCATGAACAAGTAAGTATAGATTACGAGTAAATATGGATAAGGTGATTACTAAGCCTCTTTAAAAACGTAAAAGGCTCCAGTCTGATGGCGGTAAAGACGATTTACGCGTTGACTAGATTACGCGAACAAAAGGAGTGTCGCAACTCGGAGCCCATCAGGAAAATGTTTTGGTCTAAACTCCGTCGGTATAATTGCGTTCCACCGCGATCCAATTACTTTCAACGAAATTAATTTTGTGACAAAATGGCTGCCCTTATATAATCTCTTCTGCACTGAACTCGAGATTGTCCCGCGGTGTTTTTTAATGTTCCCTCTAATGAAAATTGCGTGCACGAGAATTTCCCGAGGTTCGCACAGGAATATTGCTAGGGTATTTAGGTACCTACTGGTTAGCAATACTAAAAATGACACTACAACTACCTGGATTAGGCGAATTCTCTTTCAGGTGACCTTAGGACTAAATTAATGTCTAATCTGATTTGATGCATCAAAAAGTAGTGCAATCCTATGATGTATGCTTTTCATAATATTAACAAGTATATCAAATACTTTAAAGAACTATCTTGGGTCATTATTATTATGTGTTAAAAGGTTTTTTCAAGCTTTTTGCTTAAGAATTAAGATATCCTGCTTTCAATTTACGTTTTCAAGAAATTCAAATTCTCTCCAAAGCAATCCTGCAACTACAAATAAGATCAGCTTAAAATTCAGCTAACATATTTTCCACTTTTCAGCGTGGATGTTGGAGTCGTGTACAAGCAATTTAAATGTCAGAACTCTTCGTGTAATATACGCGAGCGCCGCCATCTTGCATTCTATAGCGCGCTAATGACCGCCATTTTGTTCAAGATGCGCCATTTCGTTCGGAAAGTCTAGAAGTCTGGAAATTTCTGGAATACCTTGACGACTCTTTAAAGATAATGGCGACATTTAGCGACGCCTTTCACAAAATATTTTAGCCAGTGAGTAAAATCTGTGCCAGTGAGTTACAAGCGATTTTTTTCTAGTATTTTATTCCGCACTTCGATCGTAATGGAAATATTTTCTCTCTTTTATTCCAAACCTTCGTGATTATATAAGTCAGTATTCTATGTTTATTTTTTAATTAATATGATAGACAATTTAAATGCAGAAAGTCGAATCTAAAACCTCTTCGATAACTGAAATCGGCCAAGCGAACTCAATTTTATTCTCACTACTTTAAAATGTTATTTGATCCTTAAACGTGCGAGTTGAAAATATTTCCGATATCAATATTCAACAGAGGGGAAAATTGGGAATATACGTTTTTCCTTTGTGTAGTTATTATTTCGTAGCTCCGAGAGCGAATGGGAACGTGTGTGAGATAGTTTATCCGTCTATTTCACCTCAATACAGGCACCTTTGTTTTAGATTGCACAATGCTCTGAAAAGGACGACCTGGCTGTGGAACAAGGCAAAAGTTTATAGCCTAAATTTAAAGTATATACATTTTTTAAATTCGGGTTTTCACTTATCCCGCAGGACTAAAAAAAAAGTAGACCATAAGTTTATCTAGTGAACACTCTATCTCCATTTCAAATCGCGGGTCAGAATTCGCTCGCTTTTACGATAACGATGAATACGTTTTTCTTACGCAATCAGACCCCTGAAAAATCAAATCGCCATATACACTTACCCAACAAATCTTTTCTTCACTAAGGCCTCGATTTTGGAGTTTAGTTTGGCATATTTTCAAAAATCAACTTACCAAAAAACCTTCGCGTAAACTTGTTAGTATCATCTTGTCGCTACTCAGAATGTTAGGTACTCATTGGCATCATGTAACAAAAAAGTTACCTGTAACAAACAAAAATAATCGGTTTAGAAAAATGATATTTACGAGCAACATAATACAGAAACAATTTAAAGATGAAAGAGACAATACCGTGTTAAAAAAATAAGTAACACACTTGACACGAAGAAACGTTCACTGTGCCCCAAAACTTTACGAGTATGATTGCAATAAAAATGATTATTGCATTTTCGCTTCATAGTTTCTACAGGATTCGTTGTTACGTCTTACTCGTACATCCATACTTTTTAAAATTGCACACGAATTGTTCAGAAACGTTCATTGTTTAGCTTTACTTATACAACATTTCTGAATTCCACTTGTTATAATGATAATATGTAATCGCTCTCATTTTGCACACGCTGTCGCTATCGCTTATCCCTTGTGCAGAGGCAAAGGAATCTCTCCGCGCTATTGTGCGAAAACAAAAGAGTGAAGCTAGTCCGTCCGTTGATTGCGCTGATATGAATATTATATCTCTCTGTTGCTGATCATGCAATCATCACCATCGTTAATGTCTCATTTGGGCACAGTGATCTGAAATAAAGAGATTCGTACACAAATGAGAAATTAGATACAATATAGCGACGTAGCTTACAGAGTCGTGAAGGTGAAGTGGAGAAGTGAAGTACACAAAGTAAGTACAATGTTACAGACATTTGTAAAGTGTTATACGTACAGCGATGTACGTAGAGTGACTCTACGATTTCGCATTGTGAAGTCAATAACTCCTGAGGATGTCCCGGTGTCTGACGAAACGTGTGTCGAAGAAAGTGTTGGAAAATTGTGTGTGTAGAGTATTGATGTTGACAAACCATGTGTTGGTCTGGACGCAAACAGTATCTGGCGGTTCCCAATAAAACTGTCTATCTACGATTTTTTGATTTTGTGGCTTTTATTCGACGAAATAGAAAAATGCCAGACCTTATATCTTTCAATATGGACATTTATAGACATCAAATACTTTTAAATACAGGTAAAAGATTATTTTGTGTCACTAAAGCAAACCTACTACTAAGTTATAATTGTTATTGAAAGTCACTAGATAGGTAGGTTTGAGCTACATTATCCAAATTGTTTTCCCCGACATTTTCCTACAAGTCTTTGCAACAATTTACATGCAATTCACGTTTAATCAAAGGGACTTTTCCTACGACTATTGAATGGAACGATATTTCCTTCTGTGTCAACGAAGGTATTTTTAACTTTTCCGAGTATTATTTATGAAGAATTGAAAACAAAGAAACCTTTTTCGGGCTCGCGTCGTTTCATTAAATAAAACATTTCCATTTGAAACAAAATGTACTTCATCATTATGTACCGGCGAGGGGGAAAGTAAGGTAAAAGGTAAGGAAGGGACAGGGTATAAGGGTAGAAAGGTAGGAGGGCACTGGGTAGGGGGTAGTGTCGAATATACCGCGAGTATCAATTTCAATACGTCGCAATGGAGATTGAACTCGAGCGGCGGCGGTAGGACGCCTGTAAGGATGCGTCTCCACTTATCGCGATTTAGATACACTCGTAAAATTTTACTTTCCAAGCTTTATATTTTAGCATCACTTAGAAGTTTTAGTACGTTTAAGATGCAAGCTTGCAAGGCTATTGAATAATTATATATTGGAAATATTCGCTCAGTTTCGATTATACGAGAACCTGAATTTTATGAAGGATATAGAATTAAAATTTCGATGAACCACCACCACCACCTATCGTGAAAGAACTACTGAAAGATTTGCGGGACCATAAGAACTACCAATGCGTTTTAAGTTCTATCACTTATATCAACCTCTCCAATAAACCCATTGTAATTTTAAAGGAATATTACTGAACGGTGAAGGAAAACATCGTGAGGAAACCTGAGAGTCAACGATAAGTTTCTCTAAGTTATACGAAGCCGCTTATTGACAGTGTGATAGTTTATCATGAAATCTCTCTTTATTCCGAGATGCTGCAGTGAGATTCGGGCGCGTTGGAACCCACAAATAGTTATGATATTAAATAAATAAGGTCTCTATAAAATAAATCATTTGAATCTGAAATCGCATATTATTATAATAACAGACACATCTTAGTGACAATAGAACCACCGTTTTAGAAGTTTTTTATCGTATGAAATCTAGTATTACTAGTACTATTAAATGTATAAATAACTGTATGAAACCCGCTCCGCTCATCAGTCCGCCGTGTGACGGACCCGCGCTTTACATAAAAGGTAAAACAGTTAATATGGGTCGACGCAGCGCGGGTCACCGAGTTTTAAATTATCGAATTATTTTAGCGGTTTCGTTGCTGTATCGGGGAATCGAAAATAATATAATATTTAACATTAACAGTACTTTGTGATGCGCATGTTTAATATTTGACAAGAATAGTAATTTATTTAACCGCGGCAAGTTTCATTAATTGCTATATTCGTGGCAAATGGACTGCTATGAGGCAGATGTGACTATTCGGTGGGCATAAGTTGTGAAAAAAGTAGCTGGTGCCGGGTGGGACAATGATGGCAGATAACCATGTTTAGAGGCGCTTTGTTTGTCTGTGTTACGATTAAGTTGTTTTATATTTTATTGTTCTACTAATGGCACATCTTATTCTATAAGTTGATTATGATTATATTATGTTTTAACTAAGATTAGAAAAAAATCGCGCTAAATCGCAATCCGAGAGTGTCAGCAAATAGAGCGGTTCGCACCAAAATTGTTGTTGAATCAGAAAGGAAAGCACGAGAGAAAATTTGCAAATAAAATCCAATATACCTCCGATAAGGTAAGTAAATAGGTACCGACTGCCGAAGGCTGAAGGCACGCTAATGGGATTAGTTACTCTGTTAATGTTAGTTTTTGTAAAAGTTAGTTGGCATTACCCAAACATATCGGCCCCACATCAGACCCCCGAGGGCTCGGGGCAAGATGGACATTAATTATTCATTGGGGGTACATATTGGAAATCTTTATGGGGCATAAAAAGATCTTCGGAGATGTTGTAAAAAGCGCGCCGCGATTGGAATGGGTTATTTGGGCCATTCGGTTACTTTAGAACATAAAAGTCGAATAAAAGTGACGCCGACATTTGCTATTAACCGCGACTTAGATTGCGTAAAATCACACTAATATTATAAAGGCGAAAGTTTGTGTGTATGTTTGTTACTCCTTCACGCCGCAACTACTGAACCGAATTGGCTGGAACATAGATAGCTTATAACCTGGATTAAAACATAGGCTACTTTACTTTAAGCCATGGTTTTGTGGGATTTGTGAAAACGAAATTCACGCGGGGAAATACTCCTTCACACATAGGTACATTCCTTGAAACATAGATTTTAAATCGGGATCGGGATTAGTGAAAAAACGAGTTCAACGCGGGCGGAGCCGCGGGCAAAAGCTAGTTTGAAATAAAAACTATGTAAGTACTTGGATCGTCTGCTTTGGCACAATATGCCTGACCAATCACTTTACCATTACAAAGGAATCAAAATGGAAGTAAATATTGGAAACCGAAAATATCGTTCGTCATCCAGTCGGACGTGAAATCTCATTAACGATTTTAATATGAATATGTGACAGCTCACTGGACGCTGAGTCGTTTCGTATCCCAATTGACAAGGCCAGTATTATTTGACTGTAGTCCAACATTCGATTCCCGAGTCAGGTCAATATGAATATGTTTTTGTCACATAATTTTCACTGATCTCTAACTTTTAAACGTCCAAAAATATTTGTAAATGTATGAAATTGTCAACTAAGACTACGAAGGTCGGTACCTTCGTATAGCCTTCGTTTACGGCCTGCACTGAGAATAACCCGCAAAAAACTTAGCCGGACATTCGGAATTGCTAAATCGCGTGTAAGAGGGTTAAACACTTCAGCGCAGTTCTAAACTGCGTCGGTAACACAAACCGCCCTCGTTTTCGGCCATTCAATTAAGGCGGCAAGTACTTCGTAGTTAGCTAGGGCTTCGAGCCTCGAGCTGAACTTTAACCTATTACCCTGCACTGCAAGCGTGCAGCACATTCAGTAAATATTGGGAGGGTTGTTAAACCAGAGCAGGATTCTCTACATTTAGCTCCTCGAATCGTTAACAAACTCTGCCCCCCGATTGGTTGACGTAAATCAGAAATTAAATACGTTTCTCTTACGCAATCAGACCCTTGTCAGTTTAGGTAGTTCAATCCACGGAGACGCGTCGCAATCCTTTATCAATCGCTAATGTTTCATACAATTCGTAAGTAAAAGGAGTGTGGTGCATCTTCGTAGATTGAACCTCCTATACCTGACCTGCTTGTTATTACTTCCCATGTTAAAATGACGACCGACTTGCGTAGCGGAAGAGATCCTGCCGTCTGCGCTGGAGGTCGTGGTTTCGATTCCCACAACTGGAAAATGTTTGTGTGATGATAAGCATGAATGTTTTCAAGTGTCTGGGTGTTTTTCAATATTTATGTTACATGATCATCATATTTATCAGTCATCCAGTACCCCATAACACAACTCAAGCTATCGCTTACTTTGGGGCTACATTACGATGTGTGTAATGTCCAAAAACATTCTTATTATGGTGACCTTTTATTGAGTTATAATTGTCAGTCAAAACTAATTTTCCCCCGGCCAGGCGTAGAGGCGGCTTTGTGACAGTGTATAATTGATTCATACCAATTTCACCCGAATCCAAACTAGCGGATAACCCAACAGACAACAAATTAGAGAAACCAATTAATATTAGTGCGGATTCGGTAACAAGTTGTTCCTCCGCTGATCCGCAAACTTGTGAGATACCGGGATATAGGTGCGGTCTCGCCTCAATGGATGTTGATTGGACCATTAATAGATAATGATAACGAATTTGACTTTAACTTAGATCAATGTTGCTTAGAGCTTAATACCAGTTATGGCCTGGTAAATTGCTTAAAATCCATTTAGATATAGGAAATAGGAATAGGCTCATGGCTTTAAACAAGAAAGAGGTTGAAAAGATTTGAAGACCTGTAGGTATGGCATTTTACTGGTAACTTTTCAATTTTCTTGCAGAGACCATCCGGGAACCACCGTAGTGTCAGTTATTCTACCGTAATTCAGTAATGAATCAATGTTTCGAGGTCCCTGAGGTATCTGAGCAAAATAGGACTTAAGAACTGAAGGGTTAGTACAGGTTTTTAACGAGTTTCGAGTCGACTCGCATCGCAGAAATGAATCGAATGCTTCCAATTACAGCCAGCGCCTTCTGTTAACCAACCGCATATCAGTGACTGTCCATAGATGGCGTTGGCTGTAAATGTATGGAGGAATTCGATTCGATTGTGCGATGCGAGTCGACTCGAAATTCGCACAAAAACCTCGTACTAACCACACTGATGTCTCAGGACGATGAATGCAGTGTAGTTCGTCGTATAATTTACGTTACGTTAGTTACTTTTCAATGTAAAGTCGTGGGACGCACTGTATTCGACATGAGCATGCGTTTCACTTATCATCAGATGAACATCATTTAACATTTTAATACTGAAATGAAAACGGAAGCTGCACTAATATAACGAAGCGATATCTAATGGAAATGGATGAAAATGAGATGGTTAGTGGTTACTGCGAAACTCTTGCCGGCTTCATCAAATAAGATACAATTTCACGTGAATATGGCCGCCGTTGAGCGGAAGAACCTTTATTAAATGACGAAATGCTATATGCATGACTTTGTTAAAACCTTAGAAATATTTTCCTTTAAAAGGAAATATTAAATTAAACATCGCAATGAATATTCGAGACACGAGTTTTTTACTTATGTGAAAAACTCGAAACCTTTGAATTTTTAAACCAAATAAAATATTTAGAACTTATACCTAAGTTTTAAAGAGTTTGTGCCTAAACGTAGCTATATTGTGAGCCGTCATTAGGAAGTCAAGTTAATATGAAGTGACGGGTGTGCGGTGTAGGTATACACGCGGCCTTACTAAATGTATGACCGCTACCTCTCGGTGACTAACCGCTACGCAGCATCGCAGCGACACGCAAAATCGCATGGCGGTATGTGTTTGCCGGTAGAATGCTAATTAAACCAGCTACGAATATCTGTCTTGCCTACACCAAACCCTTTTCTTCGTCTCACGTCGGGACTGTATAGGCTGATGATAATAAATAAAAAATACAGACTGTATTTTAGACCGGAAGTCGAAAGCAATCATCCCTCCGAAGTCCGAGCACGTAATTTATCTGCGAGGAGCCCGCTCGTCCCGATATTGCTTTAATCTCTTAATTTCCCGGGATCGCGGGATTTTTCCCGGGTCGCGTTAGCGCAACGTGCAAGCCCAACAGTCAGAACGCTACGCGATCTAATTGAAATGTTCACAAAGTTTAAATGCTGGAAATTTTGAATTTAATTAAAATTCATTTGTTTCAACCTTGCGGCAATTCAAAAAGAAAAAAAAAGAGTGAGAACGATTACCTATAAATGTATATAATAGAAATTACTTCAGTTTTTGTCATTGGGCTGCGGAGTCCTAAAAATTTTAGAAGCAGTGTTAATGGCTAAGCTTTCGGCACCGGTTCATTAAAAATTGAGCCGCGTTCAACTTTTAATTGGTCCATCGGGGTCGTTCAGACTTCAGCGGGGCTAGTACAAGACACAATAATGTTAGGAGTTCGATAACGTTATCGAGATTCGAGTCGTTTATCCAATAACTTGTACTAGTCACAGACGCTAATCGACGACTCCAGACTACCAAAAATACCAATCAAAATTTTAAATGTCCAGAAATACCGTTAAAAATAAGAATTTTAGTAGTAGAGGTTCTATTCGGTGCTTTTTAAGTGACCCAATATGTTAAAGGAGCCATGCGTGATTCTCATACTAAATTAAGTTATAAATAACCAATTTCTTTAAATCATGGACATGAATATTAAAATGGACGTAATTTAAAAAGCAAAAAACAGATTAGCAAATAGTTGACTTGTAGAAAGTGTACACAACCCGACTTCGAATTTCGAAGTCACGTAAATATTCTTCCGATTTTGATATAGCATGTAGTTGCAGACAAGCTGTCTATAAAGGCAGCCCTCTGTGATCCATGCATAACAATTTTAGACTGAGAATTAAATTTTATTACTCCGTCGGGATTCGAACCCGTGACCACGCTCGGTAAAGGCGAGGTCTTAACCGCTAGGCCAATCACTTTGTTCGATGAGGAGACAAAAATAAGCATAATAATATAACGCGTACGTGACGTCACGATGACGTCATAAATGCAAATAGAAAGTGTGTAATCGTAGGAGATCTGCGCCCTATGGTATTGTTGCTTCCAAAGGGAAGAGATGGATTGAATTGAAATAGTACATTGTGATACAAGGGTGGAAAGTAGGTTTTTGCAAACGAGCTGTCATTAACAAGCCCGAGCCGAAGGCGAGGGTTTTTAATGTCACGAGTTTGCAAAAACCTATACACCCGTGTATCACACGACGTTTTTCAATACAGTTGTGAGAATTAGTAAAAAAACAAATCAAAGAGATAATATGTTTGCTCAAGATTTTGGGGGCCAATTTCCATCTTGTTTGGTTTTTACCTTAAATAAAATATCGAAGATCGAAATCGAAGGCGACTTCGAATTCGCAATCGAAAAGATAAAAGATAAAAGATAAAAATATAAAAGATAAAAAGATAAAAAGATAAGAAGATAAAAAGATAAAAAGATAAAAAGATAAAAAGATAAAAAGATAAAAAGATAAAAGGTAAAAGAAAACGAAAAAAAAAATCCTTCTGTGTCCATCCCATCCCAATGTCCATCCCATTTTATTGTACAATTAAAACTCCTTGGTACCAAATGTTTTGCAAAAGTAATGATCGAGCTTGTAAAAGTAAGTTACTACCACGAAAAAGAAAGATGCCTGTGCGAAAGATTTAACTTTCGAATTCTAATGACAGCCTCTGAAAGTGCGCCATACCATACAACTGTATTGAAAAAAATTATATATGATGATAGGCCTACCGCCTATGTGATAAAATTAAAAAATCTTATAATTATATATTCTTATAATCACATATTAAAAGCCAAAATTCTACAGACAAGTTCGAAATGCAGGTTTGCGCCGAGAAGAGCTGGCACGAAACTTGGCACTTATACGCTTTAAAAATGTAGGTACACTTTCCAAGTGATAAAAATTTTCGTATGAAAGTAAATTTCAAGATCGACATTTCTTCGTCTCTGTTTCGAATTTCAACGCATCCAAGTCGGTATAATCGGGAACTGGTTTATATCGGAATCGGGAGCTTTTAAATTTGTAATTTTTTTACCTGTCATTGTCTTTTAGACAAGTCTAAAAAAACTTTAACTCACGTTAGTACTATGTAAATAAATGCATCATCGAAATTTATAAATAGGTAGTTAAAAACACAAAGACGCGCCTTACTCCTTCACGACATGCAATTCGTAAAGGCGCCTCTACAGAATGGCTTGTGATGGGCCATGCTTTGCAACGCACAACTGTAGGCCACGATCACTTGGCACGAGGCACTTGCGATGGACGTAGAAGTAGTTACGGCCGCGGCTATTTATTTTCAATATAATTCTTTGTTGAGATTATTTTAAATATTTATACAATGTTAACTAGTAATTTTGAATATATTTTGCAAAAAAATATCGCCAAAAGAGTCCACTATTCTTATCATCGGTCGGTTACGAACAAGCAATGGGCCATTGTGTGAACACCACCACGCAACGCCACGATTCCTTTGAAGTGTGCGCCAAAAACCGACAACTTCCCGATCGCGCGCCGTCGTCGACCATTGTTCACCATTGTATACCATTTCCCCCTGTACACAATGGCGATGGCCGGCAGTGGGCCAGCATACGCCATTCTGTAGAGGCTACTTTAGGAGTTAGGCAGGGGTGGGGCGCGCCCTCGTGGATTTAACGTATATGTGCGATATTGCTATTTTAATTTGACAGGAACCAGTATTCAATGTACATAATAACAATTTTATTACACCGATAAGAAACCTCATGGTATGGGGGTCCGAACGGTTTACGTAAACCTTTTTCGTACAAGCAAACAGTAACGCCATCTGCCAAAATTCGGCGTATTACTGTTGGTGGCAAAACAAGCATTTTTGGCACCGATAAACTGGCAACATTTTTTCGCGCCGCGCCCGCCCTTTCAAGCTGTGTCAATTATTTAGGGTGCCGTACCCGAAGGGTAAAAAAGGAACCCTATTAGCGAGACTTCGCTGTCCGTCTGTCCGTCCGTCCGTCTGTCACCAGGCTGTATCTCCGGAACCGTGATAGCTACAGACTTGAAATTTTCACAGGTGATGTATTTCTGTTGCCGCTGTGACAAAAAATACTGAAAAATAGAATATAATAAATATTTAAGGGGGCTCCCATACAACAAACGTGATTTTTTTACTTGTTTTTGCTCGGATAACGGTGACAGGTAGACGCTTCAAATTTTCACAGAACATTTAGTTACATACTTACTATAGAAATAAATAGTTAAATTAAAATAAAATAAAAATTTAAGGGGGGCTCCCATACAATAAACGTGATTTTTATGCACGGCTTTTGATTTAGTGGGCAGGGGAGTTTTGTTTACTTTAATACTATAGAGAAAGTGAATATACTCTTGATCGTACGGAACCCTCAGTGCGTGAGCCCGACTCGCACTTGACCAATTTTTATTATATATATTGCAGTTGAAAATGTTAGTATATATTGTGGCCTGTCACAAAACGTAACTTATTTGCCAGTAGCATAGGTACTTACTTAGAAACTAATAAAACACTTTTCGGTTCAAATGAGTTCAGAACACGATAGGGGTGTCAGTGGAGGGGAAAACGGGGGGTTAAACTACTTACACGGTTCACCCATTATACACAGCATCGCATAAACAGTTGAGATTGCGCGCCGTGAAATATTGTACTAGTTTATCACAAATGTATGAGATAACGGCGAATGAGCGAATATACGAGTAGAAGTTATAGCTGCAGTATTGAGTTATGTTATGGAAGTTATGGTAGAAGAAAGAAACTCACATACATAAATACATACATACGTACATACATATAATAAATAAATAATAAATAGTGGACAACATCACATACATTGCTCCGATCCCTTATAGTAAGTAGCTTATGGACTTGTGTTGGAAATCAGAAAGAACGAAGGTACCACAACACCCAGACCCGAGACAATGTAGAAAACTTATTTTTCTACATTGCCCCGACCGGGGATCGAACCCGAAACCTCAGAGATGGCGGCGCCTTGAAAACCGGCACGCTAACCACTCAACCACGGAGGTCGTCAACCTTTTTTTTGGGCAGTCGTTTAATAATCATAATCAATAAATAATGAACCAAGCATATAGGTACGAGTACATTCCGTCACGAATCACGAATATCCAAGTGTGGCCATAAGCTTGGCAATAATTACCCCCCAGTCAATATCTCATCCAGTGTTTGATTACGAACTCCGTCAAAGTACCGCCAAGTGGTTCTTCCCTTTACAAGAACGCCGAGTCTCGTGTCGAGTGTTGTGGCTCCTGAGAACCCTCACAGTTGCCAAACTGAACCGCTACAAAATAAAATCCCCTTTTTTTCGGAAGCAATATTTTCGTTTAGAGGGCTCTTTTGAATTCTGACCCTTTTTGTATTACAAAACCAACGAGAGTTTAGAGATTTGTTTGTCTTTTTATAAACATATTCTTGGAATAGGTGGATCTAATAATTAATTAATTATCATTATTAATCCTTAACGGACTAAAATTATAATTAAAGCGTTTTTAGGGCTGAGAGTGACGACCTGCAGGTTAAAAACTATACAAACAATTACTTTATAATTTAAACTTGTTATTATTGGGCTCAGTCTTTCTCTATCTAATAAAATTTACTTCGAAACACGATTGGACAAAAAATTCTCCCAAAAAAGTGTTCCCAAAACTTGCTCCAACCTTTGGGAAAACCTGTAATTTTTGTGTTGGTTTACTTATTTTTAACTTTACTAACGAAAACGCTTAGAAAAAAATTGATAACTGCTTTACTTTAAAATATTTAATTTAATTTATTTATTATGCCTTTATTACACATTACTACACAGCTTGTACACAGCAGATAAAGATTGCAATGGCGGCCTTATTCCTAAAGCAAAAAATAAAACGTTTTTCCGTTATATTCTTCTGCAATGCTGCCTATTCACCCATCAATGTATTTGAAAGAGTGAAGAGGACAAAAATAAAATGCGTCTTCGGCCTCAAATTGAGTAAGGCAGAACACATGTGATAATAGAATCTTTTCCCACTTTTTAGACTAATTTGATATTTGGTATGAGATTCGCGTTGATAGATCAGTCAGTCAGCAACTTACAGTTAATGAAAATAGGTATTTTCAAAGATGAAATAAAAGTATGTACAGAAGGTTTTTAGTTCGAACAAGAAATATAAAAGCGCCTGTGAAGAATAATACGGCAATTACTACTGGTTTCGAATACAGCAAGTAAAGAAACTGGGAACTAGCGGCACAAATTGGCACTCCTCTATTGCAATGGTTTTAAATGCAACTGCTAAGATTATTTCGGATACTTGCCTCCTAAGTACCTAATGACGCATATTTATAGGGGGTGAAGGGGCATAATCGGAAAATGGGTAGTAAAAGTAATCGATTTTTTCACAAATCAGAGAAGGGATAAATCTTGTAGACCGCCTGTGATGGCAAATGCCCTTCATATGCTTTGAAAGCAGAATGTTTGAGATTTCAATAAAACACGACTAACAACACACGTATACATATCCAGGCTTCTAAAACCATAACACTTTCAAACTTAAAACCACATCGCGAGGAGCTACGTTTCCTAAGAAACCACTTAAAAGTTTAACTATGACAGTAGAAGTAACCGCTAACCGTTAAAGCCCGCTGGAACGAGGCCTCCCGAGGATTTACTGAGCCGCAAACGATGCAACACTTAATACTGCGCACCATAACGGTATGGGCACTCGTAAAGGTGTATTATGTACGTAGCCGCTTACTAAATGACTGTACGAGCTTCATAAAAGCTAGGCAAAATGGGTCTGACATAAGCTGGTTAACTAAACTTGGTATGCGTTAACCGTCCACTGACAAGTTAATCCTGGATAAATGGATCTTTGTTACTCTTTCACGCCGCAACTACTGAACCCATTTGGCTAAAATTTGGAACGTAGATAGCTTATAACCCGAAATAACAAATAGGCTCCTTTTCATCCCGGAAAAATCCCATCATTCCCACTAATTAGCGTAAAACCGAAATTCACGCGGACGGAGCCGTGGTTAACAGATAGTATGGTTATAAGGGATGGTCCAAATGTTATCGTGATTATATTTATATACTTGTAGCAAACACTCGCTGCCCATGCGGCAATAAAACTGTAAAAATGACTGCAACACTGTAAATAAAAACTAAAAAATGTAAGAAACGCGAGACATGTGACACGTGACACGTTGACGTGGCATATCGATTTGACTGTCAAAGGTTATTCCCATAAAATATTTCTTTTAATTTTCTAATGCTTTAGCGTTTCATTTTAGAATCCATCAATTCACCACAGTTTAACGTCGAGGCGCGCAGTCATAAAAACTCCCAAATACCTGAAACAAGCAAAAAAAATCCATCATTTTATATCTCCAAAGGAAACAAGCTTGGTTGTGCACATTAAAGAGGCAACATTAACTGATTTAACGATAAATATCAACTTTATACGCCTTCGCAAATAAAACAAACAGTTATGATGTAATGAAGTTTAGGCGAGAAAACGTTACTTGGCTTATAGGGTGACCATCTTAGCTTTAGCTTCCTATGTGACACGATAAAAATTAATCATCTCATGTTAGGTGATACGCCTGCCCATATCAGATGCAGTGATGTTATTTTGTAATAATGGCACAGAAAACATATTAGTACCTAACGGTACAGAAGGCTCACTCCGCAAGAAGATTTAAAGAAATAGCGACTCTAGCGCGGACACAAAAAGTGCAATTCAGTTCGCAATAGCGTCTGGCTCCGCCTCCGCGAACAACACGCAACAAACGCAAAGTTGTGGTCTCTTTCTATCGCGTAATTTTATCTCATTCGATGTACTAAATTTGCCTCGCAATCGGGCGAATGCTACGCGTGAAATAGACCGTACAAGAACTAACGCGAGCAAAGTAGCCGGCGTGCGGCCGTCTGAAATTAGTACGTCGGGACGGCTACCTGTATTTCTTCGATCACGTGATTAGTGAACCTGGCCTGATAACGGTAACACGGCAGTCAGCACTGCATTTATCGCCAGGCGTTTGCCTACTAATCACGTCGCATCGGTGCAGTGCCTTTCAAAGCGATGCAGCGACGCATGTGACACGACAAAGTATAACATGTGTGTGTGTTTATTAGTAATTATTTGAAAATTCACCCAATGAGCTTAACGAGTATTCCGATGCAGGTTTTTAACGCTCTAATCTTTTCACGGATTATAACAGATATTTTAATCCACAAAATAGCATATGTTTAATTCGATTAGTGTCCAGGCAGATTGACAGAGAAGGGCGCATCATCGTGGATTGAAATGTCTATAAATGGTAACAGATTCACTAGGAATTTTTTTATTGAAATCTCACAAATTTTTTACTAATCTTTTATAGTTTCATAAGCGCTTCTGCGAACACGAGCTCTTAATCTTTTCGGTAATTTAGGGGAAAATACTTTGACGACTAATGTTCCTGTGTACCTACTGTTACGGATAACAAGTAACAACCAATTATGAAGAGCCAATTTCTAAGCAATTGACCAGATGCCGAAATTAGTTGATTAACAAAACCAAGTTTTCCATTACCAAGAATGTCCACATTAAAATGTCTAATAAACAGTTGGTGAACCTATGGGATAGTAGGTGTGGAATCATAAAATGAAGTTCAGGATTTTAATTAAAAAAAAAAACCGGCCAAGTGCGAGTCGGACTCGCGCACCGAGGGTTCCATACCATAAAAGAAGTAAAACATTGGAAGAATCACTTTTGTTTATGAATTTACGAGTATAATTTACATGTGGGTACTTTTGTTGGCAAACCGCAAACGTAACTTTGTTTTTGGCGGATTATTGTTATTTTCAAAAAAAAATTATTAGTCAGCGAAATGATTTAATTTTTCCTGTAAAATATACGTTAACTTCTATTGATCATAATTATTTCAGATTTTTCGATTGGTAAACTTCGGAGATAAGGGGGGGGGGGGGGGGTGACGGTATTTTTTTCGACAGTTTTCCCAATAAATCAAAAATTATCAAGCATAAAAATAAATAAAAATTTGTTTTACAATACACAAGTAACGCCCTTTCATATGATACCCCACTCAATATTGTTACCTCATTTTGAAATTTTATCGACCCGGTTTTCCCCCCTTTTTAAATAAAAATAAAAACAATTTTCAAATTTTTACGATTGTTACGACGTCGGGTCACTATTACCTATAACAATTCTAAATTTCAAGTCGATAGCTTGAATAGTTACTGAAATAATCGAGTGTGACAGACGGACGGACGGACGGACGGACGGACGGACGGACGGACGGACGGAGAAAGTCTCACCATAAGGGTTCCATTTTTACCATTTTGGTATGGAACCCTAAAAATAAGAGCAAAGTTCCGTTTCAAAGGTATCATTAAAAAGTTCAAACCTTTCCTCAAAAATTTGAGCTCATTAAAATCGAGAGCGGTTATGATAACAATGAATTAAAAGCGCTTCGTGCGTGTCTTTTGTATAGATTAGATATTTCAATCCACCAAGACGCGCCCCACTCTGTCAAAACCGCTTATGTTTCATTCCATTCGTATGGAGTTCGACAAGAGTGGGGCGCATCATCGTGGATTGAAATATTTATACTTCACTATCGATTTGCAAAGTCGCGATTATGGCACACCTCCCTCCCAGCAATGGATAATGCATGTACGAGTATGCACATACGTTTGTCTCCTCAAGTTTGGAAATAGAATTAGAGTTCGCTCACACCACGTTCTACTCGACAGTTACTCGTGTTAAAACTAATGGGTGAAGTTACAACTATTTAACTATTCATACACCTAAGTTAGTTCCCCGTTCCAGAATGCTCGTTACACTAAGTAACAGAAGGAATTTAAATTACTTAATTTTATTGACTGATCATTTAGATATAAATTACCGAGAGCGCTTACTGGTTTATTGATCACGTTTTAATTAGATTCTAAATTACTTCCACTCATGTAAAACTATCGCGTTTCATATTGCTAAGGTAATAGCGGAACTCAATCACTATAACGACTACTATTGCCGTTATTTTTGACGACCTCTTAGACGTAGTGGCGCGCGATCTGATTCGAGTCGGAGGTCAGGGGTACGATTCCCGCCAACGAATTCTGAAGAGGCCCCCTTCAGAATTTTATAATTTCTATATTGGCTCAGGTCTTGCCTGGTAGGCATTAGCCGTGACTATAGTTACCACACTATGAGCAAAGACGCACCGCCAAGCCATTTATGCTCGCTCCGCCGCCAAGCCATTTATGCTCGCTCCGCCGCCAAGCCATTTATGCTCGCTCCGGTGGGACGCTGTATAGTAATTGTAAGGGGGGTGAGTTTACTAGCCCCTTATAAGTTTCAAGTTAGCATGATAACATTTTCGACTTCATCATCACATAGCTCATAGGTGAAATGAAATGAAATTCTTTACTTTCACATAGGCTTAGATATAAGCTCTCATGAAATGTCAAAACTCTACCGCCTGCAGGTTCGGAACGTAGGTTTGCACCGTAAAGAACTGGCAAGAAACTCGGTGAGATTGCATAGTACTAAGTTGTAGTGTTAAGAAAATACAGCTACACCTAGCCCATTGACGTAGCATAGCTAGGCACAGGCTTTCCCTAAAGTAAGAGCTTATAAACCCATCCTATCTACACTCTACAACTCATTCAAGTAGCACAGCTTGACACACGGGTATCCTCTCTAGCAGAGAAGTTAGAGCTTAAATTCACCGTGCTTCTATATAGCAGTTCGACGGGCGTCATACATCATAACGAGCACGTACAACACAGGCATGTACTTTTCGTCTCGGTGTCTTCTTTTAGTAACAACTCAAAACGAGTAAAGTATATTCTTGGTCCTCAGAAACATTACCGGAATATCACTCGTAGTTTATTCTTGTTTACGAGAGGTCAATAACAAAATTATTGCTCATTCTAGAATACTGAAGCAATGTTGCCTGTTCAGCGGTTTTTTACAGGATATACAAAGAATTTTACAGGATATTTTCCGTGGAACGGCCTTCCAGCCTCCGTGTTCCCAGCCAAGTACAAGGTACCTTGAATAGGCATTTTTGATAGACAAACGCGTTCTAAAAACATTTCCCGCGAGAATCCTATAAAGAAATCTTCACGCATTAACACATCGTCTGATTTTATTGTTACAATATTATCCTTTTGTTTGCGCAGAGGTGAAAAATAATGAGAAAATGAGCTGATAACATTCGAGAGCGCAATGTTGCGATGCTGTGTTCATTTATGCCGTTTCATCATAGTGAGAGAGCTCATCCCGGGAGTAATTAACAGAGCAACGCCGACGGGGGTCGGTTGGACCCTTTGATGTTCCTTTTAAAAGTCCAAAAGGGTGTAGTGTAAGGCAAAAGTAACGGATACATTTCTGCCATTTGATTTTTGTAGATTACCGACACATTAACCAAATATTTCATTTACACTATTGCAGTTTCTGAGAACAATTGGAATGAAGATTTTGGAGCAACTTTTTATCGAGAAAATTTTAACTAATCGTGTTTCTGCTTCACTGCGAATTTAGATTAAAGACTCAAAATACATGTTGTTTAAAGAAATTAATCGTCTTTTTAGTTTTTAAGCTGCAGGTCACTTATACAAATCGCTTAAGTAGCCGTATACGCGTTTAAAAGAGGTTCTTATTTATTTAAATAAACTTATTCTTACTTGTGTTGTGTTACTAATAACGTATACTTTTCTAGTTTTTTTTGGTTGTGTTATTCAAACAGATTCCAAAGTAGTGAAAAACAACGTAATAAAACAGTAAGTAAACAAATCCCAGATCGGCACAATTTATTAGCATTCCGTCGATACCTCGCCGTCCGCTGCGAAGTCGATCCGTCCCGCTAACTAGAGCATTCGACCCAGCCTGAGGCTTCCCGGGAATCAATTACAAACTTCCATTTGTCCCGGGATTAGATGAACCAATTACGTTAATATTATCCCGCAGTATAAAGTGACAAGGCTAAGTTATTGACTATCTTCACACCATCTCAATCTGCAGGATCTCTATACTTACCAGAGCTTTCCCTTTTAATTTTGGTAAAGCAGTGAAAAAGATCCAAACTCTTTATCCTTTTGAGAAAGAATTATGAGTCTAAGCATACTGAAAATATTGACGATGTATTTGACACGTTGTTTGTATAACTTTAATACTGGATTTAAGCTGGATTTAGAGTGAAAGGCCGATCGATTAAGGATAATAAGAAATCTCTTAGTAACAAAGTATGGTACATCTTTTTTTCACCTAATACGTTAATTTATGAACGTCATATGATATTCCAACTAATACGTCGTTTTGTAGGGATTTCCGAATCAGCGCAGTTTCCAGGCAGACTCATTGGATGTCGTTTTTCCACGTAGTGGGAAGTGCCACAACGTCTTCCGATAAGCCTTCAACTGACCGAATTGGGGATTTCATTTTCTCCCATCCATTCGAAGAAGCGATCACAAGCCACAAAATCATTAACTAATCATTAGTACCTGTTATAATAGCAAATTAATGAGTTCGTTTGATTCGTTAGTGTATTTCATTTCGTATAAAAGCATTAATTTTTATGCAATAAATCATTTAAGCACCGAGTCTTCTTCAAGCACCAACATGAAGTGCATTGTGAGTATAATTTTCATCAAATCGCCATTTTAGTTTCTTTTTTACTCCAAATCTTTCTTTGTCTTACGCTGCACCAGACTTGTGGGGTTATCCTACTGGATTACTCCAGGAAGATGCCAGGAGTAAATGATCTGTCTTGGATATCAGCTCTCATACATAAAATAATTTTTTCCGTAGTCTTGGAAACTCGCACGTAGTTACTCAAAACTTAAAAAAATTTTCACTTCCATACAACTGCACAATGACAGTTCACAACCAATCATTTTACCGACAAAGTAGTTAATAACTTTCTTTGTCGGGGTTATAGCCTCCTTTTACAAGCTATTATTTGATTTCACCTGCCTGTGTAATAATATCTTGCATGTTAAATTTTGACCCATTCCCCGGTTACCGATTGAGCTGAAATTTTTCATGCATGCGTAAGTAATGAAAAATTGTAAAGACGTAAAGCATGGAGTTAATCTGATGACAGAATCTGGACTCGGTAGTTAAACCACACCAGTCCACCAAGTTTGGACTCGTTTGATCCGTCTTGCCGAGTACTTTGGTGCTAGATGGTAAATAGCTTGTTTTAAAAAATATTTTTGTAATGATAACTTGTTCAGGCTCTGATCGTCCTCGCCTGCGCCGCGTCGCTTAACGCTGAGCCCTCCCTCGGGCTTGGATTGGGAGGAGCGGCCGGCGGACTCGGCGGCCTCGCTAACTTGGGCACCGGTCTCGGCCTTGCAGGTGGACTCGCCAACGGATTGGCTGGGGGTGTGATGGGCGGACTTCAAGGTGCTTTGGGTGGGTATCTTGTTCTTTGATTTAATGCTAGATCTTCGTCCAATCTTACACAGATTAGTGCAACACGACTATTAATTTTTTTTGGGGGGTTTTTGTATTACTACTTCTCGAGTTATAAGCCTTTGAACAAACTAGTGGATCCAAAGGCTTCTTCGACTACCGAAGAATCGTTATGTGCGTTGGGTTTAGGTACATGAGCCGGTCCTGGCTTGCAATTAGCTCATCTCAAGTTTGAGCTCATTTTCAGAGCAGAGCCGCAACTGACGTTATTCTATCTAGCTTGATAGACTAATACTCCAACAAGAACAGATATGTATAAACCAGGTCTCGAGTGACTGAATTTGTAACATTGTATCTCCTGCAAACCTTTAGGTGGGCTGGGACTCGGCGGCGGTGGTGGTTACTCGAGCGGCGGTGGTTACGGTGCGAATCAGTTCAACCAGGGAGCCAGCGGTGCCCAAAACCAGGGCGGCTACGCCAGCGGCGGCGGGGCCGCGCACAATACTGGTCACCACCACAGCAGCATGACTTCCGTGAGTTCACATCTTTACAAATGCTTAAAATTTTTGAATTATCCCACTTTGACATTGCTAAAACGCCGTAAGGTACTTGATGACCGCCATATTTACATCAATTCGCCTTAAATCCTGAGTGCTAGCCATTGATTAAACATATTAAAGCATATTTTAACGGTTAGGAAACTTTATATATTATCCGCATTGTTAAAAGTGCATAAAAAAGAACCTTTTGATGCTGAGAAACTTAAAAAAAGGCGAAAAGGTATGATCTTACACACAATTCCAAGTAAAACCAAATTTGCTTGCCAACAATTTAATAGAAAATCAAAGCGTCTTTACAACATAATTAATAAAAAGCTAAATATTTATTCATTACCATTTTATACCTGTAAAACAAACGTCATTGAATGGCTGCTTAAATTAAATTATTATGAAACGGAAGAATTAATGCAACAAGCGTAGCAACTCAATAAGTTTGGTTACAATAAGTAAGAGAAAATACGCACACACACACACACACACACACACACACACACACACACACACACACACACACACACACACACACACACACACACGAACACATCACCTACTTAGATTTAACTTTTTATTATTGTATAATATACCTAGTATGCTATGGAAGAGCGGGGCACAAGTACTAGTTTTTAACTAGGCACTTATTGGGTTGGTCCCAAATCACAATATAATGTTATGTAACTTGGATAACGAAATAAATATTTTTCATTTTTTTTTCATTTTCATATTTCGTCATTGGTGCTATAAACGTCACATTGACTGTCATGAATTTCGAAGAAGCAGCAGGCCAGGGGCCTTATTCTGTATCGTTCACTTAGTTAGTTAGTAACCCTAACTGGGTTATTAACTAAGAAAACGAAGGCAAAAACCCAATTTTGCACAAATTACTAACCTAGGTCGGTATGGTAACATATCAGTATACCATGCTAGTTGCTATCTTGTACAAAAAGTACAAAAATAGGATTTTTGCCTCCGTTTTCTTAGTTAATAACCCAGTTTGGGTTACTAACTAACTAAGTGAACGATACAGAATCAGCACACAGAGTTAGTTTGGCGGCAACAGTTGATATACTCTTCATCTCACATGCTTCTGGGTGGTGCTCCCTTCAAATGATATGTTGGGTTATTCTCCTACAGATTACATCAGCGGAAAATTCCGAAGGCCACGACATCGGTTCCAGCCAGGGTTACAACCAGGGCGGTGGAGCCGGAGGCGCATACAACAACTACGCAGGCGGTGCCGGCAGTCAGGGCAACCAATTCAGCCAAGGATACAACCGCTACCCGGGCTTCGGAGGAATCTACTAAGTGAAATCAATGTATTTCTAAATAAAAGTAGTGTTTCATAAATTATTTGTTTATCCCTCGTAACCCCTAACCATAGCCAAATACAAAAATAAATTACATTTTATTTACCACCAAAAGCTATTGTATTCTCTCTACCTGACATAAAACCCGAATTATCAGCAAACATCTGTGCTATAAATACGATCGTTGTAGACAAGTACGTTATATTCAAGCAATGTTCTCTCTTGTTTCAAAAATCTAGATTAGCTCTAACTGAGGTGAAAACTACTACAAGTTGTTGATCTTCACAACATCTCAATGCACAGGATCTATCTATACAGCTATGTAATTAGAGCTTTACTTTTAATTTCATGGTGAAGGGCGAAGACTGAAGCAGCGAACAAGATTCGAACTCTTTATGCCTTTGAGAAAAAAGGTATGACCCTAGTATACGGTCTACAATAATCGGCCAAATACAAGTCGGAATCGGGCACGAAGGGTTCTGTAACATAATATTTTATTTTAATTTAACTATTTATTTTTCATGTGAATATACAATTTAATATTCTGTGAACATTTTAAGCTCTACACCTTTTACCGTTATTATAGAGCAAAAATAAAACCAGCCAATTGCGAACCGGACTCGCGCACCGAGGGTTCCGTACGATATAAGAAAAAGATAAACTATAAGAATCACTTTTTTACTGAACCGCAAACTTCGGGTACTTTATTTCTTAAGGTTAATTGCTATTACAAAAAAAAAAATATAAAAGATACAGAGTTCATTTTCTAAATCTAAATTAAAAAGTCTAAAGTCGGTAGGTGCAGGTCTGGTAAGTATGGCGGATGAGGGAGAGCTTCCAATCCCAGCTCTTGCAGCTTGAAGACTGTCTATTGCGCATTATGGGGTCGCGCGTTGTCGCGAACTAGCAGTGGGGACGAGTGACGACCGATTGACCAAAGCTGGTCAATGTGCAAGCTTCTCCATCCTTCTCTCCAGTTCTTTACAGTACACATCTGCAGTAATACTTATGCCATTTTGTAAAAAGCTGTGGAGAATCACAACCGCACTATAGACCACCAAACAGTGACCATCACCTTTTTAGGGGTCATTAGGGCATTGCTTTGGTGCTGAACGAGGTTTTAACCAACTTGCTGAGCGCTTTCGATTGTCGAACAGAATCCATTTTCGTCACACGTAACAATTCGTTTCAAAATTCCTTCATTTCTTTGCCTGTTGAGCAGCGCAAGGCAGGTCTCGACGCGTACTTTGTGCTGGCGAACGTTAAGGTCGTGGGGCACCTATCTATCAAGCTTTTTTACCTTGCCAATTTGTCGCAAACGGATCAATATTGTTTTGATGTTTACATCAAAAGCTGCTGCTAGCTCAGCTGTAGATTGAGTTTGGTCAGCTTTCACAATCGCCTTTAATTCATTATGGTTGATCACCAAAGTCTCCGGACGACCACGAGCTTCATTCTTCAAGTCAAAATTTCCAGAACGGAACCGGGAAAACCAATAACGGGTTGTGCGTTCGTTTGTAAAATTCTCTCCGTAAACGTTTTTGATGTTACGTGCCGTTTGTGTCGCGTTGTTGCCACGACGGAACTCATATTTCATAATTACACGAAACTTTAAAAGTATCCATTACGACGAAAAATGTTCAAATGTAATGAAAATACAACGCTAATAAAATAACAAAAGACTGAGTTTGTAAAAAGAATGTCATGGTTTTCAAACAAAATTACTTTGAATTTAGAATACAGAGGCATTACAAACTGTTTTATATTTGAAGTGACCAGTACAGGGGCCGTACCACCAACTCTTATAGCAGTATTATTCAGTGTATGAAAATGTCAAAACAATATTACAATAAAACTGCTATAAGAGATGGTGGTACGGCCCCTGATGAAAGGCAATTTCATAGGTAAAGACCTAATATATGGCAAGCAAACTAAGCGCGTATTTTCAATCGACTTCAAAAAAGGAGGAGGTTCTCAATTCGACTGTATGTTTTTATATTATTTTTTTTGTTAGTTACCTCATAAGTTTTGACTGGGTGAATCGATTTCGGTAATTCTTGATTAATTAGAAAGCTGTAGCTTCCCGTGTGGTCCCATTTCAGTTCTGGTAATGGTATCCATGAGAAAACTATATAAGTGGAAGAAAACTATATCAGAGGAAGAGCTTCTAGCCGCGATAGCTAGGGGACGTGGGTTCGAGTCCCACCGCGAGTGAAATTTTGATGCATATTTAAATTTATAGGAATAATTTCCTAAGTGTGTGAAAACACTATAATATAAAATATAAGTAGTAAGTAACGGCAAGGCGTCATTACTCGTTCGAAGTTAGCTCCATTGGTATTAATGGGACTTCGGCATATTTGAATAACTGTAATGTTTTCAGATAGATGGCGTTAGTTCTGCCTAAGAACGAAAAAACAATATGCATCCGAATTTCGTCGTGGTGAGACAGTCTCGCGTAGCTCAGAGGAAGAGCTCCTAGCCGCGATAGCTAGGGGACGTGGGTTCGAGTCCCACCGCGAGTGAAATTTTGATGCATATTTAAATTTATAACTATATAAGTGTTAATTTATTAATTGGAAAGGATAGTACTTTATGAGAGTCGAAGTCGGTTTTTTTTTGTTAATTAACATAATATATTATTTATAAGGAGTGCTTTATTACAGAATACTTGCTGTTTTTACTACGCTACATGAGTGTATGAAGTCTAGGGTACGACATGCTCATCACACAAACATTTACACGTAGTGGGAATCGAACCCACGACCTCCGACGCAGACGGCAGGTTCGCTACCGCTACGCCGTTTGGTCGTCAAATGTCGTATGTTGTAAAATAGTGAAAACTTACACTTTTAAGGTGATGCGGCCCTGCCAGCCCGCGAAATTCAAATTTTATTTTGTTTTTCGCAAATATTAGACTAACTACACATTGTAGATTGATGGCAATGCATTTTGCGGGCCTACTTTTTATGCATCGACATGTTTATAATAGAAACTTTGCTCGTTCTCACTCATCTCATATTGGTTCCCGAAAGATAATTTTTTGTAGTTTCGCAGATTTCGAGCTATCGGGAACCAATATGAAGTAAATGAATATTGTTGAGCAGAGTTTTTATTAAAAACATGTAGATGCATAAATGTTGTGCCCGCAAAACTCATCGGCATTAGCCTTCGATGTATAATTAGCCCACTATGAGCGAAAAACTAAACAAAATTTGAATTTTCGCGCCCGGATGGTACCAATCGCCCTTAATAATCTCACAATATGTTACTCCCCGGGTCTTAACTATATCTGTGCAAAAATTCAGGTCGATCCGTTGAGTGGTGTGATTTTTCAATCACACCACTCACACACCACAAACAAACCAACAAACTCACTTTCACATTTATATTATATTAGTTAGGATACCTGTTTTAATCGCAAATTAATGACTTCTTTGATTAGTTAGTGTATTTCATTTCGTATAAAAGCGTTAACTTTGGGTGCAATAAATCATTCAGGCACCGAGTCTTCTTCAAACACCAACATGAAGTGCATTGTGAGTATACATTTCATAGAATCGTCATTATAAAGTTCCTTTTTTACTACCAACCTTTCTTTGTGTTACGCTGCATCACACTTGGCTGGTTATCCTACTGGATTACTCCAGCAAGATTCCAGGAGTACATGTTCTATCCTGGATATAATATAATTATCAAATCTGCATTCATTAAGTTAATTTTCTTTGTTTTTGAAAACACGCATGTATTGGGTCCTTACGTAATATGAAATTAGTGTTTTGTCGTACTGGCCACTTTGATCTTAAATATCTCCACTTTGTTTACTCATTTTTTTCGAAAACCGTAATTAATAATGTATTTTTTCCATCTTTGGTTTTTTCTTTGCGTCACTCAGTTTACAAAATGGAAAACTTAAAATATCGCGTTATTAACGAGTACGAGTTCCGTGCGCTGCGGAAACGACCCACCAATGAGATGGCACAAGTGCGTAAATAGCAGTGGTACATGCTTTGATTTAATAAGTATAATATTATATTTAAAAAAAAAAACGACTTTAGGTTACTCCCGTTCATACTCAGTACGCATGGCTAAGGTTTGAAATTCTCTCCCGAAATCTGTTTTCCCCGCATGTTACGACCTGGGTGCTTTTAAAAAAAGAGTGAATAGGCATCTTCTAGGTGAGCGCGCTCCATCTTTGACCACATCGACACTTTCCATCAGGTGAGATTGTGGTCAAGCGTAAACCTATATAGTATAAAAAAATACTCGTATCTGTGCTCCCGTTCAAAACGCAAACTTCATAATAAGTATGTAAAGACCTAATAGTTACTCTAAACGTATGTAAAGACCTAATAGTTACTCTAAAATCTTCCATAGAACTGCAGTGACAGCTCACAAGTCACAACCATTATTCATTTATCGACAATCCTTAACTATGTTTGTCGAGGCTCTAACACCTTTGTAATACTTATTCAATTTTTCAGGCTCTGATCGTCCTCGCCTGCGCGGCGTCGCTTAATGCTGAGCCCTCCCTCGGGCTACTGGGGGGAGCGGCTCGCGGGCTCGGAAACGTCGCTAATGGTGTGTTGGGCTCCGGTCTTGGACTTGCAGGTGGACTCGCCAACGGAGTGGCTGGGGGTGTGATGGGCGGACTTCAAGGTGCTTTGGGCGGACTTCAAGGTGCTTTGGGTGTTCTTTGATTCATACTAGATTTTCGCCAAATCTACAATTTTTTTTTTGAGATTTTTATATTTCACGTATTACTCACGTATTATTTCGCTCTATTTCCATTTCCCAAATCGGTATTTATATTTTGATACCAAACAAACCGATTATTAACGCCGGTCCTGGCTTTTCTTGTCGATCGAGGGGAAAAATCCTCATGGACGCTGTGCCGGACTCTTACCGACTAAAAAACCACCTCCTATCTCCAAGCAATGATACCTGCCGAATGAGCCTACCATCACTGCCACTTGTCTTCCCTATCATGTGTCTTCTCTACCATCTATTTCTTTTATCATCATAAGGGAAACAAGGTTTGCCACAGAAATGTCTCTATCTACATCTTTGGCAACCTCTCTTTCCAAAGCAAACAGTGGATGACTGTATGCTCCGCGTTATCGTTGGGGCCCATGCAATATACGCACTCACAGCTGTCCTTCCTCTTTATTGGTGCTAGGTATTGCATGAACACACCGTGCCCTGTGAAGCATTGAGTCATCCGGTACGTCATATCCCCGTATTTCTTGTTGGTCCAAGTCTTTATGTCTCCAATTAGTTGATGTGTCCAACGGTCCTTGGTGGAGAAGTCATGGTTTGGGACTAGTTCAGCTCAAGTTTGAGCTCATTTTCCCAGAGCAGAGCCGCAACTGATCTTATTCTATCTTACTTGATAGACTAATACTCCAAAAAGAATATCTATGTGTAACCCTAGTTTCCGAGTGATTGATTTATAACATTGTATCTCCTACACAATTTTAGGTGGGCTGGGACTCGGAGGCGGCGGTGGTTACTCGAGCGGCGGTGGTTACGGTGGAAACCAGTTCCAGCAGGGTTCCAGCGGTGCCCACAACCAGGGCGGATACGCCAGCGGCGGCGGGGCCGCCCACGACAGTGGTCACCACCACAGCAAAGTGACTTCCGTGAGTTTACAACTTTACAAATATTTAAAAATTTTAAATTACCCCCTTTGACATTTTCAAAACGTGATAAAATGACCATAATATCACACAGATAAGCAACATCACGCCAGAGTTACTTTGGCGGCCACTGTTGATATGCTCTTCGTCTTACATGCTTCTGGGTGGTGCTCCCTTCAAATATTATATTGGGTTATTCTCCTACAGATTACATCAGCGGAAAATTCCGAAGGCCACGATATTGGTTCCAGCCAAGGTTACAACCAGGGAGGTGGAGCCTCAGGCGCATACAACAACTACGCAGGCGGTGCCAGTAACCAAGGCAACCAATTTAACCAGGGATACAACCGCTACCCGGGCCTGGGGTGAATCTACTAAGTGAAATCAATGTATTTCCAAGTAAAAGTAGTGTTTTATAAAATATTTCGTTATCCCTCGTACCCATAGCCAAATACAAATAAACTTCATTTTATTTACCACCACAAACTATTGCATTCTTTCTACCTGACATAAAACATCTGCTTTAAATACGATCGATGTCGACAAGTATGTATTATGCAAACAGTGTCTCTGTTACGCTCAAAGATCGAAAACGCTCATTGAGCGGAAAAATAGCTCACAACGCGATGTGGTCACAGTAAATACATATACACACATATTCGATCTCAACGCGTTTTGGCCCGGCCACGACGCGTTAAGATCGAATATCATGTAAGCCACGACACGAATTTCGCTATTTGGTCTTTCTTTGATTGCCACAACGCGTCGTGCGCGTTTTCATTAGAGCCATAACACGAATTTCGCTATGTGGATGTTTTACTGTGACCACATCGCGTTGTGAGCTATTTTTCCGCTCAATGAGCGTTTTCGATCTTTGAGCGTAACATCTCTACTTTCAATAAGGGTTCCATCTTTATCATTGTGGTATGGAACCTTAAAAATCTAGCTTAAACCTGACTACAATCCTACTTTTGTGTTATATTGTCAACATATTTTCATACCCGACATTATCATAGCGCTTGTCTAGAAAATGATAAAGAAGATGCTTGTTTTGAAGATACTAACATTCTAGCTAGTGAGGAAAATGGATATCGGGAGACCCAGACCTAAGTGATGCGTATCAGGAACGAGGAAGCAAAACGCTTCGCACGTGCCATAGGTAGGTACATAATTTATAACGCTTATAAAAGAGTAGAAATGTCCCACTGCAGAATGAGGATTTTCCGAGCGTAGTATAAAATGCTCTTCCAGTTTTTTAGCACGTTCTGTAGTATAAACAATTCTTAAATCTTCAGTGTGGGAGTGAAATAGGATAACATATGGTTCCAAGAAACACTATGGCGACCGACAGTTAGCATATTTATAAATACATAATTTTTTTCGCAGTTATTGCAAGATATAAAACCGTATATATTCCGTTTCATTTATTATACAGTGTCGCCTGTCGGGTCCAATTGCATAAACGGCGCGGGTCGTGGAGCCGGCTCTTGCAAGGAAAACCACGTTGACAGAATACCAAATGCGCCGTACATATCGTTTTACATTCTGATGCACTTCTACTGTATGGTCTGTGTAATTGTGCTCTTAAAACTGTATAAAGATCATACTTTATACAGCTTTTAAGAGCTAAGACAGTTTTTGTTTTTGTCCTCCTCGCTCGAGGAGCGATAATATATTATTGGGAAAATCGAGGAAATTTCTTACAATCGTATTTCTTGCTTTTAAGCGAGTTTAGATTAAACTAAAAAAATACATGACGTTTAAATTTGAAAGTAATTGTGTTCATAGTTTATAACCTGTAGGGCCACTAAAAAACGCTTAAATAATCGTTAATACCGTTAACGTTGGTACCGACTAATAGATATAAGAATAATAGTGTAGATTTTTTTTTATTGTAGATAAGCTTGCGCTTGACGACAATCATGCCTGATGGAAAGCAACGATGACGTCAATGTTGGAGCGCGCTTGCCTAGAAAATGCCTATTCACTCTTCTTTTGAAGGCACCCAGATTATACTTGGCTGGAAACACGGATGCTGGAAGGGCGTTCCATAAGTACTTCCGCGGTTCGTATCAAAAACGTTTTTCTTCGCCACCGCTCTCGGCGTCTTGCGGTCCTATGGTAGAAAGATACAAGATTATGGAGTTCCTGAGTATACTCACCAAAGCTCTTATTTGTATAGACTACTACTACATAATATACCTAACTTAGTCCGAAGTCCGAATGACATAAAAATTCCCTAAAAGATATCTTCTATACATTAAGTAGTATAGAAAAATATCTTCTGTACATTAGTATAGAAGATATCTTAACCAACTAACTCAAATTAAAACATTTCATATTTATGAAAAATTTTAATTTAAGTTAGTTGGTTTGTTTGTTTGTCCTTCAATCACGTCACAACGGCACAACGTGATTTTTGAGCTTCAAAAGTTATTATACTCCCCTTTTTGTATCCGGAGTTTAATTGTACTCTTAAAATAATACCTATCTATAACATAATATTATATTATACCTACAATAACTAGTAGAAGAACTAGACATTATTAAGCATACCTTTTTAATCAATTATGTAGTTACTAGTAGGCTACCTAATTAGTCCGACGAGGTAAAGAATGCCGCATTCTGTCGAAGGTCCGTCGCAATGGGTGTGCCTATACTAGGCGTCGTGACGTCACCCAGTCTAATCCAAACGCTCGTGGCTGCGGTACGGCCTTCGAGGCTTCGACCAAAAACCTAGGGAAAATATTTCTACGCTTCTCCAGATATTATGTGACACGAAAATAAATATTTGGCGTGTTTAATATGATTGTGTTAACCTAATCATATGTTGTGTTAGGTTTTTTAATAAACAAAACATTGATCTTGTTCATATTTTATTTTGAATAGATTTATTTATTAGATAGTCATAAAAAGAATGACTAGTTTTAGAGTTAAGACTAAACACACATAGAAATCACACAACAACAATCCTTGCTAGTTGGTTAAATAGTAAACTATAACTAAGTCCGAGTATTGCGTGTTCCCCACAATGCCACACAATAGAACAGAATCTCCATCATCATCGTTACACAGCCGTTTCCTTGAAAATTTCATTTCGATTTCTATTTCCCTCATAGCGAGTTGCTCGCGTTAAATTTCCCATTTTCCACAACGCCGCGCTGTGTGATTCGATAAAACACATATTCTTTCCACTTGTAGTCGGCGTTTCTTTGAGAAAATCTTTAGCTGGTGAAGCCTCACACGCTCACCATACTCGTACTTTACGGGGTTTTATCGATTCGTTTATGTTGTGTCTCATTCAAACATAGCCCGACACTATACGCTGAATTACATTTATTTCGACAGTTTCATACAGACTTAGAAAATGCTTTTTTCCGTTTCTTATGTACATCTTATTTTTTCTATGGAACGTGACGTCATAGTTATTTCATCTCGTTTTGTTTTAATATTTTTTTAACGATATAGTCTAGCGCTTGAGTGTGATCACACCTGATGGAAAGTGATGATACAGTCTAAGGTGCCCGCTTGCCTAGGAAATGCCTATTCAGTTATTCACTCTTGATTTTAAGGCGCCCAAATTGTATTCGAGTTGGGAAAGACAGTCCCTGGGAGTATTAAAATTATTTTATTCTAAGTTTTCCTGAGATACTTGACGTTGAACCAATGATAGATTCTCACATACGAAAAGCACGATCATCATTATTATTATCATTACACCGTTCCTCTGTTGGACATAGGTAGGTCATCCCTGTCCTCAGTCTTCCTCATACATCAAAAGCAGAAGTGCAGAGAGAGCTGGAGTGGAGATTGAGTTCATAAATTATCAAGTGTTGCGACTCCCTCTACGGTGGGGCTGGTCTTCTTTCTTTACGGGCGTCGAGGGTCACCAATTGTTGCAAGCATTACATGATAAAAATACATAACAACTTCAGTTCCACTAAACGATGGCTACCCGGCTTCGTGTGACAGAATGTCTGTAACAATATTGAGGTAGCGTAACATCTCTCCTTGAACCGTAACTAAACCTGTCGAACTGGGTCGAAAGTCGTAAAACTGTTATATCCGCCCACATCACCTTCACCCATATTTACATGTGGTACCGGATCGATACTAGACTGACTTACAATAATACTGATCGTTAAAATATTGGTATGCGTCACTCTCGTTCATGATTCGAAAAATCAATTTTTGTACGAAGTTAATTTTTATCAATTTCAATAAAGTCTTAATCTCTAAGGGTACGAAACACGTGTAACACCATTGTAACACCACCAATTTTCTTACTCCAGATTAGTAGGACAGAGAAGTTTCGTAACATATAGATTTTGGGTATCCGGTCCGTCGAGGGAATCGAACCCAGGACCTCGTGTTATTCAGTCGAATATGATGACATACACCCACAAAGGAAGTTGAAACATGGCATAGGTACAGTTGTAACAAAGTGCTCGTAAATTGAACGCGGTCGAACGCAGTCTTCGGTTTCGGGCGACTACGGCAGTCAATCTTAGAAGCCTACTCGTGCGCCTTCATTAATCACAGTGTATTTGCTGCCGACTGTACCATTCGAGTCACGAAACCGACGCATTTATCATCCACTACTTTGGTGCTAGCTGTACTTACCTTCTTTAGAAGCTAGTAGAAATAAATTAAACCGCAAGTACGAGACTCGAGCACCCTTGGGTTATCCATACCACGCCTTTGTGTGATTTTAAATTAATACGAGTATATCTCAAACCTAATATGAGGTCCGTTTTTGCAATTGCACTAAAGAATCCAGAACATTATTGTAAAGAACAAGAGAACGTGGACATCGTATTTTCCACGGCTTGGCATGCGTCTCCTGACATAATTATTCTTCCATACTAATATTTAAAATTCAGTGTGCTTATTAAACCTTTGTTGATAACCCAGCTGAAGTTTTAATGGAATTCGAAAAGACAATATCTATCGAGCAGATTAATAAAACGTTTCGTACTCGAGCTAAACGTTCGAAGTCTGAGACATGTTCCGTACCTATGCAGCCATTCTAGCGAATTATGGGAACAGTTTAGGAGTGTCGTCTGTCTCAATACGTGTAACATAAAAATTACCATGACCAATTTGATCCTAATTCGTAGATGCTGAGTTACGGGAACTAAAGGTGAACGTCAATATTGTTAAGGAGATTCTAATTTCACTGTCAAGAATTGACCCGAACTCGAAAGTAACAAGTAGTAGAGTTAATATGAAGCTTGTACCAAACAGAATTTTTGTCGGAAGTTTGTTCTTTTTGCTTTCTTTGTTAATAAAGTGTGCCGGTAAGTTCGCTCGGTGCTCGCTAGGTCACTTTCGTCTTATAAAAGTCACCCGGGACGCGAGCTAGCTAGTACTTTAGACTTTAGAACACTAACTTTCACAAGCCTCGCTCACTTAGTCTCGAATAGAAGTTTATAGACGCTACCGGGTTCGACTTTGCTGGGTGAAATTTGATTTCTTTTATAATTCTGTTTCATTTTCACCTTTGAGTTGTATTATTAAGTTTTTATAACATTTTTCGTAATTTCCCCTGCACTGTACATGGTTTTAAAAGCGACTTTTAAGAATTAGTATGTTGCCATCATCTACTTGTTTATAACGAGCGTTGTAATGCATTCTACAAACATTACAATTAACCAAATGGCATCATTGTTTATCTAATCGTTGATAATACTCATAGTTACTAAAATAACTCGGCTGAGTGATTCAGTACACTGCGTTACGACTAACTGACTTCTATGCGAGGAGTTGCCGCGCAGAAATCAAAGTTTTTCACTTTGGCTCAATCAGTTTCAATTAACATAAGTGAGCACAAACATAATATGTCCTCTTTCAGAATATAACAAAACTGTAGTCTTAGGTTGCATACATAGTTTGGTAAAGATTTTTATCTACGCTCATTGCTTAAAGTTCGAATTATGAAATCAAAATGTGTCACATATTGACCTACTTTATTCACAGACTTCTATAATTATTAAAAAGTTATTCATTATAACATCGCTGTACTATGGAAATATCTCTAGAAAGTTGAATAATTTCCATTACGATACTCGGCTCTGGGTTCCTGTATTTTTATGTGTCGTCATCACAGACCAGGGAATAACTTTCTTTTCTCTGTGGTCGTCATAGCCAAAAGAGAGTTAGAGAGCCAATCCTCAATTTTGTTTTTTTATATATGGAGTCCACAGACAACATTTAGTTGGTAGTCATGGGATGCGCCATGATCGACCATAGACAACAATTAATTCACGGAAACAATAATTTTTCCCTGCCTTATATGACTGATTAAAAAGTGTGTTCATACAGAATACCTATTGAAAAGAATTATATATAATTTTTGATTATTTAATTATCCACTAAAAATATACTTTATCTGACTTGTATAAATATTTTTCTACTCTTTTTTGTTTCATGACTTTTTTAACAGACTATACGCAGTTTGCAACTGAATTTTGGCGCCATACCTAACTTTTAACATTTCAATGTGTTATTTTTGTTACTTAGTCAAAACTTAGCGCGGAAAAATGTCTAGCAGTGAAACGTACTAAAGAAAATTTAACTCCAACTGACATTATAGTAATTGCAACAAAAATGACCCACAATCTTTTACCAACAAAGTGAAGGATTTACGACAAACGTTAGCAAGATTTTATGGTTTGGATTTATGATAAATTGAGCGTAGATAAAGTAGTGTATGAAACTCTACATAATTAGGTATTAAAACACTCGTGTGATACTATTAAAAAACTCGCCTGCGGCTCGTTTTTTAAACTCACACTCATGTTTTAATACCCCCCATTATGCATCCGTTTCATAAACTACTATTTTTTTTGTTTTTTGTTCATTTAAACATAGAAAAAATTTAAATCCAGTTATATAATTATAAAAGGTGTAGTTATAAACTCTTATGAGTTTTTCCCTTCCCTTTCCCTTCCCTTGGTAAAGTGGTTTTCCCTTGCCGTCCGATAAATCCACCGACTTTCTAGGTCTTACCCGGACTCTACTACCTTCAATTATAACTTAGAGGCACTTACAATGTTCACAAATTACACGTTCTTGATTGAGAATAAAAAAGGGTTATAAATCTGCAAAACCCTACTAAATGACACTGCTATCGCTTCTTTCAACTTTTTTTATTCCAGGAGCCAATATGATCATTCCAAAAATTATATCTATCCGCCTAAACAATCAAGTCCGTTAACCAACTTTTCCCAGATAAACGAGGGAAAGACCACAAAAATAATCAGTGTTTAATTATAAAGGGGGAAAAGGGTTAAAGGAAACATTAAGGCGATGGATGGCGGATCTCGTTTAAAACATGCCCGGGATAAAACCCGCCAAATCCCCACCAGCGATACATCTTCGCGCTTGTCGCAGGCGCTGAGACTGTTTATCCCGCTTCTGAATTTAAAGTTTGCAAATTTGTTGTCTTCAAGTCCTAAGTAATCTAGGCCCTGTAGGGTAATTTAGATTTTTAAGCGAGATACAATATACTTTTATCTGTGGGTTTCAACTCTTAATGTGGGTAATGCTATTAATGGAGAGCTAAAACCATTAATTGTTTGTGTTGTGAAAGGCAAATTACGGAGAAATTTTGTATTAGATTTGTATGTTTACAGATTAAGGGTTGACTATGAACTCCTTAAAAAGTTCTTCTTAAAGGGACTTTTTTGCTGTCCATTCAGCTTCAAGTAAGTCATATTGAAATTCTTGCTTTTTTATTTTACTATAAATCCTATTTGTACCTACAAATAAATTTAATGACGAGGTTATTTACATTTTTTATTCGACTCTGCTATAATTTTCAGTAATAACAAGTTACCCAGTAAACAATAGTTATGTTGAACCTTGTAGTTAAGTAGAACAGGACTATAGTACTTTACAGGCCTTTTTTAAGTTATCTTGAAGTACCAATCATCGTGGGTATGTACTATGTAGATTGAAAGTTGGCACATCTGGCAGTCTTTTGTAGAGGGGAACATAAAATATCACAGGCGGGCTAGATCCGAACTTTATGCACCCAATATGTTGTAAAAACAAATTCACGGCACTTTGTTAAGGAAAATGGGCGGAGAAATGGCGGGAATATTTCGTGCTGCGATATTGGTGTCGATTCGAGCATATTAAAGTTAAACCGACCTACATACCAACTACCCATTTTGAGTTTACATTACTTATTTCGCAGGAAAACAATCTTAGTAAGATTTCTTCAACAATGGAAAATTTTAATAAAACTAAAGCAGTGCATTCTTTCATTGACACATTATTCCTACGAAGCACGACAAATTTTCTGCGATTTGGTGAGAGAAGAAGAGGGTATCCTCGAGAACTCAGGCGAAGATAAAGCAGATCAAGATGACTCTCCATCATCAAGAAAAGTGCTATAATTGTTTGCATTAAGGGTTAAACAAAGGGTCAACAAGGCCAGGGCTATGACACAATCTTATATTACATCTACAAACTAAGTAAAAGCTACACCTAAATTTGAAATGACCTTCTACGTAATGGGAGTGCGCCTAATGCCTGCCGGGCCCTTAATGTGTTAAACCTTGAACCTTATATTTCTATGTAAGTACATAGCAACTAGAATGAACCTTTAACTACCCTTCAAACTAGTAGTGGTACCCAGCGTTAGATACGTAGACAACTAGATTATTTCAGAGAAATGTAATAATAATATAGTAATAATAGACGCGTACTCAACAGATCAGGACGAAATGAGCTAGAGCAGCCATTCAAACCGGGTATCAAAGGCGTCCTGTAACCCAGTGCATCCAATAAGAACAAGACATCAAAGCGAAGTTTAATCGAGTCCACAGAGATATAGACTAGGGTATATAATTGGATAGATGTAGACATCCAAACGTAGATTGAGATGAGATGATTTCGAATTGCAAACGTTACCAGGAATGGCCTGGCAGTGGCGATGGCAGATGCCTATTATAGATCCTGATGTGTATGCGTTATACAATTTTGATACTAAACTAATCGCGATCTCAAAGGAGAGACACATTGCTAATTTATTCCACTAGTTGCAGCCAATTGGTGTCATGTAATCGGTTTAACATTCTATGTTAAATTCTATTGCATTAGCTTCTATCTCACAAGAAATTTCTATTGATATTTAGATCTTGTGTGTTTTAAAGTGGCCTTCTAAGATACTTGTGATTTTCTTTTACTAGCTGACTTGATGTAATAGTCTTGACTAAGTTTGTAATTAGTCTTCCTCTTCTTCAGTCTATAATCAAAGATAGTTTATACTTAAAACTTGCTCGTACCTACCTTTACTCCGGGAAAATAGTGAGGTTACTACAATAACCAATGCCAACATAGTGATTATTTTTATTAGAGCCAAAAAATTAATGGAATATTGGATAGTATGCGGAATGAATATTCCCAATAAAACAACTTAACTATTATAACATTAAAATAAATTTCAATTAAGTAGTGTAAGGAAATACTGTCCCAAGTCTTGAGGACCTCAAAATAGATTTTGATGAAATATAGACTGACATAGCCTTAAACATTTTTGTTTTGGGAGTTTGAAAAACTTTATATTATTTTAAGTCAACTATGAGTATGTGAACAAGAAAATAAAATATAAATGTAAATCAGATTCGCATCGCGAGTCGGCGAATTATCGCTTGGAGAAGGGTTGGCAGATGCCAGCCTTTTGCAGCTTTGACCGGCCTTTTTGTGAGGGACGACATATTTAGAGCGATTTAAGACCCTCACTGTATCCGCACGGCAATTCATTTGATATCCGTAAACAAATATATTTTCTAATACGTATGACACGAATATTAGGATTTTGTTTGTATAAAAATTGTAAGTTGTGTGTTGGTTTGGATTGGCAGAGACGATGGTATTACATAAAGTGCTCATAACTAGACACGTGTTGCTTCGACCAAATGTGAAGAAACCTTAGGTTTCTTCGTTACTTCCAAATTCTCACAATTACAACACCAAAAAGTTTTAAAAATACATCCGCTATCTAGGACATATTTGCGTTTTTGATATCTTTATCAGGTTCAAACTACACCTTGATATCTATAATAGGCGTACTCGGTAGTTCCTAACTAAGATTAAGCTGTGTAACGTTGAATTGCAGGTGGGATTTAACGACGCATAGGTATTAGTGGCCAGTGGTCAAGCTTCTAGAATCTAGTCAGTCTCTAGCGTGTTGCACTGCAGTCGCAGGACGATTACATTGACTGAGCTGTGTAATTACTGGTACTAGACATCTTGGGCCACAGCCGTGAGCGTGGCAAACTGTCCTCAGTGAACACGTAAATGGTACAGTTGAATTGTAATGCAATTTAAGTCTCAATTACTCAACGGATTGAAGCTGACATTGCGCAGATTCGGTCTCCAATCTACATCTGTTGGAGAATTAACGTCCCTACACTAGCTACGATCAAGTGATATTACTACTAATTAATGCACATACTATAAAACTAGAAAAAGTCAGAGGTGGAATTCAAACTCCTATCCTCCGATTAGAAAGCAGACGTTTGAATCATTGGGCATAACATTGTTTTGGGAATAGACTCGGGAACAATAGATATATAAATATATTTTCATATTGTTGCTCTCCCGTTTCTTTATTTTGACTTTTCGGTACGGGTCCTTAAAATAATCTTAATAAGAACATTTAATAGGATCGGAATGAATGTCAAGATTCTTATTAAGTAACTTAATTAGAAACCTGACCTGATTGACCAACATAAGTTATCTGTTTCCTATCAACCGAAGTATAAAAATATCTATAGGTTAGGTACTATGAGCTAAATAAAATTCGACTTTGATAGACCCTGGGGAGGTGCTATGGGCCACTGGGGAAATTAAACGCTTCAGCTATCGACTGGCTTGTAACTACGTAGAGGACGTGGAATTTATAAAATACTTGCGGCCTTGGCTGCCCCTCCTTTGAATACGAGATCGATAAACGATGGAGTGACAATATAGGTAGAAAAGAAAATAAGGCAGACTTTCAAAAGGTTTCATGGAGACTAGTGAGTTAAATTTTTGGGGCTTGGATAATATCATTGGATAAGGGTAACTTAAATTGCTAGATCAGCGTGTAAATGTCGTGTTACCCAAAACTGGAAAATGTTTATGCGATGAGCGTGAATGTTTTCCAGGGCTTTTCCTGTATATTGTAGTTATGTATATTGTATTTTAAAAATTAAAATGCTTACTTTGGGGCTAGATTGCAATGTGTGTAATGCCCTTAAAATAATCGGTCAAGTGCGAGTCGGACTCGCGCACGAAGGGTTCCGTAGGATTATCTATAAACGTAGCGAAATTACTCGTATGCCAGTGCCAGAACTCTCAATATCACACTACTACTACGAGAAAACGTGCGCGAAAGGTTTCGTATTGTATATTTACATAAAGTAGCGAAATGATGTCAGACACAGAACTCTCAATACCATACTACTACTACAATACAAGTAGAGTAATATCGGGACTTGGGAGTTCCGGACCATCGATTGAAAGCGAGCAAAATTCACATTTATTCAAGGGAGCCCCCCTTTAACCTTTATTTTTATATTCTATTTTTTTTTATTTGTGGCAACGGAAATACATCATCTGTGAAAGTTTCAAGTAGTTACTATCACGGTCCAAGAGACACAAGCTGGTCCCGTTTTTACCATTTAGTTACGGAACTCTTAAAATGTAATAAAAATTGAGTACCCTACTTACATAACACAACACATTTGTCAGCACAACTCGGCCAGCTAATCTCCCTCAACTCCAATACGTCTGGGCGCGTCTCACAAAAGCCTCTAAGCCGCAATAAGGTTCAGCCAGCCTCCACTGCGATATATATTACAGCGAGATAATGTTTTTATGACGTATTTGATTAGTATTCTCGTAATACTGCAATCTGCGAGCTCGTGGACTATACTAGAACGATTGTTAAGTCACATTTAAGGTGAAAGTCATTACAAGAAAATCTTTGCATTTTACGAAATTACATTTAGTTTTTAAATTACAATCAGGTAATCCGAAATATCGGAATTTTACCTATTTAAAGCGATGAAGAAAGGAACATGATTATGTTTTATAATACTGACAATATTACGTAAAATAATAATATTAGGGTGCTCCCTCACCGGGAGCATTCGCGTGTTATGTAACGTTACAGATTTGAGCATTACATCAGTGAAGGAGGAGAACCGAGCATTACAATGCGCACCTTGTAATGATACAAAACGGGCATACATCAGTGAAGGAGGAGAACCGAGCATTACAATGCGCACCTTGTATTGATACAATGTGTAATATCTTGATACAACTTGTAACATCAATGCGCTTCACAGCTTCAGCGGGCGGGCGGGGGGCTTCACTGCCCCTAGCCCCCCGCCCGCCCGCTCAGTAGCCTACGTGACAGTGAAGTGAACGCACGTTGTCATAAAGTGTTTCTGACGCTTCGGAGATTTTTTTGGCGTCACGGACAGTTGTAAATTTAAGTAATGGCTTGGGACAAAGAGAAGACTCTATTATTCATAGAAAAATATAGGGAAATCAGGGAATTATGGGACCCTAAGCATCCTCAACACTTTAATAAAATAATAAAACAAGACGGTTGGGTGAAATTATCGGATCAATTTGGAATAACCGTAGAAGAATGTCAAAAGAAAATCACAAGCCTGTTAGCATCTCTTAGAAGAGAAAAGAGCAAAATGAAAAAAAGTGCTTCAGGAACCGGAAAAGGTGGGTAACATATTTTATTTATGTACCTACATCTACTTTAGTCATGACAATAACTGTGACAAGCAAGGGGTGAGTGTGAGTGGCGGAGAGGTCACATTCCACACGACTCGTGTGTACCTAGGGCATGTTTTGTTTGTTGATGATACCTTCACTATAGGCCATTTGTTTAGAAAAAATGTAAACTTGATTAGAAATGATCTTGATCAATGTTGATTACACTTCAAAACTGGGCATCCGCATACCTAAACAAGTGGACTATAGGTGCCTTCACCATTTATTTATTTATTTATTTATTTATTAATTTATTCAATTCAGTACATATTACATAATCTATATTTCAGGTGCAGAAGAAGTATATACTAGTACCTGGTTCGCATATGCAGCTTTATCATTTATACTGGACAGATATGAACCACGGAAGACAACAGATTCAGTTAGTATATTATGTATATTTATAGCGAGGTCTACTTCGTGGTAGGTAGAGCCGGGGAGGGTGACGCCAGGCGAGACAGATTTGAAACACTCGATCAGTCACACTAAGTTGTTTTATTTTTCACGACAGAGTCTACAATAACAAAAGTTCACACAATATAATTATATATATATAGAAAGTTCATTAAAAGAGTTCAAACAAATTCACGCACTTGGCCTTGTAGCACAAGGGATTGTCTTATAGATATGTTTTACCATTACAGTCCACACGATTTCGCGCACGAGTTTACACTACAAGAGTCCACACTGATTCGCGCACGAGTTTACACTACAAGAGTCCACACACTGATTCGCGCACTGTGCTTGATGCAGATTGTTTTTACTCCTAGCAAACTAGTTGACAAGAGACTTCGGAGCAGAGAAAAGATTACTTGATGCAAGTCAGTCGTGGTGTGCAGGCACGGCATGCAGGCACTGTGCAGCTTGAAGGCGTTGCTAGCTGGTTGGCCGGTGTATCCAGGCCGCGACCAGCTTTGCTGCCTACGACCTTCACTGGTATGTCCGTGGTATCGTCCGCTACCAGTTAGGGTCGTGCTATCCTCGCTCTGATATGGCCATGGGATTGTCCGCTATCAGGGTTTGGATGAGTGCTACTGCTGCTGAAGGCGTTGCTAGCTGGTTGGCCGGTGTATCCAGGCCGCGACCAGCTTTGCTGCCTACGACCTTCACTGGTATGTCCGTGGTATCGTCCGCTACCAGTTAGGGTCGTGCTATCCTCGCTCTGATATGGCCATGGGATTGTCCGCTATCAGGGTTTGGATGAGTGCTACTGCTGCTGAAGGCGTTGCTAGCTGGTTGGCCGGTGTATCCAGGCCGCGACCAGTTTTGCTGCCTACGACCTTCACTGGTATGTCCGTGGTATCGTCCGCTACCAGTTAGGGTCGTGCTATCCTTGCTCTGGTATGGCCATGGGATTGTCCGCTACCAAAGCTTGGATGAGTAAGACTGCATGCTCTGAAGATTATTCCTCGGGTTTTATACTGAATATTCCGGGGAAGCGGGGACTGCGACGGGGTAGTTTTTGCTGCCAAAAGGGTCGGTTGGCCGACCCGGAAGAGAAAGCTGGAGCCGTGCGGCCGGCGACGTCCCAAACACGTGGCGATGTTCAGCCCGCCGAGTACCTGCTCTCGGCCTTGGTGCGACGGATGGCTAGGGATATTTTGGAAAGCTTGCCGGCTATTGTTTTAAGTTGAGCGTAGCCGACCCTGTTGCAATGTGACGTGCTACAGTCTCCCCCTCTGGTTCTGACGACGTCCCGGCGAAGAAGCAGGATCCTTGGTAGCACGTGCACTAGCTCTCGTTCTTGGTTTTCCTCTTCCTTTAGGGATTCTGATAGCGTCCATCGTAACTTCTTTGTTGCCTGATTTTGGTGGCCGTCCCCGTCGCCTAATGGGGCGCATCGGTGTAGGCATTATCGTTGCGTCTCCATGGTAGGGGGTTAGTGCTGAAGCGTGGTATGTACCTACTATGGTATTTGAAGAGCCAGCTTGCGCTACTTCGTAAGAAGCGGGCCCATGTTGCTTTGTGATAACGTAGGGTCCATCGCGTCGAGGAGCTAGCTTAGAGCTTATTCCTTGACTAGCCTTGCTTGTCGTATGACTTGCAACTAACACGAGATCACCTGGGTTGTAAGCCGTTGAGTCACGACGGCTCTGATCGGTGTAGTTTTTCCTTCTTTCTTCCTGTATTTCTTGTACTTCTCGAGCTTTCTTCAGGGTTTCTGCTAGTAGTAGTAGCTTAGGCGTAATCTCAGGCACGAAGTTCTCTGAAGATACGATTTGTCTTAGGTCCCTTGAAGCATCATCAGGAGTTCTAAGCACTCGCCCAAATGTTAGATAGGCCGGCGTTTGTCCCGTTGAGGAGCATCTTGTAGTATTCATTGCAAAACGTATGCTAGGCAGCTTTTCTGGCCAGGTTGTATGTTCATTCCCCACCAGGATAGCGAGTTGGGCCTTCATATCCCGGTTTTTGCGTTCAACCGGGTTTGTCTCCGGGTGGTAGACTGGTGTAAATGCGTGTTTGATGTCAAGGCAGTATACTACTTGTTGCATTACTGCACTGACAAACTGGGTTCCATTGTCACTGATCACCCTCCTTGGAGTTCCATAGCGCAGGAAAACGTCATTGATCAGCGTCATGGCGCAGGCTTCGGCCGTTGCATGTTTTAATGCAAATAATTCAATCCACTTGGTGGCCACATCTTCTACAATCAGAATCCATGTTTCATGATCACTAGATGGCGGTAGTGGTCCAAATAAATCGAAAGATATAACTTCAAACCGTTGGTTCATGGCAGTGGTTTGTAGAAGACCAGCGGGCTTCAAGTTGGATGGCTTGTATCTCTGACAAGCAGCGCAATTCTTGACGTGTGCCTCAATGTATCGACGCATGCCTTTCCAGAAGTATCTAGCAGCAATCTTCTGTGTAGTTTTCTCAACTCCGTAGTGCCCCGCTAGTGGATCATCATGGTAAGCTGACAGAATGTTTGCCCATTCATGCTGGGGCACCACTATCTGAGCTTCTTCACCATCTTCAAAAGTATTATATCTGTATAGCACTCCATTATTTATCAGATATCCTTTGTTACTCCAGTATGTAGCATCTTCTGTTTTTGTGGGTTCTTCTAAGGATTTCATGATTTTGCGTAGATTTTCGTCTTTGAGTTGCTCTTCTCGAACCTCAGCGGGGCTCCGAGTCGGCATGTCTATGCTTATGGTGCATATGCCACACTCTAATTTGTTGTCCTCGGAACAATTTGGGCGTGACAGTGTGTCAGCCACTACATTCGTCTTCCCAGGAGCATATTGAATTTTAAGATCATATGCCTGTAATTGGAGAGCCCATCTGGCGACCCTTCCTGTTGGGGTCTTGATTGACATCAGCCAACGCAGCGCCTGGTGATCCGTCACGACAGTGGTAGTTGAACCCTCTATGTATCCTCGGAACCTGTTTACTGCCCACACAATGGCTAGAGCCTCACGCTCCGTGGTCGAGTAATTTCTCTCAGCTACTGTAAGCAGGCGGCTGGCATATTCGACAGGGTGCTCGTCTATCCCCTCCCCCTGGACTAAAACTGCCCCTAAAGCATAGCTGCTGGCGTCGGTCTTCAGGGTGAAAGGCAAGGAACTGTCCGCTTGCCGCAGAACTGGGGCTTCCGTGAGCCTGCGCTTCATTTCTTGGAACGCTTCCTCTTGTTCACTTCCCCATATCCAAATCGCTTTCTTCTTGGTAAGACGCGTAAGAGGTTCCGCTATTTTTGAGAAATTCTCAATGAATCGTCGGTACCAGGAGCAGGTTTGCAGGAATGAAACTAAGTGTTTCAGGTTCTTGGGCGGAGCGAGGGTGAGAATAGCTTCAATCTTCCCAGGATCCATCTTTAATCCGTCGGGCGTTATAAGATGCCCAAGGTATCTTATAGTGGAGCAGCCGAAGTTGCATTTCTCCCGGTTGACTGTGAGGACAAACTCTTTAAGCGTTTTGAATACGCGTTCCAGGTCCAACAGGTGCTTGTCGAAGGTTTCGGAGAGTACAATCAGATCATCCAAGTATGCAAGTATCTTAACGCCCTCGAGACTGATCTTGACCCTGTCTATAAGACGTTGAAAAGTCGCCGGGGCGTTCTTGAGTCCAAAAGGCATCCTTTTGAATTTATAGATGCCAAATGGTGTGATGAACGCTGTTTTCTCTTGGTCTTCTTCGAGCACGCCTATTTGCCAATAGCCTGCCTTAAGGTCTAACGTGGACATGAATGGGGTTGGTTTGGCGTCGTGTAACAAATCATCAATTCTTGGGATTGGGTATATGTCAGGCACGGTAATCGCGTTGAGCTTCCGATAGTCTATGCAGACCCGGACTCCTCCATCCTTCTTGGGTACCATTACCACTGGGGCTGCCCAAGGTGAGCTGCAAGGGGCGATGATCCCTTCGTCCAGCATCGTTCGGGTTTCCTTTTTTAAGACTTCCAGCTTCGGTGGAGACAATCGATATGGCGGCATGCAAATAGGTTCATGACTGCCAGTATTTATGCGGTGGATGGCATGAGGCGTGGGGATTGGACGTACTTCAAAAGCGTCCTGGTTTTTCTCTAACAGGAGTTCTAGTTGTAGCCTTTGTTGGGCGTTAAGGGTTTCCTGACATTCCAGAGCACAAATGTCTAGTTCCTCCTGAGGCTGGAAGAGCAATTCAGATCTTGGGGATAACTGCACATCAGTGTTAGCGATGTTGGTAACGGCATCTTGATATAAAGTCTCGGTGAATTGTGGAGAGTATCCGTCGAACAAAACCCGGCGAACAACCTTGGTACTTTCTGAGTCCCTCGCTCCGTTACTTGGGCAAGCTTTCCCATCTGGCGTTACCGGAATTGGTGATATCTGTGGGGGAAGAGCCACTCCTTGGGAAATTTCTTGGAGCATTGCCTTCATCGCTGGCGAGATGTGCTCATGTTCGGGGATCAGGTCATAGACTTGATGTTGATCGTCGTTGAAGCACCATGTTCTCTGGGGTATATCCAGAAGCAAACCCGCGTCTTCCAGGAATCCGATTCCCAGCAGAGTTTTATTAACTCGGGCATCGGGGAAAGCTACAAACACAGTCGGGATGACCCGGTTTAGTAGCATGACTGGTGCTCGTACAGTGAGCATACGCTGGGTCTTCCTTGAGCCGTCGGCCAGAGTGACGCTCCCCCTAGATTCTTCTAGCACATACCCTTGACACTTTAGGTGTTTGTACATGTGATCGGATACCACACTCGCTTTCGCTCCTGTATCTATGTAGCCTGTTTCAACCTTGTTTCCTATGTTGAGTTTCAAAGTTGGCCGTGCCCTTGTGTCGCTTGTGATGGCCAAACTTGCCAGTGTGCAGAAACTCAGATCCGTTCCAGATCTTGTGGCTAAGTTCCTATTACAGTCGGGGCATTTACTCCTCACTACGTTAGGCTTTCCACAGCCGTAGCAGGCGAGCCTTGGTGCCGGTGCGATGGGATGTGCTTTATTGGCTTCCTTTACTTTCGTGAGATCCGCATAATTAGGCTGCGTTCTTTCCTGCGTCTCCTTGCGTTTGCGGCATTCTTCTAATGAATGGCCGAACCGTCGGCAAAATTTGCACCGTGGAGCTGTCGGTGTCTCGTGATCGACGGGATGCTTCTTAGGCTGGGGTTGTTGATCGCGGTATAGCTCTTCCGCGCTTCTCGCAGCTTCCAATAGCTCGTCGAAAGTTTTGACCGTGTTCCTCGGTACCTTCTTCCGGATATTTATGTTGAGCTGCCCATACACCAGGTCCAGTTGGTGTGTCTCATCTGGAATTGGTCTTGTTAGTTGGGCTATTAGAGCCCTCTTCTTTGCCACGAAGCTTTCTGTGGTGGTTTTGGCATCTTGCTTGATACACACGATATCCTGGTATAGGATGTACCCTGGAGTCTTTGGGGCAAACGCGTTTCTCAGTCGGGACTGAAAATCATCCCAGGTTTTGACTTCCTCCTTGACTCCTTGCCACCATGTCGCTGCTTCCCCTCTTAGAAGAAGTGGTATTCCGATGATTGCATCTTCATCGTTGATGCTCTCTAAGCCCTTGTAGATGGTAGCAGCGGATAGAAAGGCTTCAACAGCCTCATTGTTCTTGGTGCCATCATACCTGAGGGAGCACTTGGCGAAGGATCCTCTTCTTCCGTTGCCAACCGTTGCGATAATCCTCTGCAACTGTTCCTCCGTCATGCTGATCGCCATCTTCTTGCGTTGAGATCGGGTATTTGGTCTGTCTGCCAGGGCCACTACGCTGGGCGCCAGTTATAGCGAGGTCTACTTCGTGGTAGGTAGAGCCGGGGAGGGTGACGCCAGGCGAGACAGATTTGAAACACTCGATCAGTCACACTAAGTTGTTTTATTTTTCACGACAGAGTCTACAATAACAAAAGTTCACACAATATAATTATATATATATAGAAAGTTCATTAAAAGAGTTCAAACAAATTCACGCACTTGGCCTTGTAGCACAAGGGATTGTCTTATAGATATGTTTTACCATTACAGTCCACACGATTTCGCGCACGAGTTTACACTACAAGAGTCCACACTGATTCGCGCACGAGTTTACACTACAAGAGTCCACACACTGATTCGCGCACTGTGCTTGATGCAGATTGTTTTTACTCCTAGCAAACTAGTTGACAAGAGACTTCGGAGCAGAGAAAAGATTACTTGATGCAAGTCAGTCGTGGTGTGCAGGCACGGCATGCAGGCACTGTGCAGCTTGAAGGCGTTGCTAGCTGGTTGGCCGGTGTATCCAGGCCGCGACCAGCTTTGCTGCCTACGACCTTCACTGGTATGTCCGTGGTATCGTCCGCTACCAGTTAGGGTCGTGCTATCCTCGCTCTGATATGGCCATGGGATTGTCCGCTATCAGGGTTTGGATGAGTGCTACTGCTGCTGAAGGCGTTGCTAGCTGGTTGGCCGGTGTATCCAGGCCGCGACCAGCTTTGCTGCCTACGACCTTCACTGGTATGTCCGTGGTATCGTCCGCTACCAGTTAGGGTCGTGCTATCCTCGCTCTGATATGGCCATGGGATTGTCCGCTATCAGGGTTTGGATGAGTGCTACTGCTGCTGAAGGCGTTGCTAGCTGGTTGGCCGGTGTATCCAGGCCGCGACCAGTTTTGCTGCCTACGACCTTCACTGGTATGTCCGTGGTATCGTCCGCTACCAGTTAGGGTCGTGCTATCCTTGCTCTGGTATGGCCATGGGATTGTCCGCTACCAAAGCTTGGATGAGTAAGACTGCATGCTCTGAAGATTATTCCTCGGGTTTTATACTGAATATTCCGGGGAAGCGGGGACTGCGACGGGGTAGTTTTTGCTGCCAAAAGGGTCGGTTGGCCGACCCGGAAGAGAAAGCTGGAGCCGTGCGGCCGGCGACGTCCCAAACACGTGGCGATGTTCAGCCCGCCGAGTACCTGCTCTCGGCCTTGGTGCGACGGATGGCTAGGGATATTTTGGAAAGCTTGCCGGCTATTGTTTTAAGTTGAGCGTAGCCGACCCTGTTGCAATGTGACGTGCTACATATTACATTTAATATCTGTTTACACAGGTTTTAAATATTTTTTAACCTATCAAGGCTAAATAAAGCAGGACATTAATAAACATTAAGCATATTCGTTTTGCCATGGTACTGCTCCTTCTTGCGAACAATAATTACTAATTTCTTCACGTATCTCTTGAGGAACTATTTGTGCTGCTTCTTGTTGTTCATCCAAATCCATTAAACCAGTATTTTCTTCGGTATCAGCCCTCCAAGATCCTGGTGTGATTACTCCTAAATTGTCCCTGTCAAAAGATCCCGGAGGTGTGTACAAATCCCTACTTCGCCGATTTCTTCGTAAGAAGTTATGTAGGTGTGCTATGGCATTAACTACTAAAGTAGCATTTTCTGGTTGCAATAACATGGGTTTCCGCAACACTCGGAAAACTGCTGACATAATGCCAAACACATTTTCGACTACTCTCCGTGCTCTACAAAGTCTGTAATTATAAATTCTCTCCTTTGTTCCTTTACGATGATGTCCTGAATACACTTTCATTATATTTTCTGATAATGCGAAAGCTTCATCCCCAATAAAATAATAAGGAATTTCTTTGTTCCGCATCGGCAATGCTCTTGGCTGTGGTAGATTCAAAGATTTATTCTGCATTTTAGTATACAAATTACAATTATTAAATACTCCTCCATCAGAGATTCTCCCTTGACAGCCACAGTTTATATATATTAAATTGTAATTTGAATCCACAGCCGCAAATAGAACTATACTAAAAAAACCTTTAAAATTATAGTAATCGCTTCCACTTCTGTATGGGGCTTGCAGGACTACATGTTTGCCATCTATAGCGCCGACACAATGAGGGAAATTCCACTGGTTATTGAAGTTTTCAGCCAAATTTAGCCAACCATCTGGTATGCTAGGTAACTGAAAAAAAAAAACCTTGTTTTAGATTCCTTGTGAACCTGGGACACAAGACTTGCAGGAGACTCGCAACAAGCCACCTGAAAATCCTGATGCACCACAACGGAAAAAAGCGAAGGTGGATGGAAGTGATGATATAATGCACTCGACTTTCCAAATTTTGCAAGACTTTACTTCTGCTAAATCGGATGAATGCACTACTTTTGGGAAATTTATTACTGAAAAACTCAAAACGTACTCTCAAAATACTAGGGCCTGTGTACAGCACCACATTTCCAATATCTTGTTTAGTGCCGATCGCGGTGAATATGAGTACATGTACCAGCAACATGGATATTGGACTCCTGATTCTCAACTTTCGCGTAATGAATCAAACCATGCTGGACCATCAGGCCTCCAAAGTACACCCTCACCAGCAGCAGTTCCATCCACTGCAGACGCCCAACTTTCTTCGCCTGAAGCCAGTATTAATAGCCAAGAAAGTGAGGGGTTTATGCGTGAATTTGGAGATCTGATTGATTAATAAACTAGATTAATAAACTCACCAGTATATTTTCTTTTAAACATCCAATTATAGCTTCACTCACTTCTTTGATAATACAACTTATAATCTGATTGGACATTCTAAAAGTAACCTGCAAGCTTGAATAAGAATCACCAGATGCGTAAAATCGTAACGTAACAGCTAATCTTTCTTGCACTGTTATTGCTTGTCTATAATTAGTATCTTCTTTTTTAACATATGGTCCAATGAGATTTATTAAGTGTTCAAAATCCGAAGAAGAGATTCTTAAAAACATTTTAAGTTTACTTATGGGTCGGTTGATTCTTTCTAAAATATCCAAACCGCCTGTATTTTGCCGGTTTTGATATAATTCATGACACCAATATCGTTTCTTCTGCGTTTTTTTTTTACGTAAATAACAATGTCGAATTAATATTGCCGCACTCAGCACAACGACCGCTTCGTCTGACATCTTGCTATGAAATGCTGAAAATGCTCAAAGTCGAATCAATATTACATTACACGCAAATACTCGTCAGTCAGGGAGGTAGAATTGTAATGTAATGCTCAAAGACGAATCTATAATGTTACAGTACACGTGAATGCTCCCGGTGAGGGAGCGTCAGGGAGGTAGAATTGTAATGTAATGCTCAAAGACGAATCTATAATGTTACAGTACACGTGAATGCTCCCGGTGAGGGAGCACCCTTATGACAATAACAACTTACAATTTTTCAAATGAGCTCACAGATATGAAACCTAACCAAACAGCAATAATATTAATTCTGGAAGCTCGTTTTTGGGAATAAGAAGAAAATCCATTAGAAGCTGATGATCTACTTTCTCTTTAAAGCTGGTTTTCGATATGGTCTATCTTTAACGTTGAAACAGGGTAAGAGGCCAAGAAAGGATCTCCTAGGACCGATAATGACAACAACTTCGTATGATAACTGATAAGAATCAAATACGAGTAAATCTGGACTTGAAATATGAGAGATGGAAGAGGCTGTGTTTTTTAGACTCTACACTCTGGCTGAGACTCTCTTAGATAAAAACTTAGATAATAATTTACTAAGTACCCTACCTACATACATAAAATTGCCACTTGCTCTCGATTGGAGCTTTTGCATCCTTGAAAAAGCGCTCGTCGTTTTCAATTCTGAGTTATTGTTATATCCGGTCTTTGAAGCGGGGAAATAGACCATTAGGGAATGTATGAATCCGCTCAAAAGATTCGATGCGTGATTTTCCACGGTAAATTTGAGCGGTAATCGGTTTTTCTGCGAAATACGAGTACAAATAACCAATATTACGGATTTCGTATGCTTAACACAAAACCCTCAATACCCTCTGCCCTTTATTGATAAAGGTCGAAATCAATACATTATTGTGTGGGATTTAATCTGCTTTCTGGTGTAATAACTTTTTACCCGACTGTGCACAAAGGAGAGTTATGTGTTTTTGGTGTATGGTAATGTGAATGGGGTTTCTTTATCACGCCCGGTCCAAAACCTTAACGGCTTGATGTATCTGGAGTCTGGACATGCCAGGTGGTATTTAAATCGTCTTAAGTGTCTACACTGGTTTTATATTATTCCTTCTCACTCTCCCGAATACGTTAGTGGGTACGACCATACACAGTTTTTCTAAAAATCGATTTAGCCCGATAAATCATGCTAATGTCGAACTCTGTACCCAGAAACCAAGATTTGGTGGCAGAAGTTTCAAGTTTCAACCGACCGGGACATGAGTGACTACTATTGTCGTTTGTCGCTATATATAATTAAAATGTAGCGTCCGTCTGTGGTACTTGTAAGCTGTCACTGTCACGCCCTCGCATGCCATTGCCGTTATGAGTGGCCTTCTAGTTGCTTCTAGTCCGAAGATACTAGAAATCTGATTTCTTTGAGGAGAGGATGAAAAGGGGTAGCCATTAACTTCAAGAAAAACGAACTTCAAGGATGTCTAGTAAATATATTCAGTGCCTCCCCGGAGGCGTCTCTTTGAATATCAGTAAAGGATCTGTTTGGGATCGTCGCTTATTTGGATCCTGCGCTCACGTCCCTAAGGAACTTCCCGACTCTTCTCCTTTGGCATCTTTCTAGACAAGTTCGTCTCCAGTATACGTAAAGCTTTTATAAGGCTTTCATTACTTCTTAACCTACTTTCAAAATCAAAAGAAATGGCTTCGAATTCTACATCTTATACCCGGTATTTCAACTGTATTCATCCGTAATATCGTCAATGACTTATGTAAGTTTAAAGAGATGTAACCATGGATTTTCTAATCGATGTGAGTTCAGAGCTTCGTCAATTATTTTGATGAATGCTTTGTTTGCTTTGTTCACGCACTAATCGAAATAAACGCAACCCAATCCAATTTTATACACCAAAAGTTTAGTATTTAATATAGTGCCACATTTTACAAATAGTTGCCATATATCCACAAAATGGCATAAAATCATTCTAAATGCCGCTCTAACCTTTATGCTAATGTATTTTTGTCTGAAGTTGGAACCTACAGATGTATATGACTTAGATGTAGGTACATAATGTCACTTACCAGAATTTTCGTGTTAATATAAGTTCCGAGAATCTGTATTCTTGTACTTCGAAGTAATATAATATTAAGTATGCAGCAGATATACGGTATACCTTCACAACTTACTCGTGTATAGTGGGAGGACTTTATTAGGCACAAGTATAAATTCCACTATATCAAATTGCACAGTTAGTTAAGTATAACCCACAAACCTCCATAAAAGGATATTATCCCATTTATACACCGTAGTAGGTACGTAAAACACATTCAACTTGTTAATCTCAGTTGTATTAATATCGGATCATCTCTTTATAACTATTGAGCTATCGAAATGGGTTTTATTCAACCAGCGTACACAGACCTCGGATGATCGTAAATTGATACACAATAACAGCTCTTAAGACAATGGCATTAGGTTTAAACTATAAAGGTTAAGGTTCGTAAAGGGTTGAAAAACTGTACAATAAGAGTAACAGATTGTAAAGCAATAGAAATAAGTTAAATAATTGCGGAGAAGAAACAGATAAGTAGAGCCACAGCTCTGGAAAATTCCGGTTGAAACTAGTTGTGACTAAGCGAATAATAGTGAATAATCAATGTGTTTGTAGAAGATCGCTTGATAGTGATAGCTTGCATCAGGCTCAGACAATAGGTAAAATTTAATGCCTACTGATTATATTATTATCGCAATAACGGTAAGTATTGTTGTAATATATATAATTATAATAATATATAATAGGGTAAATTACACGACTGCCCAAAAAAAGGAGTGTAATATTTTTAGGGTTCATGTATGTATGCATGTATGTATGTGAGCGAAGCTGGCAGGAATGGTCAAATGGGTAAAGGCAACATTTGTGTGATGAATGTAGAAGTTTCTTGCTAGTCTTTTCGACATGAAATATAAGGTCGGATATATATGTATTTGTGTAGGGTACTATGAACTTTCAAACACAAAATGAATTTTTCAATTCGGTCCAGTAACATAATAAGTAGAAGACTCTACAAACCTACTAAATACTTTACACAAAAGGCATTGGGTCCATAGCTTCAAACCCTCATGACGTATTTTATTAATCTGGGAAAAGTCGGAAATTCCATTTTCAAAAGAGCACTTTAAATGACCGTCGGCGGATGTTCAATTGAAAGATTTTTTAAGCACTGAAGCTTTTACAGAAATCAAATTTGAACCAGTTTTTGGAGTTTTAGTCATCACTCTAGTACCAACTTATGAGTACCATGATCTTAGTTTATATTTCGTGAGAAATTATAGAAGTTCAAGAATCTATTTTTTTCCTTACATCCACTCGTTATTTCTTTGCTTTCAACGTACTCCCTCAGATTACTACGTACTCCTAATTAATAGCAGATGTACTTAAGGTATGAAATTACAACTACATACATATAAATTAATATTTCAGTTGATAATAATCGGAGATGTGCTACAGTCAGTGCAAATAACAACAATAAGATCTGTCTTGAAGGAAGGCTCACCGATAGGAAATCGGTGAGCGTTTTTTTTTAATAGGGTAAGTATTGTGTTAGTCATTAAGCATGTTTTGCTGGGATTCATTTCTAGCCCACATTTTCGGCTCTCCTGGTCTAACGTTTTTAGCATGTAGTAGAGATCTTCATGGTTTTCGCTTACCAGCACTATATCGTCTGCAAACCTTAGATGGTTGAGGTACTCTCCGTTTATCTTTATTCCTAAACATCCAAGGCCAAACAATCAAATATGTGGAAAATTACATATACCTCGGCCAAAGTATCTCTTTCGTTGACCAAACTATAAAGGAAGTCGAAAGGAGGATCAAGATTGCTTGGGGAAAATATTGGTCAATGAAACATATATTTAAGTCCAAAATCCCACTATCTTTGAAGAAGAAGGCAATGGACTCTACGATTCTCCCAACACTGTTATATGGATGTCAAACTTGGGCGCTGACAAAGCGAATAATAGAAAAAATTCAAGCGTTCCAGCGAGCGGAGTATGTTAGGCGTAAAATTAATCGACCGCCTGAGAAACGAAGAAATCCGCAAAAGAACACAGGTAATCGACGCTGCGGAGCTCGCCTGTAAACTTAAATGGAGATGGGCCGGTCATGTGGTTCGGACTAGAGACGGTCGGTGGAGCGAGCGCGTGCTACACTGGTGGCCGCGCGACCAGACCCGACCGCGCGGACGACCGCGTGCTCGCTGGAGAGACGATATTGTAGATGTTGCAGGGCACGCATGGACGAGGCTCGCCACGGAGAGACCACTGTGGAGTAAGATGGAGGAGGCCTACACCCAACGATGGGTGCCCAAAAATAAATAAAGTAATAATAAATAAATAAAATAAAAATTAAGAATAATAAACCTTTATATAATGTTTTTGTTAGATTTCTATGTATTTTTATTTATGAATGTAATGTAATAATAATTTTGGATTGCTTTAAATTATAATTGTGACTGAATAATGTAATCAATAATGTTAATTTTTTTTTTTTGGGAATAAATGGCTTATTTATTTATTTATTTATTTAAGTATTGTGTTTACATTATAAGTAATATTTTGTGGATTTTGAATTACCAATACGTCTTAATTTTATAAACAAGTAGAGCTACACGCCAAAACAAACATCATAAACCAGAACCTATCCCAACACAAAGTTTGGCTTTGATCGTACCAGTTCGTATTTCAGTTTATATTTGTTTGCGCAGACCAAATATTGGCAGACGTCTGATGGCACTTATGTCATGAAACATATTATGGGATACTCATTATCAGTGTTACGTTAAGGTCTTTATTTCTTGGCCGTACACCGGTTATAGCGGACAGATGGCGTAACCAGTAAATTACAGTACACGCTATCGAAGTTTTCCACGCGCATTCTACAATGACTTACCTGTATTTTCGAAGAAAATTCTTTGGACTTCAAGCGGTCTCTAAAAGCATAACACCTGCCTTCTGTGATCTGTCCCCACTACCGGCTGCAAGCGCAGTTATAACAATGGGAGGTTAAACCCAGAAGTGGATAAGCTAAAAGCACAAGTTTCATCAAAATAATGTACATGAATCCTTCCTAAGTTTTTAAATAAATCAACATTTTCTTTTCTATGGGCTTCTACTAACCAATGCTGGCATGTAAGGCAGCTTGAGGCAAAAAGTTTGTTAGAAGTTGCAAATATCAGTTCCAATTTCTCTGGAATTAGTAAGAAAAACAGGATACCACATAATTCTATATTGTAATTTTCCTAACTATATTGTACGGTCTAAGTAAATAGAATAGTACATGTAACCTAGTTCAACTAAAAGATTTTGTATGCTTTTCAAATAAATAAAATATCGCCTTCTTTCTACAACTGAATGTTTTTGTGCATCCTTATATGCTCCTCTTTCTAACATTTTCAGTCATGCTGTAGTTCACATCTCGCACGAATTCCATTCACAAATCATTCTTAATTTAAATGATAGGTATGCAGAAGATTACCTATTACAAAACAAATTTGTAATCGACGTAATTTTTTTTCTCAAAGACGAACCGAGCAAAAGAATAAACGAATTGCTTCAACCATTTATCGCATTTATCGGCGGAAGTATTCTTATAACTAACTGAAAAAAATTCAAACTTTCATACAATAATAGATCCAGATCTCCATTGTAAATATTCCTTAAGCGGTCGGCAGAATCGTTAGAATAACTAAAAAAACTTAACATATCTCGGAAGACTCGGAAAATCCACTTTAAAATATTCCTCCAGCGTTTTCTATCACCATTAACTGGAACGACAAATTGTACGTGAATGCTACTCTTCATACGAGCATTAACTCTATTCATATATGTATTTGTTGTCGTAAGTTGTATGCCAGTTTTTGTAGTATTAAACTTCTTGTATTGTATGTCGTTTTGGTATTCATAATTTTATACTTACACGTCTCGGAATGAAAATATCGGTCATTTTCCTCCCTTATCTGTAGGTATACTTGTTTTGTCTGTAATTACCAAAAAAAAAACTTTTTTAAAGTGTTTTCTGTTTTCGCTCACAACACTCAAATATGTAGCTCGCATACAGTTTTATGAAAATTGAATTAACTTGAGGCAATCGACGAATTAAAAATATCCAGCCATCTCAATTCTCAACTTCAATATCATTATTTAAAACACTTTGTTTACCGAGTAATATTTTAAGATACCTAATGCAAAACCGCATCACGACCATATCATATCCTGTATCAATGTCTGAAGCGTGCACGGAATTTTTAACTGTGTGTCTAGAATAGCTACCCTGAACTACGTACGTTAATCTTGTCTTCACATATCAAGACTTATCTTTCTAATTTACCCAACACTATAAGAAAATAGCTTGATACAAACCAAAATGAATGTACTTTGTATACAAAATGGATGCTTAAATACGAACATGCAAATAAGCGTTTTACCCAAACGTCCATCTTTATTAGCGAAACAGTTATAAATGTTGCCTCCATTAAATTTATGGAATTGAACATAAAATAGATTAACAATTTATTACGCCGTTACTCTTTACTCACGGGAACAATTTGCTCTCTGATAAAATTGATAATTTAAACAACTAAACTAACGAAAACGAAACAAACGAAAATACGGATATAAAACGAAACAATGTTTTGGGCAAACGAGGTCTAATAAAAGCTTTGAAATTATTATTATTTAATATATTTAACAAAACATCCCAAAGGCCGGCAAAATCTAATCTAATTGAAGTGGACGAACAAAAATATTATACCTATAGACGAGTCCTTTATTTTCAGTTGAAACCTTAGAATTTATAAAGCTGTCACCGTTGAAAATAAAGAATCACTCCCAAACTAAGTCTTTTCATGGCTGCCGTAGATAGTGGTTAAAGAGATTTTGATATAGTATTATTGTTTCAAAATTAAATGAATTAAATTCATAAACATAAATATTGAACAGTCTTTGAACTAAATAATGAAAAAATTCTTGGCCATACTTTTATTTAAGGATCAACAATTTTCTATTAGCTAAATTCCTAACTAACTTGGTGTAATCACTGGTGGAGAGCACTGTATGCCAATTGCCGATGTGATTCCTAGGCTAAATGACACTTAAGGACTAAAATCTCAGGATGATAAGACCAGTGCAATGTGTTGTACTCGTATGATATAACAATTAACAACGTCAAGCCGCATTATTATCATATCATTTAGCATCAGCCATTAAAAAAGTTATCAATTTGAACACGAGTGATGGACATTTGAGTGTTAACGCAACAAAAATTCGAATAACAATAAAGCACAGATGAATTCAAACTAGAAACTAAAGCCTCGTGTAAACGAAACTAAACATGGCAACAAATTCACAAAGTGAACTTAACAAAACGAATAAACCTCCTTTATTTACCGGCGATTAACAATTTACTGGGGCGGAATTGAAAATGCAACAAACAAACGGCTACAAAGTTTATAGACTCGATTACATGACAAACAAAGAGCCTCGTTAAATCTCGCCGTAAATTAGGCAACTAAACGCGAACGCGTTACCTACGGGCATAGAATCTGTGAGAGTCGTAAAATTTCAAAATGTTACTCCGAATTAGTTAACAAGAAAACACATTAAGCTGAATTTAATATTCTTATTCGAAGAATACCTAAAAATAATGAATATACTTGAAGTTAAAGTCAGAGTACTTTAAGATCAGCTTGAATTTCAAAGTCATGACCTTGATAAACCATAAAGTTCTAGATAAAGTTCTTCAAGGGGAGAAACCATTTGATGTATCCTATGATTTTTACTTACTTATTGTCCCTCGATGGACAATGGACATCCTCAGCATAGAATAAGCTTCGGCAATATCATAAAAACACATCGGAGCCTCACTTACGCGACATCTAGTAAGCTCTACCAATGCCATTTAGTTACCGAGGTTGCTTGAAATTGAAGAAAATGCATCCTGATATTCTTAAACTTGTGGCGTAACACTTGTGGATCCATAATAAAAGTTCAAGAACTAAAACGAGAATTTCCATACAGATATTACGCTCCTTCCTGCTTGCTCTACTCTAGGGCCCATTAAGCCTGATAAACAAAACTCAATTTTTGTACGCCGCGAGATAACGAGTTGGCAGGAATCTGTACCTAGCTAGTGCCACATTAGTGTTATCACCACTGTGTACTGTCCACACGAGCGCTGGGAGGCTGCCAAGTGCCAGATCCTGCCTCTCAACAACTAAGTAGGTAACATCTGCTGAATGCTGGACGCTGGTGATCGTTGATGCCGGTTGATCTAGAGGTGAGCATCTTCGACTCCAGATCAGAAAGCCCGGGTTCGGTCAGTAAATAGTATTGAGTTTTTCTGTCAAGAAATTCTTATTGGAAATTGGCGCCTGGGAGAGAGCCTCCGGTAGAGTAAGCTGCCTTCCCATCGAACTATGAGTGTGAGGTAATAAATAGATACAAACTTGTGCACATCTTGTGCACTATATATTATCTCCCGCGTAACAATGATGACATTTAACAATATTTTGACATTTGAAAAAATTATAAAAGCCTTTACGGTTGCTGCACAACATTGCACTGGTATGCTAAATCGCTTGGCGGTGCATATTTGCTGGTAGGGTAAAACCTGGCGGCGGCCGAAGCCTTCCAACTCACACCTGAGCCTGTTTCAAAATGACTATAATTTAAGAAAAATATCGCGAAACCCGAGCCTCCCGTTAAATCAGACGGGAGTTCGTCAAAATAAGAACAGGAAAAGCATTTCAAGAACCAGGGAAATGAACATATTTTATATTACAAACCTGTGGAAGCTTCAAATATTCGTTCGTTACATAAAGCTGCCGAGGTGATAGCTATTTATTTCGGAAATCATTTTCACGGCCTATCGAGCGGATAATCCCAAGGAAAACTTTGTTATCCGTTAGCCTACCTTTACCTTTTTATTTCAAGGAATTTAATTACGACGAAAATAAATTTATTCTTTAGGAAAACGAGGCAAACAATTTCTAAAGAAAATCTTGAAAACAACCAACCTAGGAGCAGCGTGGAGACTGCAGGTTCTAAATTTGTTCCGGCCTTATAGGAAAAACGAACAGAATTTCTGTATTTTCTCCAAGGCAGAAGGTTTTATGTCTTGCAGTGCCACGTGTACAATCTTAGAGTGACGATGATGATGACTCTTGTAAAAAGAATATTACCTTTTATAGTATGGCCAAGTGATTTCCAGTGCCGATGCATAAAAGAGCAAAGAGGGTAACAAAAGGACAGTTACCTCACAAAACAGAAACGAGCCCTAGCCCCTAAGTACGCCCGGGGACAAATACGGCACGCGACGCAATTATAAAGTTATTCCGGCAATTACACGCGCGATTGATCGCGAAAATCATTTTAGGGAAGAATAGTTCCCTTGGCACCGACTAGAGCGATATTGCGCAACTCAGGAATTTGGGGGCTTTGACATAATTTGCGGATATTATTTTGCCATTCACGTATCGCATAGTTTCGTAAAGACATATTTGTGACTACAGATAGACAGAATGTAACTGTAATAACTATAGTAACGCGAAGTCTACGGACAAATATTATGAGAGTTTGTTGCATAGTTCTAAATAGAGGCTGATCAGAACTTACGTCAGTGATATAAAGGGTAAGAAGAAATGCTTGGATGATCCAAAAGACATCTTGAGATGACTATAAGGATCTGTATATAATAGCCTCATGGCAATATAATATCTTATCCACGACGTCCATAATACGAAAGACATGAAGACGATCGAAAGGTGGTATAATATATACTGGAGATTCCTTCATGAGTATAATATGTCCATCGGTTCAGACAAATACTATGAAAAATGGGACTTTAATTTAAATTAAACTTTTGATAAACATCGGACATGCAGGTAAATTGTTGATTTTGTATCTGAAGCTTTCAGAATACAGAATCCAATTTGAATATCATTTTAGATAACTATTATGGTAAATTGATGCTGAATACAATTTGCTGATGCAAATTAATGATGTTCATAAATACAATTTGTTTATTAAAGAACACGCCTTGGCCGCTTTTCAGATTTTTTTAATAAAGAAACCTATTAAAATTTATCTGTGAAAAATCTATGTGAAATTTAAAATTACCATTTAAAACTCACCTTCTTGAGGTAACCTGCTTTAGTAATGAAAATGCAAAACATGAGAGTAAAGTTGGCTCTCTTGCTTACCTAATTTTTGATAGCTAACTTTTTAAGTGCATTGGCTTCGAGTTCATAATTAAATTCCACTTCTGAGCGAAACTTTTTATAACCGCGTAAATATATTACCATATTACTTTAAGGACACGGAGATAGGCTTGTGCTAGAGTTGATTTTGTTTTGATACGGTTCCAGACTTCGTCATGAAAGTTGAATTCGATTTATTTGTAAAGATATGGTGCATTTCATTTTTTTGATCAATAAAAATGTAGGTATAGCTTTTCGGTTTGATTTCTAAATTTAGCACATCTAAAACCATCCCATATCTACTTGTGGAATGGGACAACGAGCTACTCTCTAAGAAATTGTGCCATTCCTATCTGTAGTTATAAATTGAGCAGCAGTGTATATTGAGAGCTTCATAAGCATAACTCTCAGCATGGTACAAAATTTACTGTGTAATTGAAAAGGTGAGTTACGTACTACACAATTGCAAATTCTCAAAATGCAAAGATTCTTGGAAGCTACGAGTATAATGGATCCGTCTAGTCTCGAGATAATAATGAATACAGAAACATGACATTTTGAACATACCGAGTTTAATGTTAGTTCTCCCAAAACATAGCTTTGCGATCGTGGCAACTGGCATAAGTTACCTTACTACTTTTATAAGAGCTGATATATTGATTTTAATTGTAAAATCAACTAACCCAGTTATGATAAGCTATTAGCTTTTTGCACAAGTGTTTGTATGTTAGTACGAGTGGAACAGTTCTAGGTGGAAACTTGCATTAAACGGGTTTAAAAGTTAATTTTAACCGCGTTGGCATTAACATAACGTCGGCGTAAAGCCTGGCTGCCAGCTAGCGTGTGCTGAGCGAATATGTTGGCACTAACGAGGTTCATACTAGAGCTTAATAACTTATGTAAGTAGGTAACTACGGAATTTTCGAAAGTATGAAATAACTACATACTATTATTAGCAGGAATATCAAAAAACTAAAATCAAAATCATCATAATTAATCTTACACATAGGCTTAATTTAAAGCTGTTCTGCAACGAAAAAGTCGGCAATATGTTCTTATAAAATGTTTGTAATTTTACAGCACATTTTATAAAGCATCTTATGAGCTGACGGAAAACATTGCAACCTTTACAATATTATGATCTTTGTCGTTTAAAAATTAATTTAATGTAGGTAAGTAGGTATTTTAACTCTGACTTCAGGATGTAATGTGAAATATAATATACATAAAACTTTATAGTATGTAGATTGTAGGTATGTATACCTTTGACTTTTAACTTCTTTCTTCAATCTTAGGATCCAAATATCTTGAGTCTGTGCAATATGCATGCATAAAGTATCCCAAAACCCAAAATAAAAACCCTAACACGTTTTCGAGGTAGGACTAAAATAACACAAACGTGTCGTAAGCGTTTTTCAGTGACTCAGAGCGGGCACACCTGCGTGTATTTTTATTTGGAATTCATTTGTAAAACAAAACAATAATTTTTACAAGCGAATAGCTATCTGGAGTCCTACTGATAGTGATCGCCCGTGACTTCATCTATTTGAATTTTGTAAATCCTTCTGTTCCGTTTGTAACTTGATTTTGTCCTAAATGCACTCTAATAGGTGCACATAGTATAGAAACGTCAACTCATTCCGAAGGACTAATTTCGATGATCCTCTGTTTGAATTCGGCATGTGTTACCTGGAACAAGAAAAAAAATCACATGAGTTTGTATAATCTGGAATCTGCATATTTTTCTATTTCACTATACTCAATAATGCGACGATAAAAAGATTCCTGGTGCTAAGTAAGTTAAAAATAGTCCTTGTGAAAAAAGTCACGCATCCATGCCCTGAACTATCAGAAGGGTCTGAGACATAGGCTAATCACAACTGCTACCTAACTCTCTCATACTAAGTCAGAAATGACAATAAAGACGATAAAGTTGCGTAGAACATTTTAATTCATTCCTGTATTTCGATATTAACATGAATACTAATAGGTATTTACGCCAAGTGATAGCCATTCAGACACTAAAGTTGAGAGAAAAAATAAAAAATTCCAACATTTTTCATTACGATATCTCACGCTAGCAACACTGTGTCTGTCCTTCCATTAGCGTTCTAGTGCTCGGCCGTTCAACACAACATTACTAAACTCGTATAAAAAAAAGTGAGTGATTATAAGTATTTCTTGCGGAAATCAAAGTATCCGAAAAGAAATATTCAAAATAATCGGATTCATCGTCAAAACGAATTGTGAAATCTACGGAATTGTTATTATTGGTTCAGAAAATCCATATTGCTCCAGTGTTGGGTACACCTCTTAGAGGGTGTTACGTTCACAGCAGTATACATTGAGGGTAGTTGGAAGGACTATCGCCTTTGTTTTAATTACTGCAAGAGGAGCTAATCAAGATGCATTCTTCGGTGATGGGTACACTTCATTTAGAGGGTGTGACCTTCACGACAACATACATTGAGGGTAGTTGGTAGGTGAAAAACCTGAGGACTATCGCCTTTGTATTAATAATTGCAAAAAATAATTGCAAAGCATCTATGTTGAGGACACTGCATAAGAGGATGTGATCATCACGACGACATACATGAGGGTGAGTTAATAAGATTATCGTCTCTATATTAGGTAATAATTGCAAAAAAGTCAATCAACATAATATATTCTGCAGTCTATGCTTCAGTGTTGGGTACACTTCATTAGAGAGTGTGACCTTCACGACAATATACATTGAGGATGGTTATTGGGACAACGCCTATGGATTAATCATTCCCAAAAATGACAAGATTATCTTGTAAGCAACTTCCAAAATAGCAAATTGGTGCTTAAACGCCCCCATACCATGTTGAAAACACCGGTTGACGGTTCTCGTCCGATCACCGAAATTAAGCAACATCGGGCGCAGTTAATACTTGGATGGGTGACCACCTGGGAACACCGCACGATGCTGTTTTTTATCACCAACTGTATTGGAATGATATAAAGGATCAAAACGATTACCTTTAGAAACTATTTCGATATACCCTCATATCAATATTTTCTTTTACTGTCTGCTAATTTAAATGAACCAAGATTACTTTACTAGACCAGGTCTGAAAAGTACCCGCAATCAAATGCACTATTTACAATTATTTTAGTCTTCCACACGAATCGTTTCTTGTTGTGGTCATTATTTATAGATACATCAATAAAAAGTCCATTGACAACGTCTTACAAAATCAACTAGTAATACTACTCAAAATTTGAAATGTACGAGTGAGACACAAAAATTTTATTTGATAATATAATATTCTAATAACTTCTGTGTATATTGTCTTTTATCAATAATATGAAATACAGTTAATCAAGATCCAATATTAACTGGCACTGGAGGAATATCTGAGCAATCCACCTGTTGGTCCATGGTGGACCCACGGGCCAAATCGCAGGACAGCACTCGTCTCTTGCGACGACTTTTCTCGAAGATTTACCCAGGACAGAAGAGTCTTGATTTCCCCACAAGAACAGCACCAGGAGCAAAACAGCCTTGCAAGTACTTATCGATGTCCTCTTTTGACATTTCCGTCGACCTGTCATGTCAGGCGCCGCGCGGCCGCCGATCGGAGTGCTGGCGGAGCGCTGCGCTGTTTCGAACCTCGTGCGGACTCGCGCATGTTCGCATATAGTCGGGTCGGGGTAAGAAGGCAACCCGTGGTACCCCGGGGGGACCATCGGGGGTACCACGGGCAATAAACGACACCTACTTACTCGTACGTTTGCCGCTTAGTTTATAGAATAACCGCATTCAAAAAATATTCGAGCCTGATGATATTATTTTATCGTGCTTAAATATGAGTGGAAAATTTATTTTTTTCTCTTTTTATGTTCTCAAAACTATAAACAGAATTTAATGTGTATTTTTTTTCTCTTCTTTAGTTCGCATGTAGTGCAATGACACTTTAGATATCTAGGTACTATCCTAGTTTCATTCATAATAATTTACTTTTATACAAAAGGTTTTATATTATGAAGATTTATAAACGATTGAACCATTAACATTACAATTAATTTTCATGTTTAAGTAATTAAAAATGAAAATGATTTTTTTTCAAATGGGCTTGATTTACAGGCTTTTATGAAAGCTTGAATCTGAAAAACGGGTTTGCGCTGAGAAGGTCTGGCAAAAAACTCGGCTATTATATTCTGTTCACATACAATTGAATATGAGACAACCTATTCGATAACATACTTAATTTTTTTTTTGTTATTCCATTACAAATACATGTTTTTAATACAACCATTCTTTCATCGTAACTCGATGTATTAGATATTACATCAAATTTATCAATGCTTTAACTGAGTTAGGATGCATGCTTTTAAAAGAAGGCAATATTTTTGAATATCAAAGTTATTTATAGTTTCTATAATTGACGATTTCTTAAATTTCTTAAATGAATATTAAATATGGAAAATGTAGAGTCCTTATAAAACAATCGACGATATGTTTATTTAAATTTATTTTAGGTATCCTTGTACCTGTATCTACAGGAATATCGGTATCCATACCTAGGAATAACTTAACGCAATGGAAAATATATTTAAAGACCAAATTAATTTTTGCTAGATCAAATATTTTTATTTTCAGGCGATCGCGCCGCTAATTAACTAATGGTTATCTATGCATCAAAAATGTTAAAGGATTTGGAAATTACCAATAGATATATAAGATCATAGAATCATTAAATACTTCATTGGATTTATGATAATATGAACAATGATGGTTCATAATTTTGGCTTGCATGTATCATAACTTTTTTTTTGATACATAGCCTACATTTTATGTTTTCTGTATTTAATCATTATTAAATAAGTCTAATATTTTGTTTAACTTTCATGTCGATGGATGACGCCGCTGCAAGGATTTAGCTCTCGATGATGACTGACCAAGGTCAAATGATAATTGAAAATTGGGTCATCACTGCTTCACTAGGAACTTGAATACCAGTACAGTAGTACTTCAGCTGTGGTATGTAATTAACTGATTATTATTAAACGAAGATTAGAGACTTTTATCTTCTGTGATGACAGTGGAAATAAAAAAAAAAATATTTTTTTTTTTCATCGTCGCAACAAGTCTTAAAAGCATTAATCGCGAACAATCGCGAATAACATTTCGACATGTCTACCTATTTACATGTTATATTTGCTCGTTGATTTTTGCGATTATCAACTTGGAAAAATCAGATCACATTTTTCAACTGAAAGACTGCTAAATTAAAAAATGGTTGATGCAGAAACTGAAGAACTTAAAAAGTACTGTATAATATTTGTATTCCAATTGTATATGTGGTTTTTTGTTTACAACTAACCAGTACAACAGCGATAGTAGTGTTGGGGTGACTGTTAAAATAACAATTAATGATATTAAACAACATTATTATAACATGAATAACTGTTAAGAATAACAATTATGCCTTCAGTTAAAATTTTAGTATTATGTGAAATGAGAAACTCAACACGGTTATACATACATATATACTATAATATTGTATAAGATGTTTACTGTCTGACAATATTAGAAAACATGCTTTTTTCAGACTATCTTCAGTTTCTATTGTTATCACTTTATTAGAACTCAGGAATAAACAGTAGATATAGTTACTTCATCAGCCTTTGTCTCAGAATCAACTTTAAAATAGACTTATAAGTAAGATGATTTCTCTATGGCTTTTTTTAAAATCTCTTGAGAATATTCTTACTTCACCCTATTCAGTTAAAAATATAATTTAAGGTCACTTTAAATCTTAATGACCTTATTAAAGCTGTACCTACACCAAAACCCAAATAACAATATTATTATGGAAATTAAATAAAAATATCATTGTTAACTCCTTTAATAGAAATAACTCTAAAGAGCTATGAATAAAATTAAACAACACTTTACGAAAATACTAATGCCTACTCCTGTATTTTCGTAAAGTGAAGTCAAGATGAACAAAAATTTACGAACTAGTTCTCTGCAACCCATAGATTTATTAATCTTATATATTAATAAATTGATCTTATTTTTTTTTTCTTTCCAAAAATATGTCTCGGTAATATTTATTCTACTCAAGTTTATAAAAATATATTCGTGATCAATTTACTGTTTAAAATATATATTTCATGGTTGCATATTAACAGCTCAATTTATTACGATTAATCAAGTGTTGCATTTAAAAGTTTTAACTGATACAAATATTTTCAAGCTTGTTGAAAGAGGTTTAAAACCTCTTTTAATCGTCAAGACTACATACGAGCAGTACTGCTAGAATATAGTCTTAATATACCCTTGGTATTCGCACATATAAAAATATATGTTTTTGTACATATATTATTATTAATATATTATACTAATAATATTGATTTACTATCTATTACAGTTTTAATATTTCTACAAAATTATGCTATTAATTATTAATTTGCTTTGAATATCAACTTAAGTTGTTATTTTTACTTTTTTGCTCAATATTAAGCGATTATGCTTATTATTCTATTAATTTAAAAGCATTTCTTATTTGCAAATGTCATGGCTCTAAACATCTACCTATTAGTATTCATGTTAATATCGAAATACAGGAATGAATTAAAATTGATGATTAAACGAACTTACCTTAAGTGAAGTTCTATCATAATTTTATGAATTCCTGTATGAAGATATTAACACCCTCCCGCCCCTGTTTTGTGGAAAAACCCATGTATGAATTTGTAAATAAAAAATGTACATATTACAATAATAATAAATATTTATTGAAGACAACATAACCCACATATATATATATATATATTATTATATTTACATATATAATATTGTGTGGTTATGTATAATATTGTGTAGTTATGTATATATTAGGTATATGATACATATTTGGGTGCTCTGTAGTGCTACTACCAAGACGAGCTTATCGAAGCACAAAGGCACTCTTATAATAATTACTCTGAACTAAATGAAAGGACAGACACAGTGTTGCTAGCGTGAGATATCGTAATGAAAAATGTTGGAATTTTTTATTTTTTCTCTCAACTTTAGTGTCTGAATGGCTATCACTTGGCGTAAATACCTATTAGTATTCATGTTAATATCTTCATACAGGAATTCATAAAATTATGATAGAACTTCACTTAAGGTAAGTTCGTTTAATCATCAATTCTATAGGTGTTAGAAGTAGAACTAAGTGAATATTAACTGGCGCAAATCGCCGCTGAATTCGGCATTCACTATTATTCCCTGGACACCGCACAGAGTATGTACGAGTACATACGTATAGTGCATTTAATTTGCATTTGAATTCAACTGCGCAAATACTAAATTGATCCCCGGTCCGTTAGGTGGTAACTGGTACTTACTCTTAAACCAGTTAGATGAATAACGCTTTGACGCGTACTTTATAATAACGCATCTACTTGGTTCTTAATCTTATTCCAGTAAGAAACATTTTACAGTGCACTAGCTCACCCAGCAAACGCTGTTTTGCCATATTTCTCACTTAGTCGGATGCAAAGTAGATTACGCCCTATTCTCACACATACAACAAAAAAATCCATTAAAATCGATCAAGCCGTTTCGGAGGGAGTTTAGTTACAAACACTGTGACGCGAGAACTTAAGGTGTTGCGGCCCTACTAGCCCGCGAAATTCAAATTTTATTTAGTTTTTCGCAAATAGTAGACTAACTACACATTGTAGATTTATGGCAATGCATTTTGCCGGCCTACTTGTTATGCATCTACACGTTTTTAATAGAAACTTTGCTCTAAAGTTCCCACTCATCTCATATTGGTTCCCGAAAGATAATTTTTTGCAGTTTCCTAGATTTCGAGCTATCGGGAACCAATATGAAGTAAATGAGTATTGTTGAGCAAAGTTTTTGTTAAAAACATGTAGATGCATAAACGTTGTGCCCGAAAAACACATTGCCATTAGCCTTAATTATAATTAGCCCACTATGAGCGAAAAACTAAATTAAATTTGAATTTTCGCGCCCGGATGGTACCCATCGCCCTTAAGATGTAATTAGGTTGGTATATTATGATCTTTCCATTTATTACAAAAAAATCAATAACCCAATTAATCTGCAACTGTATCGGTTTTCCAATTAGGTACAACAAATTCAAGTATTTTAAAGTAAATTCATTATTCTTGAAATGGGTAATCGGTAATGAGACACCTACCACACCTAATGTCTAGCCGTAGATGAAACTGACTGATAAGAAGTGTCAACATTTAGCCCTCATTCGTATTACAACCAACAAGCTAGACCGGTTCACTGCTCCGCAGCCATAGGCTTATGAATCTATGGACGACGGCTGTAATACAAAACTCACATAAAAAGTGTCCTGAGACAACCTTTATTAACGAGGGTACATGAGTATTTTTATAAACACACTAAAACATTGTAATTTATGTCTTAAACCATTACTATACAGCTTAATTTTGAAACACGAGACTGAAGTGCGATTGTATGTCTTTTCGCGTTTTGTATGTCATTCTGTTCAGACACTTTTTAACGCTGACCCCAAATCCTTAGATTATAAATCAATGTCCGCAGCGCTCAACCTGGCAGCCGGTGCCCTACATTTGTAGCTTATCGCGAAGATAAGGTAATAGTGATTTGCTTATGGAATAGGAAGTAAGTAACTCGTAATATTATGGGTTAGAAGTTATAACGTCTGTGGCTTGGCTGTATTGTTTCTAATGGCTGCCGTAAGCCATTTTTGCTGTCTTTGGGAAACACTTCTGCGGTATTTGTGCGCTTCAACGGGTAATTTTTAAATGCCATGAAGACAGAAATAATCATCACGACGTAAATGTCATTATTATTTCAATGGCAATCAATTTCTTTATATCACTCTCTGTAATATGCAAAGAAATCCAGTTTGTATCGCTGCGTGAAAAAGAACGAAACAACCAACAAAACAATACCCAACCAACAAACAAACACTTTCATAAATACATGTGTAATTGTATAATTTTCGTAGGAAAACGGGCATAGAGAATTGCTAATTTCATCCCTAACAATACATAACTCAAACACAATCCAATTTAGAATTTACCGTTTTATAAACCGAGTCGGGCGTTCACTCTAGCAAAAGAGGTCGGCCAATTTATTCAAATGAAAACTGAGTTGCTTACATTTACTAAATATTGCTTTGACTGTGTTTACGTTAGCGTCGAAGAGTTTCTTCTACTGGACAGAGAAGTCGTCGACATTTGCAACACAATACTTGACCACTGGGTCACATCTAAGTTATCAATCCTAGCAGCACAAAGCATGGAGAAAATTACATAATTTCAGAAAACTCATTCTGGGATCCATTCTTACCTTTGACTTACATGAGCTCAATCTTACTAGGCATATAACGAAAAATGAAACGGGAAAGCAGGACGCCGCCTGTTGCGCGTCATAAGGCATTAAGGCAAGCGTAAATGTGACAGAGAGCGCAACAGGCGGCCTGTTTCATGGCATTTTATTACATTGCAGGCAACGATTTTAGAGTTCAACTTTGCACTACGAGTATCTAAAACACTCCCAATCACTTGAACTCATACCACTTCACAAGAGCTTTGTCTTCTCCAGACAGTATTGCTCAAAGCTTTATCGTGTCTAAAAGGCAGAAAATGTAAATAAAATATACCTTCTGCAATGTTCCGTAACCTATTTTATGCACATAATAATATGTACCCATCATAACTGGTCTTGGACTCGGCTGGCGGCATCTCATATTTCACGTTCAATTACATCGGAATATCAAGCCAAACAAAATATGAATAGCAAGTAACTACGAGTAAATATTCTGTTTTTCAATATTTCGTATAAGTTGATTCCAATGTTTGAATAAAGCTGACATGAATGTTATTCGAACGAAAAGTTATTAAAGTTGTTAAAGTTAACCTTGTTAAAGTTCTACGAATCAAAATCATAAATAAGAAAATGTTTTAGTTTATTGATTTATCCCTTCATTCGATCTGTTCGGATTAGCGATGCATAGATGAAGATATGAAGGTCGGGAGAACAAAATTAGCTGACAGACGAGTAAAGTCACATAAGAATCGAATTTTTGTAAAACACCACAGTGTCATTTAAGAGATATGGGATTTATAGCGACGAGGTACTGCAGTCCGCATAAGACAAAAATCCCTGGAGGTAAATATTTGAAACTGCATCAAATGGCACACACGAGGGAATGAAAGTGCCGCGTACAAGTCTCTCTAAAAGCCAAGGCTATAAACAGATTGAAAAGCACAAATCATTTTATTAGCAGGCAGTATATAGTAGCCGATTAGTATTAGCAGGCAGTATGTAGTAGTTGATTCCGTTTGCTCGATGAAGTATCATTTTGTTCCATGGACGAAGTATGTCGAAAGACATAAAATCTAACATTTCAGCACAAAACTGAGACTTATAATCGTAATCCGTATTCTATTATTTCGGGGATTTTTTATTTTCTGCGGAAGTCCCTCATCTGCATAAGACCGTCACTACTTAGGTGCGCCAAACCAGTCAGGAAATCCTGAACTTTTATAATTTTCCACAACTAAATGGTAGGTAAATAAATAGTTTTTTCCACAACAGGTAGAGCAAAGAACCTACCCAGCTACAGCCTACAAATAGGCGCCCTAATGGAAAGCTGATTGGGTTTGTGTGCCGCGCGTCGATCGATAGCGAATTATCCAAACATTTCAGGCGACTTGGTACCAGGCACCAATATAGGTGCTCGTACCTATGCTACGTGTGACCCAGAGAGATTAGAAAGGTAAGTAAATACGTTCTACTCGTAAATTAATTGCCTTAATTCCTCTTACGCCATTAAATAATCGATTCATGTAGATGTAAGTATGTTTAGACTTCAGACATGTATGCGTCAAGAATTAGAGGACATTCAGTGATGCAGCAAGATCAAAGGACATCTCTTTTGACCTTCTTCTTTTTCTTTAGGGGCTTCGTTTATCCATCGTTGGACAAATAAACACAATTTGATTACTTATTTAAAAGCAATTTATATCAATTTTTGTTAGGTATATTTAGAACACGTAACAAGTGAACGCGACTTGGGCATGTTTCTGACATCTCACATATTAAATTAGCTAACCGAATTTTGTAGTGTTGTTACCTACGTATACTCCATTATTTTACCTGCTACCATATGAATTTTGTAAACCGCTTATAAAAACAAAGTATTATTTTAATACATTTAGGGCGTTATTGATACTCCTAGAAACTGCCTTCCCGTGTTTTTCAAAAGCCTCAAAATGATTGATCGGTTTTTTAATAGTGATTTCATCAGCTACGTTGAACAATAATAACATCAGCACAATATAACAAATGAATGAAATAACAAAAATAATATAATAACAAATGAATTCAGCGGTATTTTATCGATGGTCTGCTTATTTTTCCATCATTATATGCTCAGTGTTTCAGGCAACTGGAATTATCACTCATCTTATGTTAGATCAAAGGTCCTTATGTTTAAATTGTCTGGTTCCAAAGGTACGGACGGACAAAGGCCCTCAAAAACATTCCATCAGCCATCACCGTGAACTGAACTAACAAATTGTGTGGGAGTGACGTTTTAATTAAATTTTCTAAAAAAAAAGACGTTTGGCACTCGGAGGCTGCCGCGGTAAAGCTATTGAATAGCATTTTTTATCAACTTCTAACAACCCCACTCCGTGGGCGGTGTTAGGTTAAATAGTTATCACTATAAATAAGTATATGTACCTACTTGACCTTTCATAAATGCTAACAAGTAGTGGCCTATATGAAATAAATGATTTGATTTGATTTGAATTCGTTACGGAATTTCTGGATTCGGTCTCCACGCTCAAGGCCCGCGATAGAAGCTATGCAATAGCTTAATAATCCGTGGCGGTGATTTTAATTAAATAACGTTTCACATAATATAGAGAACAGGACAGGAGGGACAGAAGACCGTGTGGTGAACTATGCCCTCAAAGGTTTCGATATAGAATTAGGTTTGACACTTTATGTACAATTTATGAAAACACTTTATGACAGGTTATGTACAATGTAGACTCTTACATATTTAACAAACAGACAAATACAAAAAGCCTCTCAAGTTTGCTATGCTAGCAAAAATAAAATCAACAGACACTATTAAAAATTCATAAAAGTCTTCATTTTAAATGCGAAAAAGCTCCTCTACATATATTAGAAAGGCTTTTCTATTCCCCCACTGGATATCCGTAGCAGCCAGCCTACGACTTTCAATTTAGAGCTTTCATTTTGATCCCTTTGACGCTCCGGCTGGGGTGGAAATCTGCGAAAGAAGCCATTTTTAGAAACCCCAGTATTAATACTGGAGTGGCTATACGAATACGACAAAATGCAATTTGCATCCATATTCCTTGCACATTATATTTTCGGGTCGCTGTTGGAGATATTTTAAAGCTCGGCAGTACTGATATAAATAAAATTTCATCACCATCACTTGTCTAATATAGTCGCAATACTGGGCTTAGTTTCTTCGCTTTCAGAGACTGGAGGAAATCTAATGTGGGTGGCTAAGACGAGCAGGGGTTTTACACGGAATTTCCTTCAGTAAAAAATTTCAATGGCCTCAAACACATTCTCATCCCGAACAAGAAACTATGGTGTTACTTACACCTCACAATTAGGCTACAACAGCTTTACACAGCGATCTCTGACCTATTTTTGGAAGTGTTTGCTAACCAAACATCCGTATTTCACAAGCAATTACCGGTTCCGTCGCTTTGTCTGTCTGTGTACAGTTCAGCTTTGAACCGGCGTTTGCAGATGTTGCCGATGCATCAATACCGGGGCAGAAAGAGCAAACTTTAACACAACAGAGGGTACTGAACGTTCATATTTGAAATTTGATATAACAAGGAACTTTTGCGGGAACAACTATGTTCGAAATATCTGAATGGTCTTGCAAGTTGCGGAGCTAGAGGTTATACTATTTTTATGACAGATAGCTTCAATCGCTTTGAAATAGCCGTAAGGGTTGCACGTATCAGTTTTTTGTCTCTTTAGACCATTTGGTTGACAAAGCTGACTCTTTGGGTTGGATGTTTTATATGTAAAAGAACGATGAACGCTTTCTAATTCGTATCTACCAGCGCTTATATAGGAGGCTACCCAGTATAAGCGCTGGTAGATCGGCGCTGGCAACCTGCTTTCTATGTGAATACGCCCTTACGGTAGAGTAACTGACACTACGGTGGTGCCTACTCGGACGTTTTCCACAAGAAGTCTTAACCACAATAGGAAATCAAAATGATCATGAATTTTAAGCACTCCGGTCTCCGCTGGTATGAATTTGCAGCATTTGCTAATTACCGCGGTGGCTGCCATCATTCGCTTAATCATCATTTCGAGCACAAACTATACATTCCATTTACCATCGCGACAAATCACGTACATTCGTCATCGCATTTCCAAATATCGGATAGAACAGAGGAATCCCATTACACAGAGAGGATGGTTTAAAAGGCCGTATTATGTGGAAGCGACTGTTAAAAAAACTAACTTTGGCGTATGCATAAACCACATAAACGCTAAAGAAATTCATAACTCCTATAGAACTTACAGTAATGGGGAAGAAGATTTACATGCTTTATGCAGCAGATTTATTTTTTAGACTATAAGTAAAATCACAACTCTTTTTTGCTTCTTCGGAGACGGGTTATACCCACGGTAAATCGCATCAATTTGTCATCAAATTTGCACTCAACGAAAATAGACACTGAAATCAGACGCCGGTGAAAAGGCGACAAAAAAGGCGGCAACCGTGATTTGGTGCGACGCAGCTAAGTATGCGGCCTCCTTGCTAAAATATTTAGGAGATTATGAATAGTAGACGAGTCACGAACAGCATGTTATATACGGTCTTGTCAAAGGTAGTCTGATTTTAATACTAACGAGAACGTGACAAAGCGATAGCCTGATATTTAAAAACCAATAAGTAATAATAGTAGTTTATGAAACGGATGCATAATGGGGGGTATTAAAACATGAGTGTGAGTTTAAAAAACGAGCCGCAGGCGAGTTTTTTAATAGTATCACACGAGTGTTTTAATACCTAATTATGTAGAGTTTCATACACTACTTTATCTACGCTCAAATTATCATAAATCCAAACCATAAAATCTTGCTTACGTTTGTCGTAAATCCTTCACTTTGTTGGTATAAAAGATTGTGGGTCATTTTTGTTGCAATTACTAAGATGTCAGGTGGAGTTAACTTTTCTTTAGTAGGTTTCACTGCTAGACATTTTTCCGCGCTAAGTTTTGACTAAGTAACATTGAAAATAACACATTGAAATGTTAAAAGTTAGGTATGGCGCCAAAATTCAGTTGTAAACTGCGTATAGTCTGTTAAAAAAGTCATGAAACAAAAAAGAGTAGAAAAATATTTATACAAGTCAGATAAAGTATATTTTTAGTGGATAATTAAATGATCAAAAATTATACATAATTCTTTTCAATATTCTGTATGAACACACTTTTTAATCAGTCATATAAGGCAGGGAAAAATTATTGTTTCCGTGAAATAATTGTTGTCTATGGTCGATCATGGCGCATCCCATGACTACCAACTAAATGTTGTCTGTGGACTCCATATATAAAAAACAAAATTTAGGATTCTCTCTTTTGGCTATGACGACCACAGAGAAAAGAAGTTATTCCCTGGTCTGTGATGACGACACATAAAAATACAGGAACCCAGAGCCGAGTATCGTAATGGAAATTATTCAATTATCTAGAGATATTTCCATAGTACAGTAATGTTATAATGAATAACTTTTTAATAATTATAGAAGTCTGTGAATAAAGTAGGTCAATATGTGACACATTTTGATTTCATAATTCGAACTTTAAGCAATGAGCGTAGATAAAATAAATTACAGTCCACATTGATGGAAACTTGTTCTTATGCGCTTGCAATATGAATAATCATACTGATCATAATCAAAAAGCAAACACAAAATGGCTAAGTAATTCTTCGAGGAAATAACCAATAAGCATTAGGCACTATTTAAGTACGGTTTGGTAAGCAACGCCTAATAAAGCGGTATCAATAGGAGATTTTCCTGTAACTAATTGAAAGACACGGCGATTATCCTCGGCTTTGGCTTGGCTAATCTCTTTCCCCGAATCCTTCTCGGTTGGGAAATTAGTGAAAAAGAACTTAATTTTGTTGAACCAGTTTTTGTTGTAAGCGAATCCAAATTTGCCTTAATGAAAGTATGTTAAAAAAAAACTTTGTAACTACGTAATTGGTTTTAGGTGATGGATAGCTACAGGCGTTACTTTGATAATATGGCAGTTAGAAGTTTTGGTTTTTGTTGTAAATTGTAATGGTTTTGTTAGCTGTTTTTCGGTTTGTTCTCTGACTAACCATATTAACTGGGTGATTTCAAGAGTGAGTAGACATTTATAGGCAAGCATTTTTCATCTTACCTATATTATTAATTATTTATCCTTCTTATCGAACAGATTGTCGTCAGAAGGCAAGCCTAAAGACTTGAAAAAGCTGCTAGGGTGCTGCATCTTAGCCACAATCGTGTGTTTTATATGGATACGTGAATAAGTGTCCAAATTGAAAATCAAATCTGTAAATCAAAGAATCGAAATGAGACTTTCATTCAGTTTCAGCAAAGCACATTACTTCTAGGTTCATCTTAGAAGGTAAGCACTTTAGGGCCAAAGCTTTTCTAATGTGATGATCGAGGTCCTATAGGATCTGAGATTTGAGGTCTAAGAATAAATTCTCAGCGACTTTAGAATTGGTTTTAAATCTTTACCTAGTTACTATGGACGTCCTTATCAAAAAGACAACGGCCAATTCATTTTGTTTCGATAAGCAAATATGATTATAGTAGAAGACTACGTAGATTAATTAGTATATTATAATTTCAATTCTAATTTATTTTGCTCTCTACCCTCAAGAAGACTCGGCAGGATGTCCGGGCACAAACGGACCGGACGCCCGGAATAATAATATTATAGGGGCGATTAATTAGTGCCCAGGGAAACGGAATTAATTAAGTGCTTCCGACAAATTATATTCGATACAATTTATTGGAAAATGTTATTAAGAAATCTAAGTGTATATTTTATACACTTATTGGTTCCGTAGACGACAAATAACCCAACCTACCCAACCTGCACTTATACGATTGGACTGTTTTCAGTCGGATTTTAGTGAACTAAATAGATCTATTACAAGTGTATGTTTATAACTGGTTCATGCCGTAATTACAACTGAAGTCTCAACGAATTTGCATGAAGTTTAGAATTGAGATAGATCATACCGCATACGTGTTGTCGCCCATGACTAGCGTGCTTTATACGTTAGCTTGGCATTTTCCGACGTATAAAATAGTTAGCCTATACCTATAGGAAAATTCTTATAGTGCCTTTGGGATTCGTGAAAACACGAAATCAAAAGCGGGTGTAAGTGCTGTTTGTTGAAACAATAGCGATTAAACGCCCCGTGACATTAGTGACAGTGGAGCGGTAACTGGAGACGTCTGCGGTCGCGGGCTGCGTTTGCGCAGCCGTGCGGGTGATATTACAAGCGGCGACGACTACTGGCTCAGCTGCACAGACTTGTGACAGAATTTCTGTTCGCAAGTATTATTTGCAATGTACCTATATTCCTATACTAGGTATTCGTATAGTGTGTCCGCAGCTAACCTTTTGATAAGAAGTCCAATCATTTCATTTTATTTTCTATCAAAAAATATTATTTCATTTAGAAAAATAAAATTTAGCAACCTTAACTGTGATATCAACAAACCTCATATCATTTTCAATATTCCCAGTTCATTGATATTGAAACAGGTGTTTTAGGGATGTAACTTAAATTTTTTTGGTACATTTTAGAACTCCCTATAGTCATATAAATATGAGCACTTCTTGTGATATTTTTTCATGCATCTAATAATGATCACCTTGGCTTTTGAGTCTGTTGTAAGTTTCGATTTAAATAATGATTACGATGGCACCAGTAGGACCTCCAGGCTCCAACTTATTTCATTTTCAGATTGTAGAGCCATTTTTTAAATATGCTGAAAAAGTTTGCGTACTTAATATAGAAATTGATATAAAATAATTTCGTCTACAAATTAGAACTTATATTGAATCAAAGACTTCATTTTGCCGTTATTAAATAATTTGCAAAGTAAATTATATCAATCTCTCCCCAACGATCAAATTGCCTCCCTTCCGCCGTCATGAAGGAGATTCAATTTAAATTATTTGTTCTTTGGAAAATCGAGGAAAAACTTTTTCATACGAGTCGAATGTCGATAAATTATGTGTTTTAATAATAATAAAAATGTTCTACCCCTAGGAAACACTTTTCTATTTGGATCGATTTCGTGTCATTGTTCGAATATAATTAATTATTTATTCAAAAACATATTCTGACAAATATGTAAAAATAATTTATTCACAAAGTTTTGCAGAAGTGTGGAGGGATCTGAGCGAAGACCTTTGCCCAGCAGTGGGACAGTTAATAGATGATTACGATATAACATTTATATATTCATGCCCTTGCTGGGCGAGAACTAAAGCCTATAAAGCTTAAAGTAATAGTAGAGGTCAGATTTATAGACTACTGAAAGCTGTAACGTCCACTATCAGATATTTACGACGATAATAACGGCTAAAGACTTTACGCCCACTGACACTGAAATAAATTATTTTCTGAGGGTTTTAGACACTAATACTGCTTTCTTTAAATTGTTGTTAATACGTCTCTAAATATGCTTCCATGGTCCACCATGGAAGCAGGCAATTCAGAAAACTAAGATCAACCGTTTATCGCTTTCTAAGTTAGTGTATGTTCGTATGTATCGTCAATTACTATCAGGGGAACGATTCACTTAACGTTTTCACACACCGAAAGAAGTGAATCAAGAAATAAAATAAAAAATTAACACTGAACTGAAAAAAATATTTTACATCTATTGTATTGGAGTGTAAAATTGAATGTACTTGTACCTACGAAGTACAATGCCTCAACCTTATCTTGGAACGTAAATTTAATTTCACGATTCTCGACCATGTTACGTTTTAAACTACACTCAATTCTAAGCTCTATGTCAATAGTTGTAAGATTTTTTATTCAGTGTTCTCAAAAACGTTTTGGTTTCAATATCGTATGTTTGTAATTTATATACCTAAATGCCATGACCTTTTAAAGACTTCACTTGACGAAATGTAGCGCATGCGTTACGCGTATCGCCTACCAGAGGGGTTAGTACAGGTTTTTTACGGATTATAAGTCGACTCGCATCGCACAAACGAATCGAATTGTTCCATACATTTACATCCAGCGCCATCTATGGACAGTCGCTGACATTCGTGACTTCGATTCGTTTGTGCGATGCGAGTCGACTCTAGATTCGTACAAAAACCTGAACTAACTACTAACCCTTCAGGTAGGTATGCGATATTGGAGTCGTGTAACAACTCGTAGGTGAATAAAAAATCTCTGCTCGATCCTCTGATGTAGGCACTAGGCAGTAGGCACTCCTTTCATCCAAAACTTGTAGCACTATTTATTTTTAGCTTGTAACCGAAACCGAGAATTCTGTCAGGTATACGAAACTATACCTGCCTCGAGCCCGCAAGTCACTCCCTAAAGCGAAGCTATTTAAGTGCCGACGTGAAAGAACTTAAAAAGTAAAAGTCTCGCGTCTAGACCCCGCCTAAAATATTTAAAACACAATACACAAAAGGGGTCCTACCATGAGGTTCTATTCTCGCGGGATTTTAGCTCGAAATAGTTTCTTTACAATTTTAACAATAGACTCTCTTTATTTTGAATTACTAATACGTGTAATTTACACTGGAAGTTATAGTTACAACCAAATTATAGATACTTATGTATAAAAAATTGGTTGCCTGTAAAGTCGGTATACGGGCGAAAGTTTTACGTGACAACGTATGTCTGTCTCTCTCGCTCTTAGGCGGGCTAACCATGCCCGAGTGGAAGGGACGCGTGCCTCTCACTCGCTCTCATTGTGAGCGCATAACGTGAGCGGAGCGTAACGCAGTTTCTTGAAGTGTCACCCGGCAAACCAATTTATAAGACGTTGTCACGTCAATAAGTATCTATAATTTGGTTGTAACTAAATCTAAATTTGCAGTTGCACGAATACTCGGGTATAATAATAAAAAAGTGGACTTTGTTCAACTTAACTCTGTTCGCAATATCTCGCTGCACGCGGGTAATGAAATGGGTAAACAGACCGCCTCTTACGCCGTTTTATAGCAACGCGGGCAGAGAGTCATAATTGCGACCAGTAAGTATAGTAATATACAAATTCAAGCACTAAACTTGGGTTAGCGCGCAACGATTTTAATCAGGTAAGATCCACTACCCTATTTTTCAATAGCTTAGTCTGTGCATTGACTCGAAACTTTTACAAACCATCATTCATCGCCTTTCAAGAGTGAAGTCGAACGAACACAAAAGTGAGAACTTTGCGAGTTAGTTTACAGTGGTAACGCATTATGTTATTCTCAGAACTATACAGGTATCAAACCAAGGCGTTTATTTGTTCGTGTCTTCAACTCTGTTTGCCGAAAGTATATGCGATCCTTCGGTTCAAATAATAGGACCAAAGGGGCAAGAGTCAAGACTCATCCATAGCATACTGACGGTTTTAAGAAAAATGCGTATTTTTGCTATTTCAACTTAGGATAATATGTGATCTACGACTTACGAGTAAATGATATGAAAAGACGTAAAGAGTAAACGATCTTGAATCTTGAATGAGTACAATGGATGGTAACACAGCAGATCTTTAAGAGCAAACAAAACACTAGATTGCCATATTCTGGCTTCAAAGGCCACTGCATTGTCATAATCATTAATCACCTATCATCAGAATACGAGTAACAGAACTTTTGTTATAAGATTCCATATTAAAAGACCAGAATACTGTCTCTTTTCGTATTGAGTTCCTCGATGTCGCGGTGAGATTTCGATGAAAATTTATCTCAATTATCATAATTTCGTCGTTAAAGGTATAAAATTTAAATAAACACCCGGAAAAGTTTAACGTCTCAAGAATCCGGCCGTATCAACCTAAGAATTAAGTAGGTACTTGGTGTAAGGTATAAATTAGTTTTGGAAACGCAAATTTCCAATTCCACTCCAGATTCAACTTTTAAAAGTACTTAGGCGAGAAAATCTAGCATGTAAATTTAAAACGAAAGAAGTCTCAGTCTCAAAAGTAGACAAAGAGTTCCAGGCTTTCAAAGACTGAAAATTGAACATTTTAATCGGAAAAAGTTGTGGAAGAAAAAATAGTGCAGAGGATTCGCTTTAAAGAGAATTTTTAATGGTTGAGCGGGTTACCAATAATTACATGACATACATGTAATTAGTACATTATACCAAGTAAAAAGAATGCTATTTCAGTGTGCAATAAAATTACGAAAATGTTAGTATCTTCATCACATAATATGTTTCATGATATAATATTCATCAAATAATAATTGATTCAATGATTTTATAAACTCTTCGCATTCTGAGGAGAGGTAAGAATCAATAGTGCATAGTAAAGGGCACTAAATAAGAAGGTGTTGCATGTATATCTCACACCTTATTCACTAATTTTGTGGCTGCAAAAAAAATTAAAAGTACTGACGTAACTTATTAGCCAGTGAAAGTTTCCCTTGGAGCAAAATGCATCAAAACTTTTTATAAGCTTTTATTTAGTTTTACCTCTCCTGTTTGTTAGTTTACCTGTAATAAAATCTTCTATAAGTTAAATTTTATCCACTTTCCGGTTGCCGTTTGAGCTGAAATTTTGCATGCATGTGTGAATCGGATGATAATTGACAATGCAAAATTATAATGACATGTAGTTGATCTTATGATGGAACCGGAAGGTGGAAAAGAAATTCCGTATAGTTAAACAACACAGCCCTATCGAGTTTGGATTCGTCTTGAGTGCTTTGGTACCAGATGGTAACCAAGCTGGTGCTGAGAAGAATATGCACAAAACGTATAAAAGGTTGTTATAAAAATATTTTTCAAATAATAATAACTTTTATAAAGACGTTATTTCCACTGAGTTAGAGAGTAACTCTAATAGAGGTCGAAATAGAGTTTTGACGTTTATGGGCAATGCAGACTGCCGCAAACTGCGCTGTGGCCTGCGAGCAGTATTTGTTGACAGGTACACGAAGCCCCAGCGCCCAGCCTGTTGGTTTAGGACTTCCGCTAGAGTGCGCCTCCCAATTGAGCCCACAAATGCTTTATTAGTTTTTTTATTTTATTTAATATTTATTAATATTTATATTTATTTTATTATTTTTAGTTGTGTAATCTAGTGTATGTAGTAGTATGTACTTATTTGAATTTAGGTATAATTATTGTAGTGTTGCACCACCTGCAGTCCGTGGTTCCTCTGTATTTTCCTAATCTGTAGGTTGCCTGGCAGAGATCGCTACCTAGCGATAAGGCCGCCTTTTGTACTAATTAATTTTTTTACTTCGTAGTTTTAGTATTATGTTTTGTGGTGTACAAATAAAGTGTTAAATAAATAAATAAATAAATAAATGCTAGAGGCCGCAATTTGCTAAAAGACCCTATTGTTTGCGATTCCACTACTAATATAGTTTGAGCCTTGAACTACGTACTGGAAAACACATTGGTTCCGAATTCCAATACAGTCTATTTATTGAAATAAAGTTCCTTTTCAGACGGTATTGCGCAGGGGGATAGGCGAAAGAAAGTGAGTTTTTTGGGTGACGAAAAAAATCTACGACAGTCTAGATTCTAGACTGTCGTAGATATTTTCTAGACTCTAGTATGATGAAAGTTTCTCTTACTAATCAACAGAATGGGCACGCATGCAATACTAACTTGGAAGGGGTAAGTAAAGTCACCCCAACGGTTTCTACACAGCATCGCACCGAAACGCTAAATCGTTTGGGGGCACGTCTTTGCTGGTAGGGTGGTAACAAGTCACGGCTGAAGCCTCCCACCAGACCAGACCTGAGCCAATTTAGAAATTATAAAATTCCAAAGTGGCCCGTGGCGGGAATCGAACCCGCGACCTCCCTCGACTCGAATCCGAGCGCGCGTTCCCTGCGCCAGGGAGGGATCATGATGTATGTATGTGAGTTTCTTTATTCCACCATAACTTTTGAACTGCTGAACAGATTTGGACATATGGGGTATCGTTAGAATCCTTACACCATTCCCAATAACAAGGCTATAATTTTTTGGAAAAAGTAGTTTTACCAAAGGGCAGCCGTGTTTTTTAAATTTTTTAATTATTTACTTGTTTATTGCCACCTTTCACCCGCGGCTCCGTCGCGGCGTGAAACTCGGTTTCCCACCAATTCCGGATCCATGGAGATTTTCGGGCAATTTTCATTGAACACTAACAATTATGAAATGTCTGATTGTTCGCTCGTATCGTAGTAATACAAAGACTTCCATGTATAGACACGCTGTGTGGTACTAAATAATTGCTTACTGAGTTGCGGTGCATGTCCCGCAATTCGTTTAGTCCACTGCGAGCTAGCGAGGAGATCAATGCACTGTTATGTGAGCCGTGAACGTGGTTTTTACAGGGAGTGACCAATAAAACAGTGAATATTATTTATGTAAGTAGTTTTTCTACGTATTTTGAAGTTAAGTCAGTATAATTTATTTAGTTTTTGTCTAAAAACAAATAGTATCGTAAATAAATACACAACTCACATCATGATTATCCATCACGCTTACTCGTTAGTAGAAATACGCGAGAGCGAACGGTACTACCGACACGTTGACAAAGATTATGAGAATTATTTGAACAGATATGTTAAGTGACAAAGGGTATATACCAGTAGGAAAATAATTTCGATTGGTATATAATTAAGTACTTAATTATATTTTTTGTGTTTTAGATACATATTGGATGGACTTAAGAAAAATCCGAATTGCATACTAAGGTATTGCAAAAATTCTTCCAGAAAACTTATAAAATCTGACGGCGTAACTTTTCATCAGTAAGTTTATATTACTTATATATTTTTTATTATAATATAATTTTTCATAAGTATTTGTACGTAGCCTTATTTGAGACTTTATTGCACTGCCTTTTTATCCGATTGCGGCGAAATCCAAAAGGAAAGTTATTATATGCTATTAATTATTATTCAGGTTGTGTTTGACTTGTATGTGTGTATGTCACTTTGTATGTCACTCGTAAATTAGTAAGGACTAAGTTTTTGCGGCGTATGTCTATCTTTTCCTAATCTGATGTCTATCAGTGTATGTAAATAAAAATACCTAGACCAACAATAAGGTTTATGTAACATAGATTAAAGAATTGGTTGATTTCAATGACAAGTTGTTTTAAGGTTCATACACACGCTGTGGCCTGTGACATATCGGCGTATAAGCGGGAATTAAGTGATTTTGTGAGTTTGTTTTTAGGGTTCCGTACTCGAAGGCAAAAAAACGGGACCCTATTACTAAGACTGCGCTGTCCGTCCGTCCATCCGTCCGTCCGTCTGTCACCACGCTGTATCTCGCGAACCGTGATAGCTATAGACATGAAATTTTCACAGATGATGTATTTTTGTTTCCGTAATAACAAAAAATACTAAAAAATAGAATAAAATAACAATTTATGGGGGGCTCCCATTCAACAAACATGATTTTTCAGCTTGTTTTTGTTCGATGTTGATAACGGTAACAGGCAGACTTAAAAAAATTTCACAGCATATTTAGTTATATATATTACGTTACGAATATAAATACGTTATATTATATGTTACGAATATAAATATATTATAACTTATGTGTGTTTTCTTTTAATTATATATTATAACGCACTGTCAAAACCATATAGTTGTGTATATTTCTTACCAGACATGTTAAGATATTTGTATAAATAAAAATAAATATAAACAATCAATGCAAGATTATCTGCGTTTAATTTAATACTTCCTTTATAATTTAACACTTCCTTCATACACATTCATACAATATCAAATGTTTTTAAGGTTTTTTGCAAAGTTCATAATAACTATAACATTTACATAAAAAATTAAGAAAACTCGGAAAAGTTATTGTCTAAAAATCGTAAAGACGTCAGCTCAGAAATATGAAACAGTTTTTAATTTATTATTCAAGTTTCATTATGTCAAATATTAAAAACTATTTTAATTCTGGTAATTTATCCTTAAAATATTATTTATCATAATTTAAAATATCAATGTTAAATGATGTGTAGGTATAAATTATTGCAAGCGACGGCCATATCTTTTGCAAATAATCTTTGACCATACGACCACTCATCGACGTGACGTCATACTTTTGCAAGCAAGTTCCCGCTTTCCAGACTAGATGGCGTTATCAAGTTTGGAGCACAGTTTTTGTTCAACATTGCTTGTCTAGTAGGGATACCTACATAGAAGTCTTTGTAGTAATAACGTATTTTATAGTACCAGTCAATTTATCCACTGTTTGTATTTTGATTTTGAAGGGTGAAATATCTCTTCTATCACTCATAGTTTATGTGAAATAATTATTATGAATGGGATAAAGTTTCAAAGACTTTCGACCTTCTGAAATGGTATTTTATTACTAGTAACATAATTTAACCTGAAGTTTTCGAAAACAGTCGCAGATCGCGTTGCGCGTTGCCAAAACGACTTTCATATTAATAAAACGTCAGTATGATATTTGTTGCATAAGTATGGTGATAACTACAAGTCGACTTAAAATTAAGTTCACAAGGGTTCATAATATACTTTGCGGGATATTTTTAGTGACTACATTCAAAAAACATTAACTGATAATAATTAATAATGAATAACAAAATGTTACTTAGACTAGGCAAGTCTGGGAGATCCGAGAGCTTTGAAGTTGTAGTTATCAGTGTATTTTGCCTTTAAAGTGAGCCGATAAAGTTAAAATTAATCAAAACTGAAATGAATGGTGAAGAAATTTTTTGGTACACGTGTATGCATCTATCGCCGTAGCTCAATAACTTATACGCCATATCTTAATATATATAAATCTCGTGTCACAATGTTGTCCTCAATGGACTCCTAAACCACTTAACCGATTATAATAAAATTCGCACACCATGTGCAGTTCGATCCAACTTGAGAGATAGGATAGTCTTAATATATATAAATCTCGTGTCACAATGTTTGTCCGCAATGGACTCCTAAACCACTTAACCGATTATAATAAAATTCGCACACCATGTGCAGTTCGATCCAACTTGAGAGATAGGATAGTTTAAATCTCAATTTATCTATTTTTTATTACCCCTAAGGGCAAAACAACGTTTGCCAGGTCAGCTAGTCTACCTATAAAAACACCATAAGTTCTGAGCCGCCAGAAACTTCGGTTCGAAGTTGTAACTATATGTGGGTAAGTAAGGGAAGACACCTATGTCAATATAAACTTGATTTATGATAAGCGAGACAAATCGCCGTCTTGCCTCCATTGTGTAGGCTACGTACATATCATACACTAGCGGACCCGACAGACTTCGTCCTGTCAAAAAGATTTTTAGTGTGCCTGTTTTTTGCTCCTATTTTATTTTCGAGCCAAAAATTAACTTATGCAATAGCAATAAAGCTCAAATTGTTTCTATGTTTCAGTTAGAAAACGTTTGTATGAGAAAAAGAAAAGGGCATTTTTTAGGGGTTTTTTCCGGCATTTATTCGAATTTTTCTCGCCGTAAAAACCATCCTTGAACTTCAACGAACATTTAAAAAAAGAATTGGCCAAATTGGTCCAGGCGTAGTTGAGTTATGCGCTTACCAACACATTTTGCGATTCATTTTCATGTATAGAGACATAGGTAGTGCTTCACGCGAGGCAGCTATTTTGCAGCTATTGTCGGCCGAGCTAACGAATATGGACATATGCCAACGTGGTGACCTTTGATAGGCGTCTCGACAGCCGCTTATGGTCGAGTTTATGCGGATTTCTCTTATACAGTAACACCTATGATTATGCTATGCCCTTTCTGGTATAAATAGCAGGCACCGTGCATTTTTGTCGTCTAATGTTTTGTATGTTTCGGGAATGTAAATATTTTGACACAAACAGTGATAACCAGACCTCTCCCTCTTGTGAGGAGCTTAGAAGTTCGAAATCCTGTCTTTTTGGAGTTACTCGTATGTAAGACTAAACGGTAAAGAAAAACACCGAGAGGAAATCTGCGTGCCAGCAAGTTAAGTTAAATTGGTTATTTACAAATACATTTCAAATGCTCACAAGCAAATAAAATCGATACAACGAGACTCATTGGCTGAGAAGCGAACTAATCAAACAGTTGGAGAGACAAACAAAACCAGTGGAACGAATTGCAGTACGGCTTCCAGAGAGGCGGTGCCATCTCATTATTAGTTGTTGGCTTTCATCCGCAATTACTTACAAAAGCACAGAGCTCTCAGTGGAGGCTGTGAGGGAAACCCGAACCATTCAGACGGCAAGAGCTTTTCTTGGCGGCTAATTAGTAATTACTAATTAGCACTGGAGCCGCTTTACACAACGGAAATACTGAGCTGTTTGCGTCTCTATATCTACTCGTAAGTGCGATGTCGAATTGCCAATCGATTCCACCACTCCTATAGTAGGCGGCATGTAAATTGAACTCTGCGCAGACAGCCACCATTTTGGGCCATTTATAATTACTGCGTATGCCTTTGCCTACTATACTTCTATTGCAAAGTACATTCTTAATAATTATAACAAGTGTGCATCAGCATCATCATACAATGTATACACCAACGTCACTGAGACGATATTATCTCTGTCCGAAATTAATATGAAGTGACGCTACTCAGGCGCCATATATGCTTCTTCTTGAACAGTGACGACATATTGACGGCTGCGGTGGACAAACGGCTATAGACTTCAGAAATAAGATCGTCTAAGAGTAGGCACAGACCATCGATTCTATCATCCAATCGGCATGGCGCTACCGATTGGATCAGTTAGAATTTAGAACTCACTGTGTGTGGACATGGTTTGGCAAGATTGTGAATATGCTTAAATCGAAATTGGCTGATTGGATCATACCGTTTGGAATGTGTACGGCGGTCAGCGATCATCAGTTCCGTAGAGGCTTTTATCGGTGGTAGACATCGTGCGGCCACTAATGACGACATGGCTTCAACTAAACATCTCTGGCAATTGGATTATTGTGTACATATATGGACGAACTGTATGTTGCATCAAGCTTGAAGTTTCATGCCGATTGGACGATAGAATGGGTGGTTCCCTATTCCACCTATTCTTTTTTTACTATATCTATAGGCTTGCGCTTGACTACAATCATGTCTTAAGGACAAAAATGATGAGGTGTAGGATGGAGCGCGCTTGGCTAGAAAATGCCCATTCACTCTTATCTTGAAGGCACCCAGGTTGTACTTGGCTAGCGACACAGAAGCTGGAAGGGTGTTCCACACCTTAGCGGTACGTATCAAAAACGTGGAAGAAAAACGTTTCGTTCGAATTCGCTGAGTTGCGTGTTCGTATTCCCTATCAATAGGTATTCGTGACCATACTCGTAAGTAGGCACAAGTGAGGTAAGTTGAGACTTTCGGTACAACACTGGCGAGTCAGGCCAGGCCCGGGAGAAGTGGGTCACATCGACCTACGCGTCGCCGTCCGCTCGCAGGGCTCGACCGGTTATTACAATGGCGACGGGTTACGTGCTTTGGTAACTTTCTTGCTTATGTACCATTTATGGAAAGTTTCATGTGTGTTGTATGCTCGTATGAAGTAAATCACTCCTTTATTCTTTCCACGTGTACTGTTAATTAATTAATTGTTAATTTTATTTTCCCATATTATTGATTTTTATGATTACCATAATTTTCGCCAGCAGACATTGTTAAAGTATTAGGTAGGTAATCAAATCTGTGGTAGGTAGGTACTTAGCTTTTTCGCGTATCTGTAGGTACACCACTATACCTATACTATAGGTACCTATACTATAGGTATAGTGGTGTACCTACAGATATAGGTCCTATAGCAAACAGTCGCTGCCCGGGGGGCAATAAAATGAGAAAACAATACGGCGCGGCAGGATAAGCGGGCCTTCCGAGCTCGTAAGTGCAACAAAGATCGCAACGCCGCCTGTTTCCCCGTTTTATTGCCCCACAGGCAGCGACTGTTTGACAATAGAATAAGCCCATAGAAATTTAAACATTTACAACTTACTATTCTACCTTTTTCTCAAAGCTCCGCCCGAATTAAGTTCGAATTTTCAACATTTCCGTAGATACCAAGGATTTTTCGAGATAAAAGTCAATCTCCATTCTCCATTACAAACAGAAATTGGTTTAGAATGTAGAAACTAGCACACATAAAAATTACTGATTTTATAATATTACGAGTACCTAAGTGTGATATAATTATTGGTGGCTTATAACCCGGATTATCACACAGGCTACTTTTTATCCCGGAAAATCCACCGTTGCCACGGGATTACTGAAAAACCGAAATTCACTCGGGCGGAGCAGCGGAAAGCAGCTAGTTTAGTAATAAAGGTAAGTGCTATGTATTTAGTATTATTTTGTCATAGGAAGGTAAGTACAACATTTCTACGTGGGAAAGCTTGATAGTGAATCTTTCACAACTTTTTCTATTATATCTATTATTATTAGAGTAGGAAGAAGGAACCCGGGCCTCGGTCTGTCTGTGTTAACTGTAATGGCGCAAGTTTTATTGTATCCAGAAGAGATTTCCCCGCGTATGACGAAACTTGTAATAGGGATATAAGTGATCTTGCGGGTAGAATATGGTGGCCAATGATTATAGTGAAGTTTTGTAGATGAGTATAGACAACTTTACCCGACAAACTTATTCCACAGTTGGATAAAATATAGGAACTAATCGATAAGATATGTCTCAGTAGCACATGTTTGTATGCAAGCACCAGAAAACGCCGTGTTAATAAAAATAATAATAATAAAATGCTTTATTACTCCAAAAAAAAAAACTTAAAATGATTAAACAACTTCATTTTACATAAATCTTATAGCTAATTCTTACTCTAAGAACACTAAGTGTTCTAATATAGTGTTCTGCCAACACTCGTAAGTCTTACGAGTGTTGGCAGAACACTTACGAGATAGATGGACGTCGGTCGTCGGACGACATCTAAAGAGTAGCGGGGAACATTCATTAAATACAGCCAGCGCCATCTATTGAGATTGACAGCCGCATATCAGTGACTTTCCATAGATGGCGTTGGCTGTAATGTAAATGTATGGAGGAATTCTATTCGTTTGTGCGATGCGAATGGACTCGAAATTCGTACAGAAACCTGTACTAACCCCACTGAACCATATTGTTTGGCGGTCATTTCTGCCCCTAGATCCTGCAAAAATACTTATAGCAGCGACGAGCATCTATGCGCTGATTGGTATAATGTTATGCAGCTAAGGCGACAATTGGCTGCTGATCGCTATGTTGCTATTGTTACCGTCTATGATTGGCCGATCTACAATTTTACAATTTTTTTTTCGAGAATTACACCCCAGGCGCCCCACCCCATGGACATCCACAATTGCGCATAATCATGCGCAATAATGGATGTCCATCGGTTGAAACACCGACGTCGACGAAGCTCTACATATTTTATAATATTTATCAGCATATATTTATTTAATTAATGTATTTAAATCCGATAATAACTGAGTACCAACTACCAGTGTAATGTGTACTATATTACATACAGTGTCATTTAGCCCTTAGGGACATATCTGTTTGGAATGTCCCAAACAATCATACTGATGTTAATTGTCTTCCATTAACGTTAACGCAGGCGTAAAAACGAGTACTGTCAACCACCGAACAACACAAGTGTGAGAAGACTTTGGTAGTCGAGTTTTCCATAAATTACTGATAAATAATACGTCGCCTGTCACCTGATGATGACTGGTTGCAATCACCCATAAACATATTAAGCACTAAATCAAAATCTAATCATTGGGGCTTTGGCACCGCTTTCAGTAATACGTGTTGGACCCCCTGGTCTAGTATTTTGGAAGAAAAATTTTAGCAACACCCACTAGGTACCGCTGGTTAGTGGCTTAGCTATTGATCGACAATATGGTAATCCAATGTGCAAAAATAAATACACATGTGCGGTTTTGTTTGTTTAGTTTCATGTATAAAAACGTTGTTTTGCCGGGGATTTGATTGGGATATGAGATATATATTCAAATTGAGAGAGCAAATATACGACGCTGGCACAAGGAATACACACGTTTCAAATTGTTTTTTTTTTGCGTTGAATGGTATTTTTGTATAGATACGTGTAAACTTAGAATTCGTAAGGCGCCTTGTTTCAAATGATTGTCTGGAACTCATGACAAGAAAGTTAACAGGTTTTTTGTAACACTACAAGTTTTAGCCACACGTTTTTGTACCCTTCAGTTTTATGAATTTCCTTCCGTTTAGGAACTAATTAGAGACAAGTAAAAATAAGCTAGAAAAAGTCTAGAATAAAATTCGCAGCCTTAAATCAAAGCTACTACCGCTCTACTATTTTAAAAGCTACCGTGTTTCCAGCCAAGTAGGTCCAACCTGGGTGAATTTCAAGAGAACAGTGAATAGGAATTTTCTAGGCAAGCAAGCGCGCTCCAACCTAGACCTCATCATCCATCAGGCAAGATTGTCGTCAAGCGCAAGGCTATCTACAATAAATAAAATAATAAAAATACCAAGCTAAACAAATGTAAAAACTCAACATTATACAACAGAAGACTAGGCAGTCAAAACGATGACAAAAAAGTAGTTCCACATAAGATATTAACAGTCATAATATGAGTAAAACACGTTGCCATAGCCGTGAGTCGGTCGATGATGTAATGTAAACATTGACGTATGTCTTGTAACTTGTGATACATCGCAACTTTTTGTAAGCATTTTTTACATTCAATATAGGGGTGAACCGGTCGTAAGAGAAAAATAACACCATATAAGTCCCGATTATCCGCCCGATATTACCGCCAGATGACTTGTATTTCAACAAGAGACACGAAAAACTGCGAGAAATAAAATATTTATGACGCCACATGCTGTGATGTCACTAATATTCCCACCAAGCAGTAATAGCGAATGCTCGCGGCTCCGCCTGCGTGATTTTTTTTCCACACATAGGTACAAATTAGTCACTTACTATCTCACCTGATAAGTAAGACACAATGCAGCTGAAGATGTTATCGTACTTACTTGTAAGAAGTAAGTAACCCTTAACAGTTTCTACTTTCGACACAGCATCGCGCCGGAACACTAAATCGCTTGGCGGTGCATCTTTGCTGGTAAGTGGTACCTATCCACGGCTGAAGCCTCTCAGTCCTGACCTGAGCCAAATTAGAAATTATCTATGTCTTTATTAATTGAGGTTGAAATTCTCAAATTCACACTTCCTAAATGAGCTTAGAATTCTATACAAGTTCTGGTTTTCACACATTGTTCATGAGCCAAGTTAGAAATTATCTATGAGTTTATTAATTGATGTTGAAATTCACAAATTCACACTTCCTAAATGAGCTTAGAATTCTATACAAGTTCTGGTTTTCACACATTTCCGGTACCATATTAAAACTTTAGTCTTTGAAATATTTTGTGTGATAAAGGGGTTTCAAGATTAGTGTCCTCGGGCGACTTGCGCGGCGTTCGCCATCTTGAATTTTAATTAAAATGGGGTGTAAGCGTGAAGACCGAAACCTCTCAAGTCTCAACATAATATTATTGTCAATTTGTCACAATGATCAAAAAATAAGTCATCAAAAAATTTTGTAAGCCGGTCGTTGTCTCTAATATTCATCGCAAAGCATCTTTAATATTCACTCTTTTCGAATGATTTTGACCTTTCTTTTTGTTGAGATTCTGGTACTGTATATACTCGTAGTTGTGTTGTGCGTGTAGTAGTAACTACAAGTCTGAAACTGGGGGTTTAAAAACAAAAGATCACTTAATTATAACATTTTGTGATTCCTCTAGCGATAAAAAAAATTGAAATATAAAAAAATCAAGACGGCGACATGACGAGAAATAGAAACAGTAAACTTTTTCCACGAGTTGGTTCAGTGGAGATTTTGACTTTTTATCCAGCACAGCTCCATGCATCGTCCAAACAAAGTGTAGAGATTCTTCAGTTATCAGTTAAGATTAAAAAAAGCTTTTAGTATCGCCGCCACGTGGCCTATTTTCCCCATGGTTTCATCATAGTTACAAAAATTCCCGTAATTGGATTTTCACGCACTACTTATTATTACACGGTTATTATACAAGACTAATGATACGAACGCCAAAGCGTGTTGGTTTGTCCCTCAAAACATAGCTAAACACTTCCTTTGGTTTGTCAACGCCTGAAAACATTACCTCCTTTCGGCATTACGGTAAAATGTGGAACTGGACTCAAGTTTACATAGTAATAATATCATGTAATAGGGCCGAGATAAAACTTGTAAGTGATAATACTTGAAGTCGATGGCCTCTTAAACCTTGGGCGATATAATGCATTTTGCGATCTCGGTCGTCGGAAATTTATATGCATTAGATGGAGCACCAACAATCTCTTTAACTTCCTAAACAACAGTCTTTAAAAATAAAAGAAGGGAAAAATTCAGGATGTAGGTTGCATTGTGATTCAAGACCATATCGTTTTGCGTAAATACGTATAATTGTTTGTTCTTGAAGATACCGAGTTGTGCATTCAAAATGAGTCCATCTCTTCGTTATTTTTTTGTCATCAACGTCATCATCATTTTCTAACACTTTGGAAATGGAAGCAAAAAAAATCACGATGCTTTAACAAAATCATGATATTGTTAAAGCATCTGCAAATACACAATATCTGCAACCTTTACATACAACATACAAATTATAAATAATTCATGCCATCGTACAAAAAAGGGCGATGTCAATTGCCACTCAATAGCAAAATGGAATAAGGATACAAAAACACCTGCGGTCGGAGGGACTGAGGTGAATACAAGAGAAACAGAGACAGATGTTCTTCCTTCTAAATCCCAGTTGAGGGAACTATCAAATAAAATAATGTTATTACAAGACTTGTGACATTGAAACAGTAAAGTATACTGACTAGGTGCCCTAAGTTCAGTAAGATAAAGTTACGTCACAGATAAACGTAGACAACTAAATTAGAAACAAAGTTTTCCAATTGCAACTGTTTTTACTGAGCTTAAAAAAGACACATTTTAACTAGACGCTTGTGACGACTTGGGTTATCTTAAGCTAAGCGAAAGTAGCTTAAATAGGCTTTAATACTAACTATTTAGTTAGTATCTGTCTAGCAAAACGGAATAACGTGTGACTTGCATAACACAAAGAACAATAGAAGTACAAAGATGTTCTGCAAACATTAAACGATTCCCTTAGTAGGCCTGTAACGTGTGTTAACTGTTACAGTTATGTTATAGAAGGCCATAGCATTATTTACCTTCTTTTAAATAACAAGACACTTACACCCGTATTCACAAACATTGCTTCCTTGGGTATAGCAGCTACACTATGCTAAGTACGATGTTTTGCAGTGCGTCCGGTATGTCAAGCCTTTCATTTCATAAACAATACATAAATAACTTTTTGCTGTGAGGACGCATAGGATTAAATGGAGCGCTGTGATTGGCTACCGTTGCGTTTCGACTTCACTCGAGTCGACTGACAGGATAGATGACACTTGGTCTCCAGTAATCATCTGTAAAAATATTGTGGTATAGGTAAGTAAGTATATACCTACCTACTGAACATAATAACTAACTAACATCTTAATCTTAATATATATAAATCTCGTGTCACAATGTTTGTCCTCAATGGACTCCTAAACCACTTAACCGATTATAATAAAATTCGCACACCATGTGCAGTTCGATCCAACTTGAGAGATAGGATAGTTTAAATCTCAATTCAACTATTTTTTAAATCCCCAAGGGCAAAACAACGTTTGCCAGGTCAGCTAGTATTATTATATAAATTGAGAGGTACCTACTGATGAAAACCGATATGGTAGTTTTTGTTAATTAGGTACAAATGTAGCTCTACTTTGTTTGATGGTGAATTTAAAACTATTGAAAAGTAAATAATTGACTTATAGGAAAGTAGTTTTAACCTGGAAACTCCCTGATGAATAAAATCTCAAGGCAACCAATAACTGGTAAATAGGGGGCACGGGAAGGCCTCTGCTGGTTAACTTCAAAAGGTCTTCATTTATTAAAGGCAAAATAACATTTAGAACTATATCTTTAGGAAATCTAGTATATCGTCTTTTGAATTACTCGGCACTGTAATATTCAAAAGGATTTTGGAAATCCCGTATCACTTTTCTAGTGGTTATAGATCTTCGGAAGTACAATCTCTCACGAATATAATAATCAAAATCTTCTTCATCATTGTAATCCATTGTATTAAAAGCAATAAAATACGAAAAATCACTGGAAAGTTGCAATCGACAAGCTAACACAACCTAAAAAGTAAACATGCCATAGATAACAAACTATAAACCAGCACTATGCGTCGCGAAAAGTACCTCGCGAGCTACTTTACCTGTGCGTTTGTTTTGGTGAACGCATAGTGTCGCTCGACCCTCAAGTGTTGTTTATGAATAGGTTTTCTGTACGCTGTGCGTTCGAGCTCGCTATGAGACCTCATAGTAACGTTTGTGAATACGGGTGGTACAATCATTGCTGTGAACGATTTGTTTAAAACGTATCGTGATTAGTTGATAGCGGTACCTAAGTATGCCAAATTGTTGGAATGTCAAATTGTTTAATCAGTCATTGTCAGCTTTCTACGAAAAATCGGGTGGTTATCTATGAAAGGTATAAAAGAAAGGAAAATATCAAAATATAACATAAACCTATGAATTCGGTATTTTTAAATGTGGAGTGGTTTTAACTTTTAACCCATTCACAGTCACAAAAAGAAAAAAGGATTACTTTTAAATAAATCGCGTTTCCGTTCAATTTTCCGTGTAAAGAATAACCCGGAAATGTTTTAGTATAATATATTATGTCATTTCCTTCATTATGATACATTAACCTATTTATATTACCACTATCTTTAGAGACTAGGAAGGGTTCGGAGTCATCTACCGAGGAACACCGGTCGAGTGGTCCCGACGACGTATTTATTCACTTCTAATTCCCTCCCAAAATGCTTTTAGTCTCCTCTTTAAACACAGTTTAGATAAACACCACTGAGATTGGAAGTCGTTGTGTTCTTGGCTACAAAAAACTGGATATCTAACGAATTCCTAGTTGTATCAATAGTTATTTTAAAAGACAATAAAGTTGCAATCACAAATTAAAGCGGTCGTTGTCTTCTGACATTAATAAAATAGCCATAACAATCGAAATATTATATTGTTTTCCATAATCCAGAAAACTCATAAATTATGGAAACAGGCGTAGGTGGCGTAGGCGCCTTAAATAAATAAAGAGTAGAGATGTCTTTTGTATCATTTGACTCGTTGTAAGAGTTTGAGCATAATAATTTATACCCCTAAGGCTACGTTCAGATGACAAGCGTTCAACGTGCGTTGAACGCGCGCTAAATTTTGTTACAGTGTTCACATGACACGCGTTGGTCAGGCATTGAACGCGCGTTGCCGCGGCTGCCATGGTTCAGTAGAGTTCTTGCATTTGCCGAAGATGGACGTAGAAACAGTTTTAACGGTGATTTTATACCGACGGCAGAAACGACGCGACAGAAAACGGAGATATTGGGTCCACCCAATTTTGTCACATAGGCTGACTGAAAGCCAGTACATAATTTTGTACCCTAAATTAAGGCATCTCCTTCACAGAATATGAGGACGAGTTCTTCCCAAGCTCGTCTCTTTAAGTTCCTATCTGAATAATCGCTACTTATCATATCCCATATCGCAGGACGTTTCTCTACTTCATCTATAAATAATTCCGTATTAAAAGCTTCGGTGTCCATTTCGAATAACTTCTAATACGGTTGAACCCTAAAATACGTCAATCCGCGTCGAAAGCGCGCGCTCAACTGAACGGTAACATAGAAATCCAATGATCTCAAAGCGCGCGTTGACGCGCGCTGACAACAGTCGAGCGCTAGCGCAGCGTTCAACGCGCGCTTTGTTAAAACGCGCGTTAGCATGTGTACGGCCTGAATAAAATGTATGTAGTTGTAAACGCGCGTTATCACAACGCGCGTTAAGCGCTTGTCATCTGAACGTAGCCTAATCGTCCCATACAAGTTACAACTTTCAAACAAATTCAATCATTAGCCCATTTTATGGCCCAAAACTGAACACAGGTCTCCCTCTCAAAACGGTTTGGCAATATGTTGCGGCCTATATGTGAGGTCTGATGTTCAACCACAATCGCACATAAATCCAAAAACTAAAAAAGTAATGCCGTAATTATAAATTACCCCTTGTTATAAATATGTAAGGGATACATAGAAGCGCCAACCCTGCCGGAAGGCCAAAGAGGCTAATTATGAAAAATTATAGAATTCAGTCACGTCGTGTACCGGTTGGCCCGCCTAATTTTGGCCAAAGTGGATAGACTAGTCTAGAATTTAAATAATTAATCTACAGGGTGGGTATGTAAGTTCATAGTTCTAACCTATCAGGGCCAATCCTGATATGGCTGGGAAATTCAAGGTGTGGCTGTGTCGTTGACATGGCAATTTTTATAGCAACTCTACATAGTCGACGAGTATTATACACTGGCACGAAGGTGTAGTGAGATTTGAGTTTGACTCACTGTAGTCGCCACTGAATAATGATCATGTATAATAATAATCGTCAGTGCTCGTGGACAGTTGGAGACTTCGCCGTGAACGAAACGGGACGTAACTTTGTGCCGATATAATTCACAGTTCTGAGTTCTTAACGTGAAATCAACGGGTCTGCCCGCGAAATTCAAAATTTTCGTGGTTTTTTGCAATTTGTACGCTAATTAGACATGATAGGCTTATGGCAATCAATTTGCGAGAGTGGCAGTATCATCTTTACATGATTATATCAAAATCTTCGCATAAAAATGTGTATCCTAGGAAATTAGTCCGAGTATCGAGTTTTATGTGAGTAACTCGCAAATCTCGGACTAATTTCTTTAAATCGACACTTTCGAGCAGAGATTTTTATATAAACACGTGAAGAAGATATTGAGATTATCGCAATTTTACGGCCTTAAGCCTATTATGTCTTATCAGCTTAAAAATCGCGAAAAACCACGAAAAATTTGAATTTCGCGGGCACACCCGTGGTGTGCTCCTTAAGTGGGTCTACGCTAGGCGAATCGAGAACGAACCGAGCACGAGCGGAGCCGATTAGCTTCGTCGTTCGTTGCAAGTGGTGACGTACAACGAACCTACAACGATCACTGTCCTCCAATCTCTTTGTGTTCGTCGATAAACCGACAACAGGCGGAACGCAGCCGAGCACGAACGAAGCGCTCGCAGCGCGCTCGTTCGAGGCTTGTATGTCGGTCCACACTACACAAATTGTATTCGGCTCGTGCTTTGTTCTAGCGTAGACCCACCTACACCGGCGGCCAGCCCACGACAACGCACGTGTAGATACTTGCACGATGATCTTGGCAAATACTGTCGACTGCAGACCATTATGCGCGAAACGATCATTGCCGTTACACAAGAGCGATTATGATTAAATGGGTATAAAATAAATTCTTTGGTCAACTTAACTTGGAAGAAGTAACACACCCTTAACAGTTTCTACACAACATCGAACCTAATAAGTACACCTAGAGTTTGATATTACATACAAGGTGCGAAGTTTTTAAACCTTTATTCAAATCGATAATTTGATCCTAAGCCTTATATCGTTAGGTTTAAAATAGAATAATGACAATGTTGAATCATTAATGATTCAGTCCATTGTAGCAGGTATGACATGGGATGGACCTTTCATTTATTAGAAAAAGTTGGTGGCAAATTAATGTTTCAGTAATCACTTTTTAAATATACAAAGAGGGGTCCTGAAATTTACTCACTAACTACCTAACTCATCTTGGACATAAAAAGCGGAAGTTTAAGTCAGAGGTTTTTTTTACAATGAAAACTCCTAAAAAAGAAAATTCACTGAGTCAGGTCAGTTAGTATTTAAATGTGACAAACTTAAAGTAAATCAGATTGTTATGTAATGCTCCTGTATGGGATGACGACATGAGACAAGTAGCAGGAGTGATGTGGAATAGAGTGGCTCAACAAAGACATGAATGGAAAAGATTGGAGGAGGCCTTTGCCAACTGGCAATCAGATCTACAGAATATGCTCATTTATTATGAAAATTATGTACATACAAATTGAATTATTGAAAAAGATGCAGAAAACTACATAATTGGGAAGTGCCTGATATCTGTCTTTGTACATAACTAGTAGGGTGCGTGGAGGCGCGGGCCACATGTGGCCCGCGTGCTGTCTTCCCCCTATTCGCCTTCCAACTTTTAGCCTCTTCAACATTCTCCATACATTTTCTATGGAAAAATAAATTCCGCTATTTTGAATTTTTTTTTCTATCCATCGAACAGACCTTCGGATCCTGATTACTTCTTTTCAAGAAACCGCTCTTCCATCTTTTATACTTTCAAAGTTGGACACCGATGAATTTTATATGGCGGCCATCTTGAATCCGCCATTTTGAATTTGTTTTCAGCTAACTGCCAATTGGATGTCATTTCAAATGACATTTGGTCGAGCACCCCCCACCTATCTTCAATACCCTCCCCGTGCTCTTCATCCGTCTTCGAAATCCTCAATCATCAGCTCTCTCCGTATTTTTCCTCCGAATCATTTTTTTCCTTTTATACGAAATGGTCATTGAAAAAATTTTTTTTCATACAAAATTGTTCAGGAGAGGTGATCAATGAGTCAGTCAGTCAGTCAGTGGCCAATCAGCACGAGTAGCTATATATATAGTAATATTTATGTAACAGAAAATCAAAGTGATTCACAAAAAATTTAAGCCTGTTTTATTTACCAAGTGTTCATTGAACTGGAATCGTCCATTCTAATTTTCACGTGCACTTCATAATTGAAGATCTAACAGCTATCCATTAAACTTTCCTGTAGAGTTGTGTGGGAAGCGATACCAAAGCTAGTACCATTATGAAACATGTAGTTACTTTGGAAGTTTGGGACAATCTAGGTAGAGAATTGTTATCACATTCAAAATTATTAATTTCCCTTAAACAAAACTTACCTGGCGACACTTAAGTCAAGAAGAGGAAGATATTTTATTAATACAGTGGTAATAAATAAATACAGAAAACTCTCATTTAAAAACCCAACAGAGCCAGAATGTTTGGACTACATACTTAAAAACGAAATTTTCATAAGAATTCAAATGAAGACATAATATTATTGGCTATTTCTTTTCAGATACAGAAAGTTTTAAACGCTTCCAGTAAGACTATACTTTGCTATAATATGAAATTAATACATGATGATACACTGGTATAATAATTATTGTAACTTAATATTTGCAATTGCAAGTGTTGCAATCAGAATGTTATTTGATACATTTGCTGTGTTTGTAAAAATATAGCTTACTAGCTGACCTGGCAAACGTTGTTTTGCCCTTAGGGGTAATAAAAAATAGATAAATTGAGATTTAAACTATCCTATCTCTCAAGTTGGATCGAACTGCACATGGTGTGCGAATTTTATTATAATCGGTTAAGTGGTTTAGGAGTCCATTGAGGACAAACATTGTGACACGAGATTTATATATATTAAGAAGATTATACAATACAATACAAATAGCAAGTAGGTACAGCTATATTTTTTTTTATAAAAATTATATTTGATGAGTGTTCATTTAATCAAGAATTTTTTATTGCAAACAAGGTCACTGCACTTTAGTACAAAATCAAATTAAAACCTTTCTTATTCAAATACGTGAAGCGTATTTATATAGCGTAATAAATATTTCTGAGCTTAATAAGTTTATGAGGGTTATTATGGGCTGTTCCCAGTATGAAGCACACTATATACTGAGAAGAGCGCACAAGAAACTCAGCCAAGTATTCTTTTCTTATTTTTCACAACATAATATCATTCTATAAAATTATAAAACCCCTTTCCTCTGGCAGGAAGACAGTCATCTCTTCCTGTCGCCTATAATACACAGCAGTGAGAGATGAGCGAGCTAAAGTGGATAATCAAGATGTAGAAAAACATACGAGTAACAATGACTATCAATTTAATGCTTTTCTAGCAATGCTTACAAAGTAAGTGTAAGATACGTAATTTCGTATGCGAGCTGCACAGGAAAATGTGCAAATTGTATAGCTGGAAATACAATGAATCAACTGCGAAACCTCCGAGCTCACGCCCAGTCACAGTCCTCCGTGCACCCTACAGCCGCAGACCCGAGTTGCTGAGCCGGTTCCACCCACACACACAGCCAAAGGCGGTCACCACTCGCACGTATTTGTATCTCTGCAGCTTCGAAAGTCACAAAAAAGCCCGGTGCACGCTTTCCTTCCATCTAATTTTACGAACCAAAATAAAATAAGACATATCGACGTTTGTACGTCTAACTTCGTTTTTTTATGTCTAATATTAACATAAAACATTTTAAATTTTCAGAAGGTTATGTATGAATATGCGAATAGTATTGAGTTTTATTTAGGAACGACGAAATAAATAAAATAAATCGGCTCTACATGCAACTCTAGCGTTACCTTCATTGTCGTTGTTTCCTTCGACGTCGTGCGCCGAAGCCACCAAAACTCCAAAGCACAGAATGCTCAATAATCTCACAATCATTTTAACTGTTTTATTGTTAGCACGATTGCACAGTTTAATTCTGAAAATAACAATTTTCAATCACTCGACATATTCCGTACCGATGACACTTGCGCTGCGTTCGCAGCAGCGATCGGCCTTTCTTTCGCAAATGGCGGAGGATGACGGATGTGCTCATCGATTGCAGTCGAGTCTGCGCGTTGGGCATTTCATGTCAGCATTATTGTAATAGCAACACTGATAGTTGTATACGTTTTGTTTTTAATTTGGAAACCATATAATTTCTGATCTTCTGTATAATTCAAATAAGAAATCTATTTAACTGAAGTCCTGTTACTTACGGATATTTAATCTCATGTCTCACAAAAGATGAATCTAGAGCTAGAGCTTAGACTGTCTAAAGTTTCATCATAAAATTTTATGTCGTATCCGAAGCCTTCTGTGATAATAGAGTGACGACTCATGACTTGAATACTTGAATACCTTTCCTAAAGCCAGAATTCTGTCCTGAGACTAGCTGACGTGAATCGGGGAACCAATCAGCGGGTAGAATTGGTAAATATTTACGATGGCGATTTTCTTACTCAATCTAGGGGCTGCTAGGCTAAATATATTGGACGTAAAGACTAATCAGCCAAAACTATCCATTTTCACGACCCTTCTTGAATAAACATGTTTACTGTTATGAGTTACTTATGACCCATTAGGATCACTATTCTGGTGTCAATTCAGAGTTTAAAATGCTATTTATAACCAAACCAAAAAGTCAACGATATTAAAAAGCAGTGGTTCTCATAGAGAATCAAAAAAATTTTTATCGTTTTGTCGTTTTCAGAAGTTTTACTGTTCTTTTTTTATGAAATATTATTATAATATTAATTTCTTCTTGATTGATGTTATAGTGTAAGTGGTATACCTATCCCAAGATGTTTCAGCCTAGTTTACAACTTGGTCAAAACACAAAATATCTTTATTTCGCATAGGCCCAACGTATAGGTTCTTGTAAAACCTTAATATGATATCTGTCGTATACATATTGTGTTGATAACTAGGTACAAGTCGGCTTTAAGCTAAGTTTACGAGGGTTCGAACGTGTGAATGGTGTAGACTATAAATTAGAAAGTACTCCTAACCTGACTTCCTTCGTAAAGATTTTTTTAGACTTCTGTTACGCCTAGTCGTTTGAAAATAATTGTTTCATGTACCGACAAAAAATATATTGTGTTTCGTGGTGTATCAATCACTCACATCATTGTACGCATTTTTTTATAGAACCATATTATATACAAAGTTCTCTAAAACATTGATTAAAAAAAAATCTCTTGCCAGTGTAACAAAAATCAATATGCGATTATACTTATACAATTTATATTTTGAGCCTGTGCTCGTTAATCCACTTGATTTCCAGAAATTTATTTCAAATGGCAACACTCGAGTTTCGAAAGTTCAATTTCGCATGGCGGACGTGCAAGTGAACTCTGTTATTTGTTGGTGATAATTTTAATTATCTTTTCGAGATTCCTTATGGAAAGGCAAATTTTCATTATACTATTTCTTTGCGGACGTGCTTTATTCATTCCTTAACGGTAGATGATGTTAAAGTGTTAATTATAGTTGAATTCGTGAGAACTGCATAGGTTTTTCGTTAAAAATGGGAAAATGTGACGAAGCCAATGTCGAAGTTAATATGGGGGACTCGGCGTCCCCCATGAAACCTGATAATTTTACATTCACCGTGCCCCCGGAGGCTCCCGTCTTCGAGCCTACGCCCGAAGAGTTCCTGGACCCCCTGGCGTACATCAGCAAAATACGACCCATCGCCGAGAAGTCGGGGATCTGCAAGATAAAACCCCCCGCGGTATGTTATTCTCTTTGTCACCAATCGATGTAACTCAAGGCTCGCTTTCCAAAAATATCCTTAATTTTTGGTGATTTACACAAGATTATGGAATTCTAACCCCAAATTGGTTTGGCCAGAGTGCCTTATGATGCAACCGTGGTAACTTGGCTGTCGAATAAGAGCCTTGTCTCGAGTTTTTTTTTCACATTTTCGATCGAAAATATCACGTGTTTAGGACGTATACGAGTTCGTATTTGAGTGTAAAGCGCATATAATTACCGTTGTACATGCAATCGCATATTGTTGGAGTAGGCTGGTTGCCATTTTGTGTCGTGCCCTCTACCTACGATAGTTTAGATAAAAAAAGAACTATCGCCACCTCATTGTCGCTTAAAACTGTAGAATATCCATTTTTTGCTCCTTTTCACCTATTTTTATCTCTTCAAGTCCCAAGCAGTGGCCTTAAGTTATATTTTGTAAACCATAAATGTATTTTCTTACAATATATCCACTTAAGTAGAATAAAGTCATGGGTAAATAACTTTAGTGCAAAATACTCTTAGTATTATTTAGGTAGGTACCTACTTATAGTAGTATGTTTTTTACCTTGTGTGATTTACTAACAGTAGTCTTGTTTCTTCCTTAAGTATTAGGTTAAAGTTGAAATCACTTAACAACTTAATAATCTGTAAGTACTGTTATTAAACAGTTATGCAGCACTGAAGTTTATTTATAGGTCAAATAAAAGTACACAAAACTAAATACAAGTATTTTCTTTTATTCTTTTAATACAAATATTTGTACATACATTTTTTGCCAAAAACTAATATATATATGGAGTCTGACTGAGTTCAAAATATTAGTGTTTTGATGGCAGGAGATAGACTGTTAGCAGAAAGCTGTTATTTGTTACTATAGTTTGTTATATTAATAAAATCCTGCTGAAAATTGACTTGATGTTTTGACATGCCCTATATTAAGCCCACACCCAAATCAAATGCGTTTGATTTTTGTGACTGATTTCAAAACCCTTACTGTCATTTTGACTGGCCTTATCTACATCTCCCTGCCAATGTGGGTTACAGTCAGAAATAGCAGCAGTATTTTAACTCCTGGAAGTTTAGTGAACTCTGTATTCTCTCTGGAGGTATGCTCGCAGTATCTGATAAATGCGTATTCTACTATGTCTGGGTTCATACATATAACACGATTCACATCAGCTTTACTTAGGAAATAGAATCTCAAGTATCTTTGTTATTTAACAATTCGTTTATTTATCCACTGATGAAAAATTCTGATAATTCAAAAGAATCTTCCATACCAAAAGAATCTATGGAAATAACTGGCGTATCGCTTAAAAACATATCATTCATATAACAGTGCAATAATAACTGACCGCTCTACAAAATCAGAAATAGTGACAAGCTTTCAAAGAATAAAGGATAAACTCAGGTTGTAAGAGTGGTTATTATCTTCAACTGCCTCGTTGATCTAGTGGTGAACATGTTTGATGCAGATCACGTGATCCAGGGTTCACGATTCCCAGGTCGGGCCAATAAAATTTAGTATTGGGTGTTTCTATCAGGATATTCTTAGCACTAGCCCAAAGTTGAAAAATGCTATTTTACCTCTCCAGCCTCGGAGAGTGCAGTAGGTCATCTGCCATGCACCTGATCTCTCTCTGGCTGTGTCAGAGCTGGTGTCCCATCAGCTAATGAGAGAGAAGGAGCAAAGAAGACATCTGTGGTGCATACACACGTCTTGTGCACTAGAATACACACACTGACCAGTGACCTGGCAAACGATGTTTTGCTGTTTAGGGTTATAATAAATAGCTTATGACCAGAACAACCTAACATACACAGAAAATCTTATACCTATTGGTCGAGCCATTTGAAGGAGTTTGGTAAAAAAACTGGCATGAGAATTTTATTTATTAGATTCATCAATATTTTACTTATCGAGCACTAACACACACCTCCGAGGCAGTTGTTACATTACACTGAAAATTTTTGAATTTTATATACTGCTTGAATGATTACAGTTTGTCATTGAGTTTATTATCTTTAATTAATGAACCCACAATTATTTCTGTGTTGAGTTGTATAAATTAACATTTTGATGCCATTCTTACAAGAGTTTATGAGAAATACAATTATTTCAATAAATTGTTACTATGTTGCATATTTTTAACAAGTATTTTGTGTTATATTTCCCCCTATTTTCATAGTAATCTTGTCCAAATGGCATGGAAAAATTTCTTCATGTGGAAAGGATAAAATGTTTATTCCGTCCTCTTTTAGCGTGGGTCCAACAAAAGGAAAAATTCTGCCCACAATATGTCAACTCACTAGATAAAATATTCATATTCAACAGTGGTGTCAAAATTTATGTCTTCATGTGTCATGTGGATTGTTGATGGGATAAAATTTTTGTCCCATAACCACTGTGGCCTGGCTAATACTGGGACTCTTAGAATGAAAAGGGCCCCTACAAAGTGGAATCAAATCACATTCATTTAAAGATTAGAATATAAGAACGACGACATCCGTGGTTGAGTGGTTAGCGTGCCGGTTTTTAAGGCGCCGCCATCTCTGGGGTTCCGGGTTCGATCCCCGGCTGGGGCAATGTAGAAAAATAAATTTTCTACATTGTCTCGGGTCTGGGTGTTGTGGTACCTTCGTTGTTTCTGATTTCCTTAACACAAGTGCATAAGCTACTTACTAAGGTATCGGAGCAATGTATGTGATGTTGTCCACTATATATATATTTATTTATATTTATAAAAAAAAACCTTTTTGGTTGAGGCTGCCTAACAAAGTTTTCTTTCATCTATATTTAATCAGACATCTTCACATTGGCTCTGTACCAATCTACTTTGAGAAAACAGTAAGTTACCAACATTGGTGCAGATAATGCAAGCAACGTTGATACCAATCATGGGACCAACTTGTGCGATTGTGGTTGGAACTATAAAATAAGATTTTTCAGTGAAGAAATCGTCACTCCCAGCCTTGGACTATGATTTGTTACAATTTCTGCATTCTTACTTCTCTCAGTTATAGTTCTTTGTTTCCTTGAGGCTGCCTTGTATATAAATATTTTAAATATTTAATTAATAATTGGGTCATACTTTTAATCAATCTTAGTTAGTTCATAGTTAGTGATTATGTAAATGATTTACAATAAAATGTGCTTTATTTTGCATCAGTACTTTGTAAACCCATGACCTCCCTGGCTCAGTGGCGCTCTCCCAAATTCGAGTGGGAGATCGCAGGTTTGATTCCCGTCTCGGGCCACTTCAGAATTTTAATTCAATTCAATAAATATTGAATTGAATTGAATTGAATTTAACTGTCTAATTTGGCTCAAGTCTAGTTTGGTGCTAGGCTTTGGCCGTGACTAGTCATCCAACCACCAAAGATTTAGCCAAGATTTACCGTGCCGGCGCGATGCTGAGTAGAAACCATTAGAGAGTTACTTATTCCTTCCAATTTAGTATGATAACATCTTTTGCTGTATTGTTACTTACCATCAGGCGAGATCGCAGCAAAGCACTAACTTGTACTGTATAAAAAAATATAAAACATATTTTAACAATAAGTATGTAATTAATGTTAATTGGTTAATATTTAAAATGTGTTGCATGTTGATTACCTAAGCCCAAGACAAACTCAATGTGATCACAAAAAAATTACCTTGATTATAATTCGTTTGATTTTAAATAATGAATATGATGTCATTTTAAAATAATATGAAACTGAATTATAATGTTTTCTTCATTTAACAGCATTGGCAACCACCATTCGCAGTGGACGTGGACAGACTACGATTCACTCCGAGGATACAACGACTCAATGAGTTAGAGGTAATTTGTTAGCTTACCTAGATATTGATTTTTAATATATTATGTGCTAGTAGGTTGAAGATAAATTATAATGAATGATAAATGCCACAATGTTTTTAATTTGCGCTGTATATATTATACTACATCTTTTAAGGTGAGTACATAATTTGTTTTTTGCATAAAAGATTCCGAAGAATTGAGAACCTCCTCCTTTTTTTGAAGTCGGTTAAAAAGATTAAATAACTCGACTAAATTAGAAGAATGTAATGCATAGCTGAGGTCAAACTCCGAATCAATCACGAGAAATTAATATCAAATATGATTGATACTAACTTTTGAATCTCCAATTACAAGAAAATAGAAAGAAGTGATAACTTCAGGTCCAGACCTCTGGCTCTTGTCAGGTTCGAATCCAGGGCATGAACTTCACACTTCAGAGTTATGTATGTCCGTGGAAATTAAATACAACTTTCTTAGCGGTAAAGAAAACCATCATGAGGAAATCTGCATGGCTAAGCCTCGCCATAATGTTCCAAAGGTATACCAAGCCCATAAACCCGCACTTGGCCAGTGTGGTAGACTTGTGTCCAACTGTGGGACATAGAATGGGTTGGTGATTAAGCAATGCGAGGTGAATACAAAATACATGTAGGTTTTGAAAGGATCTGACCTTAAAATATTATTATTGTATCTTAGTCTGCTGCTAATATCAGACTGACTGTCTTGAGACAGTAAGTTTTTGAAGTATTTGGTTTAGAGTTGACACCTACAATACTTTCAAAAAAGCTAACTCCTAATGGACAAGTGTTTTGGTTACCCTTCCTTGTTTAAATTAATGTATGTCTTCCATACGTAAGACATGCATTAATTTAAACATAACTGAGGTTGAGTGTAATAGAAGATTGTTCACTTGTCATGTGATCAACACAGCTACAGGTAGCCGTTAAGACGGGCCGATTTCAGACGGCTGCTGCGTGCCGGCTAGGTTGCACGCGTTAGTTCTTGTACGGTCTATCCCGAGCGCTGCGTGCGCCCCATTACGAGGTAGCCCTAGTACGTCGAAAGAGATAAAGTTACGCGATAGAAAGAGAGCACAACTTTAGTTGCATAGCGGAGGCGGTGCCAGGCGCTATAGCGAACTGAATTTCACTGTTTTGTATCAGCGCTAGGGTCGCTAATCGCTATTTCTTTATAGCAAAAACAATATTTTTTTATGTTATCAGGCTATAACCCGGGTGAAGCTGAACTTCCTTGACCAGATCATCAAGTTCTGGGAGCTGCAGGGCTCCGTGCTGAAGATACCCACAGTTGAGAGGAAACCACTGGACTTGTATGCTCTGCACAAAATTGTCAAAGAAGCAGGTCAGTTCAGTAATGAGTGACATCTTTGTATTTACCCTGTTTCAGAGTATACTATGTAATATGTCCAAAGTATATCATCATCTATCACAAACTAATGTTGCAGTTGATTTGTTCACTTTGTTGTCTAACTCTGTTATTGTTCAGAGTGCACAAATAATGCTTACAGCAACTCGGTATGCCAGATCTTTCTTTCCACGCACACGCAAACTATGGAACAACCTACCAGAGACCTCCCTCGAATCTATAACATGGGGTTATTCAAGTGGCTGATAAACAAATTTTTTAGGAGCCTGCAACGCATTTGTAATTCCTATGGTGCTGCAAATGTCCACGGGCGGCGATGATCGCTTACCATCAGGTTACCCACCTGCTCGTTTGCTCGCGTTAACTATAAAAAAAAGCAATAAGCAGTGTGCGAAACATTAACACTAACGGCCGTTTTCAATATCCTATCTATCCATGGTTTACCTTAATAGAGATAGAAATTTGACATAAGCTCCATACAAGTTATGTCAAATTTCTATCTCTAGTAAGGGAAACCATGGATAGATAGGATATTGAAAACCGCCGTTGATCGTCAACAGCGAGCCTTCACTGGGCCGGATAAGTTTGTGGCACCATTTAAAAGAAATCGAAGATCTAGATCTTGGTGTACCTAAATAGGTATCAATTCTTCCATGTCTATGCACTCAGGGGGCTTCGAAGTATGTTCAGCGGAGCGCAAGTGGTCGAAGATCGCGCGGCGCATGGGCCACCCGCAGGGCAAGGGGATCGGCTCCATCCTGAAGAACCACTACGAACGGATGCTGTACCCCTACGACGTGTTCAAGAGCAGCGGCGCGGTCGCTGCGGGGGACAACAAGGAGACGGTATGTATATCTCAACGAAACATATTAAACTAGCCTTTATGGTATAAATATAAATGTGTATTTTCCCCGTTAAGAGGATTCACTGAATTTAGTTTTGTTATTCTCACTTTTACGCACGTTGGTGGGTGCGACATGCAGCATTCCAGAAGAATGAAACAGAAACACGATGTTGATAATTACTAAAACTAACCGTTACCAAAAATCTGTTCTGAGCGTTTTTCGATATAAGTATTACCGGCCCATTAAAACAAAAATTACAATTACACACATTATAGTTTCCGAAAAAATTAGAAAACTAGAGATTTTGGAGAACTTTCTAATGAGAAAATCTTATCGAATCGTGTTTCTACTTCACAGCGATTTTTGATTAAAGACCCAAAATAAATGTAAACGTTTAAAAAGTTACCGTCTTCAAAGTTTTTAAACTGCAGGTCACTAAAATTAGCCCCCGTCTACGCCGTTAAATTCACGACAAAGATTTTACACTTGCAATTACCACAGTTTAAGGAGCACACCACGGGTGTGCCCGCTAAATTCAAATTTTTTGTGGTTTTTCGCGATTTTAAAGCTAATAAGACATAATAGGCTTATGGCAGCCAAATTGCGAGAATCTCGATATCATCTTCACGTGTTTATATAAAAATCCCTGCTTGAAAGTGTCGACTAATTTCCCTAGGATACACATTTTTATGCAAAGATTTTGAAAGATCATGTAAAGATGATACTACCATTCCCGCAAATTGACTGCCATAAACCTCTGATGTGTATTTAGCGTACAAATTGCAAAAAAACATGAAAATTTTGAATTTCGCGGGCAGAGTCGTTGATTCCGCCTTAAAGATATTAAACATTCAAGCCAAGAGAGACAGCTTTCTATAGGAAGGAATGGGTCAGCGGTTGCCGGTGGATCTTGCGGCGACCGACAGGGTGGATTTTTTTTAATCCGTAGGTCATTGGGCAACATTCCCAATAGAATCGGGCGTTCGATGAGGAATTTTCCTCCCCCATATCATAAAAAAAAATTTGAAAGATTAGTACCAGTTTCGTAACTGTTTATAATAACGCAGAAGGTGGAAGTGAAATGCGAACAAACGCCAGAAAAAGCGGGGCGAAGGTCGAGCAAGCCGCCGGCGCAGACCCCGCCGCCCGCGCGTCGCTACAAGAGCTCGGAGCCTGAGGCCGCCGAGGGCAGCCACACGGAGGGCGCTCTGCCCTCCACCGACACCGCTGTGCCGGAGAAGAAGACTCCGATAAAGGAGGAACCTGGAGAGACTAGAAGGAGTGAGTATCTTGTTCCTGCTGTTTAATAAATCATGTTGTATATTAATTATGTCCTTATATTTTAAAAAAATCAATTATTAAAAAACTCAGCACTATTAAGAAACTTAGATACCTTGGCCGCCTTGTTAAGATCGGAGCACGAAATGAAAAATTGGGACTTCAAAAATGAAGTTTTGGACGATCCTTGTCCACCCACGGCCCAGCGAACTTTAAGGGGGCCGAATCGTTTGAAACCGGTTTACAGGGCCTAGACAAAGTCATTCTATTAGTGATATAGAATGCCAAAAATGTACCTGACTGATGTTAGCCGCTATGCCATAGCGTCGGCTAATTTCAATCCCATACATTTTGGATTCGCAACATCGCCAAGGCCAACAGAATGACACTTTGTCTACAGGCTCAGTACTTCTTCTTAGCGTATTTCCGGGGTTCGTCCTTGACTTCCAACAAGTTGTTTCATATCTCCCCTTGTCTCTATGTGCTCAATCTCTAAATTCTGCAGCTGGAAAATACATCATCAGGCTCGTCCTGTGATGTCACGGTTCGTCCACCGTACCACAGTCCAGCTCCTAATGAAATGATATGTGGAGAAGGTCTCCTAATCCTCATGGCTTGTGTGTCGCGTGCGCAGGTCCCCGCGAGAACAAATGGATGTCGCAGGCGGGCAGCTGCGGCGCGCGCGCCCGCGTGCTGCGCTCCACGCGCCTGCGCGAGCACCGCCTCAGCAACATGACGGTGTCCGTCACGCCCGCGCCGCCCGCCGCTACGCCGCTGCACCCCGACGACCCGGTGCGTAACCAACTTCCCCAGAATTTTGGCACAGCCCGCTGTGAAAATAATAATAATTATTGTGAAGTTTTTTGAAACCACAATGCGCGATGCAATAGATGGTAGTAACAGCGCCATCTCTTGGCGTTGCGCCAGTTTATTACTTGATGACAAATATTAAGATTAAAAGTGTTCCGTTTTAACAGTATAAGTTTTTTAAGGCACACTGGAGGTCTTCTCCGAAGACCAAGTCCGTCGGCGTTACGGATCTCGAGGCTTGGCCAAAAATTAACATTCAAGTGATACATACATTTAAGAGATGGCGCTATAAAATTAGAAAGAAAGAAAGAAAATGTCGCATTACACCCGGCTGGCCCCGACCCGGTTGTAATGCGACATTCGACATGCTTATGACGATTTCGACACGCTTGCTCTTATCTTTCAGGACATGTTTTTAAAGTATTGAGGATCATTAAGTGGTAGTTCATAACGTACATGAGTAGGAATCATAATAGTTGTGACGCATAATTGTTCCATTTTCGTCACAGCTCGCCAAGTACATGTGCCACGTGTGCGGGCGGGGCGACATCGAGGAGCAGATGCTGCTGTGCGACGGCTGCGACGACTCGTACCACACGTTCTGCCTCGTGCCGCCGCTCGCCGACGTGCCCAAGGGCGACTGGCGCTGCCCCGTGTGCCTCGCTGAGGAGGTACGTCGCTTAGCACCACGAAACAACCGACACACGCCTCTCCTTGCTTACCAGTCCGTTTGTAGTTGTGAGCAAAATTTCGGCATGTGTCTTGTACAATCTTGAATTTTTTGCAAAGCGCAGTTACGTGTTTATCTTCTGCACATTGTTTCTTCTTTATTATATTGAATTGATTATAGCAAAACAAATAAATCTGTTCTTCTTTATGATAATTTATTCACGTCATGGGATACCTGCAGACTTATTAAGCGATAATGGCACTGCGTTGTTGGGTGCACAAACATAAAATTTGCCTTTTAATTTTCACAGGTGTCAAAACCAACGGAGGCGTTTGGCTTCGAGCAAGCCAGCAGGGAGTACACGCTGCAGCAGTTCGGGGAGATGGCCGACCAGTTCAAGTCGGATTACTTCAATATGCCGGTACATGTAAGTTTTGAACCCAGCATATCAAATATCTGGTTTAAAAATACCAAATACCTACCAATTTTGTTCATTGCTCACTGTAGAATATCTGGAGTTAACGTGGATACGTCTTCGCGCATGGCTTTAAAATTGGAGGTAGTTCTAATAAATTTTTCATAGGGCTTTGAAGTGGGAGGTAGTTCTAATAATTTTTTTTAACTATATATATAGCTGCTCGTGCTGACTGACTCAGTCATAGTCTCCTGAACAATTTTGTATGAAAAAAAATTTTTTTACTGATCTTTTCGTATAGAGGGGGAAAATTCATTAAGAACAGAGCTGATGATTGAGGATTTGGGAGACGGGTGAAGAGCACGGGGAGGGTATCGACGATAGGTGGGGAGTGCTTGACCAAATGTCATTTGAAACGTCATCCAATTGGCAGTAAGCTGAAAAAATAATCAAAATGGCGGATTAAAAATGGCCGCCATTCGAATTTCGCCGATATCTCGGAAAGTATAAAAGATGGAAGAATAGTTTCTTGACATGAGCTGATTAAGACTCGAAGGTCTATTCGATGGATAGCAAAAAAAAATTCAAAATGGCGGAATTTATTTTTCCATAGAAAATGTATGAGGAAAGATGACTGAGGGTTGCGATACCTTTATAGGCGGGAAGACAGCCACGCGCCCTACTAGTTTCATATATTGTTGTTTATGATGCAGATGGTGCCGACGTCGACGGTGGAGCGCGAGTTCTGGCGCGTGGTGTCGTCCATCGACGAGGACGTGACGGTGGAGTACGGCGCGGACCTGCACTCCATGGACCACGGCTCCGGGTTCCCGACCAAGTCCAGCGCGCACCTGTACCCCGGCGAGCAGCAGTACGCCGACTCGCACTGGAACCTGAACAACCTGCCCGTGCTCGAGGGCTCCGTGCTGGGGCACATCAATGCTGACATATCCGGCATGAAGGTGACAGCACAGATCTATGGGAAAATGTGACTATTTTTAATCTGTAAAGTGGCGCATAAGATGGCATCACCTAGGGAAGTAAATTCAGTACACGAACATTTAACAGCAAATCCTGGCGCTCAACATGTCACGCAATGCTAGCCTGGAATGAATGAATGGGTCGCCTCCTTAGTTCTTTTATCTCTATGAGGTAACAGTGTCTCAGCTTTAACACTCTGAGAATGAACTACATGCAGTAATAGAAACAGCACCAATATAAATCTTTTTTTAGAGATTTTAATTATTTGATGTCATAAGCTTATAAAAGTAAGCGATTTTTTGGGGTGGTTTACGCAAATCTAAGCTTATCAACGTCGCATATCTTTAGTTAACACACACACTAAGACAGTTTATTACTGAATACTGATCTCTTTTCACAAACAATGCTTCATGCCGCACGCTTATACACCATCTGAGAACATAGGGAACATTCAAGTATAGACTTTTCCTTTAGCGCTAAGCCAGTGTAAATTTATCCGTAATATCACGTGCGTGCTTAAGAATTCTGTTTACGAGAATTTTATTTGTGAAACTTAAGTCTGTGTTAATTGATTTATATGGTCGTGTTACGCAGATTCCGTGGCTGTACGTGGGCATGTGCTTCGCGACGTTTTGCTGGCACAACGAAGACCACTGGAGCTACTCCATCAACTACCTGCACTGGGGCGAACCCAAGACCTGGTGAGTGATATCCCGTGGCTATGTGTGGATCCCGTTTTATAAGCTTCAGTGCCTGAAGACCAAACGCTACGAACAGTATGACTTTCAAACCTTTATTTACCAGCTTTTATTTAACTTGCAATGTATGTTTTTTCGAGTGAAATCTTTTAACTCAATTTTGAAGCAGACATCTTTAAACAATAGGGTATTTGACTCCAATTTTTTTATTACTTTATTATAAAGTAGAATTAAAATAATGACGTGCACTGAAAGAACTAATTAAATCGATCAAATAACAAAAAAGTTATAAGCATTTAAAGATTTGTGATTAGACAGAGATAGCAACATGAAATTGTGACGTCACACCTTACCAATGCCATAGTAGCTTCGTGCGGCTTCATACAAATTTTCGTTTTGCGAGAAAGGGATAGAAGATCCCCCCACTCCAAAGTTTAAACGCCTGTAACTTTGTAAATCTTCGTTGGATTTTAATATTTCTTTCACTGCACGTTATTATTTTTATCCTAGTTTATAATAAAGTAATATTTTTTATCAAATTCAAAAGTAGTGTAAGACCCAATTGAGCAGAAATTTTGTATATGTACACGATTAGTTTGGATGATGATGATACATGGTTAGCTGTTTGACGTCATTTTAATCCAATATGGCGGACTACAAGATGGCGGACTAGTTATTTTTATACATTCTTGCTAATGAAAGGGAAACATGGTCCCTGACTATGGGCCTCAGGGGTTTATACTACAGGCATAAGCTCTCTCCAACATTCGTTTAGGGCGATCTGATTAGATCAGCAAAAGAAAAAAAAGAACTGACATAGCCATATTATGCACGTAAGGAATTTTTAGCAGAACCCCTACTGAATCGTGGCAGGCATCTAAACCGTGGTGTTAAGCGATCATTTTAGGATACAGTGGATTGTGCAGCTAAGTACAGCAGTGGATTTCCATCAGCTCGATCCTGTATGGAGTACTGCAGCCACTTGTTTGATGGTTCTGCTAAATACCAGTTGGCAGCTTTAGATGCTGTAGACCGTCGGGCTAGGAGACTCATAGGCGAAGATTCGCCGTTTGTAGCGAAGCTTCATAGTCTTGAGCATCGTCGCAAGGTGGCAAGCCTGTCGGTATTTTATAGGATATATTTCGAAGAGTGTGCACAAGAGCTGTTCGATCTGGTTCTTCCCTCTCCATTTTACCACCGCACCGCAAGACACCGGGTGGGCTTTCATCCCTATGTCGTCGATATACCACCAGTGCGTACAAAGCGGTTTGCTTCGTCCTTTATCATACGCATGGCGAGGGTTTGGAATGGTCTCCCGAAATCTGTGTTTCCGGTATCTTAAAACCCGGGTACCTTTAAGAAAAGAGTGAATAGGCATCTTCTAGGTAAACGCGCTCCATCTTCGACCACATCGTCACTTTCCATCAGGTGAGATTGTGGTCAAGCGTAAGCCTATATTGAATAAAAAAAAAAAGCTTAACTTATCCAGCGTGGGCTAGGGTAAGTATACATGGCGTAAATCTTGTCTTGGTCTCTCAGGTACGGCGTGCCGAGCTCAAAAGCGGAGCAGTTCGAGGCGGCGATGAAAGCCGAAGCGCCCGAGCTGTTCCAGCTGCAGCCGGACCTGCTCCACCAGCTGGTCACCATCATGAACCCCAACGTGCTGATGAAGGCGGGAGTGCCGGTCTACAGGTCCGTTTGATTTTATAGCTTTTATTTCACTTCATAGATGTAATATACAAGTATACAAACAAATAAACATTGAAACTGACAAGCAGATCGATAGCTGCATGCACACAGACATACATTTGAAGAAAAGCATAGTGATAGCAAAACGAATAATAAATATTGTGTAATGTGGTGATTTTTTTTATTTATAAGAGATATTTTTAGTTTTAGAACTTATCAACCACTCTTTAACCACGCTCTGCTACCAACTCATGCATAAATTTGTTTGGACCAACAAGATAAATCTCAGCTTATCCGACTTGTGTTCGTGTCTATGGTTTTGTTTCGATTGTTATGAAATTTCGGTTGCATGTAATAATATTAAATGAAATAGTTTAATATTCTTTCCTCATTTTGAGGTTTTTTAAGGTGGTGTCTTTACAATTGCACTTAATATCTTACATTGTAACTGAGCATATGTGTGTGTGTATAGGACGGACCAGCACGCCGGCGAGTTCGTGATCACGTTCCCGCGCGCGTATCACGCCGGCTTCAATCAGGGCTACAACTTCGCGGAGGCCGTCAACTTCACACCAGCAGACTGGGTAATTTTCTCATGCAATGTATTCTTTAAATTCAGGACGCTTTATTGTATAGTCGAATATTGGACCAAAAGTCATGTGCATGTCACTTTATTGGATTGAGTTGGATTTTATCTAAAGTTCTATGGTAACTATGACTGTATTGCCATAATGATTTGTTGGTGACAAAAACCTGAATACAGGTAATTTACTCGCGTCATGTCTCAAATTGTCTGGCGTTGTGTCCAGGTTTTTTGCGAATTGGAGAGTGTTTGATGAATTTAAATCAACTCCCAAGTCTTGAGAGTTGATTAAAATTCATCTTTTCAGTTTTACGTCTCTGGAAACTGATTACCATTTGCTTACAAATGAAAGAAAGCATCGCGTAAACCTGCATGACCTAGAGTTCACCATAATGTTCTCAAAGACTTGCAAAGCCGCCAACCGGCACTTGGCTCTTTGTAATGGGTCTCTTACCCTTGTCCAGCTGTAGGACGTAACAACGGGTTGAGACGACTTTTACTTACTTGTGCAAACTTTACCAGCTGAAAATGGGCCGCGAATGCATCGCACACTACTCGACACTGCGTCGATACTGCGTGTTCTCGCACGACGAGCTGGTGTGCAAAATGGCACTAGAGGCGGACTCGCTGAGCCTGACCGTGGCGCTGGCCGCCTACCGCGACATGAGGACCATGCTGCACGACGAGAGGAAGCTGAGGAAGTCGCTGCTCGACTGGGTGAGTGTGTCCCGAGCGAGCGACGAGCTGGTGTATAATAATTAGCTTAGCACTAATAATAATTCTATACCTTTAAACGAGCAATTCTTGTGTATATATATGTATATATATATTTCTATATAATCCGAATCTCGGAAACGGTTCGAACGATTTTCATGAAATTTAGTATACAGGGGGTTTTGGGGACAATAAATCGATCTAGCTAGGAATCATTTTTAGAAAATGTCGAATTTACCAAAAAAAAAAATGACGCCTGCTGCCATCTATTGGTCGATAGACATACTACCAAGCAAAGCTCGGTCACCCAGATATTTAGCTTTAACGTTTATTGATTGGCAACGCTTCTGGAACAGGGCGTGACGGAGGCGGAGCGTGAGGCGTTCGAACTGCTGCCGGACGACGAGCGCCAGTGCCGCGAGTGCAAGACCACGTGCTTCCTGTCGTGCGTCACGTGCGCGTGCACCGCGCAGGTGGCGTGCCTGCGCCACTACGACCAGCTGTGCGACTGTGCGCCGGCGCAGCACAAGCTAAGGTCAGTGCTGTGCTGTGTGTGCATTGTGTATTATAGTTTAGTATGATTTATAAAAATCACTTAAATTAAGGGGTATTAATTATATACACATCCGGTACTCGCTTTCAGGGGAAGGTTGGGGATGGGGGAGAGGGTACCCCCCCCCCTCTTTGTTCCCCCCACTGGAAATGCAGTTATTTATGCATTTTTAAAAATCTCATTTTGAGGTTACGTTTTCATACATTTACAAATAACCTAAGTGTATAAAAATATTTATGTTCTAACCCAACCTAATTAAATTTCCAACTAATAGAACCTAAGTGCCCTGCCTGCTTAATAGAACCTAAGTGCCTGCGGCCGGGCACTAGTTATATTTATTTCTAACCTAACCTAACCTACCTTTAGGTTTTCCATAGTCTAGTGGTTAGAGGGAGCTTAGAACCCCATACTATTTAATTTTTCATTTCAAACCAAAATTGATAGAGCAGTGTTTCGTTCTACGCAATGTTTGTGGTGTAAATGTATGAAAACATAAGCTCAAAATGAGATTTTTAAAAATTCATAAAAAAAAATAGTCCTTTCCGGTGGGGGGAACAAAGAGGGGGGCACCCTCTCTCCCCTCCCCACCTCTCCACCCCTCCCCACCCCTGAAAGTGAGTACCGGATGTCTATAGCCAACCCAAATTAAGCTTAAAAGCGACAAATTGTACAGATACCGCTACACTCTGGACGAGCTGCCCGCGATGCTCAAGAAGCTGAAGCGCAAATCGGAGCTGTTCCGCGAGTGGGCGGAGGCGGTGCAGAACGCGCTCGACCCCGACACGCCCAAGACCTGCGACCTGGACGGCCTGAGGGCGCATCTGAAGAGGGCACACGACCTCAAGGTCAGTGGAGAACACTTTTACTTGCTTAATCAAACAATAGTGCAATGTTATTACGAGGGGGGTTTCATTCGCAATGTAGCTACAAAGAATACAAGTCCATAGCGTTGACCGCTCAGCGGTTTTATCAAAACCCCTGTAGCGAGTCGTAAGGAGACAGGGGAGAGATAAAGTAACGTGACAGAAAGAGAGCACAAAGTATAGTTTAGTAACGACGTAGGTCTAAGACGCTGTTGCGAACTGAATTGCACTTTATTGTGAAGACCTAGAGTAGCTTTTTATTTAAATAATTTTGTATCAACAGATGCACAAGACGGAGCTGGTGCGCGCGCTAGAGACGGCGATTGAGGACGCGGAGAAGTGCGCCAGCGTGATCCAGCAGCTGGACCTCAACAAGATGCGCACGCGCACGCGCCACCACGACCCCAAGTACCGCCTCACCGTGCACGAGCTCACGCTCTTCGCCGCAGAGATCGACGGCCTGGCGTGCGTGCTGCCCGAAGGTAACGACGAAACCATTGAGCTCGCGACCGCGCGGAGCAGTGCGCCAGCGTGATCCAGCAGCTGGACCTCAACAAGATGCGCACGCGCACGCGCCACCACGACCCCAAGTACCGCCTCACCGTGCACGAGCTCACGCTCTTCGCCGCAGAGATCGACGGCCTGGCGTGCGTGCTGCCCGAAGGTAACGACGAAACCATTGAGCTCGCGACCGCGCGGAGCAGTGCGCCAGCGTGATCCAGCAGCTGGACCTCAACAAGATGCGCACGCGCACGCGCCACCACGACCCCAAGTACCGCCTCACCGTGCACGAGCTCACGCTCTTCGCCGCAGAGATCGACGGCCTGGCGTGCGTGCTGCCCGAAGGTAACGACGAAACCATTGAGCTCGCGACCGCGCGGAGCAGTGCGCCAGCGTGATCCAGCAGCTGGACCTCAACAAGATGCGCACGCGCACGCGCCACCACGACCCCAAGTACCGCCTCACCGTGCACGAGCTCACGCTCTTCGCCGCAGAGATCGACGGCCTGGCGTGCGTGCTGCCCGAAGGTAACGACGAAACCATTGAGCTCGCGACCGCGCGGAGCAGTGCGCCAGCGTGATCCAGCAGCTGGACCTCAACAAGATGCGCACGCGCACGCGCCACCACGACCCCAAGTACCGCCTCACCGTGCACGAGCTCACGCTCTTCGCCGCAGAGATCGACGGCCTGGCGTGCGTGCTGCCCGAAGGTAACGACGAAACCATTGAGCTCGCGACCGCGCGGAGCAGTGCGCCAGCGTGATCCAGCAGCTGGACCTCAACAAGATGCGCACGCGCACGCGCCACCACGACCCCAAGTACCGCCTCACCGTGCACGAGCTCACGCTCTTCGCCGCAGAGATCGACGGCCTGGCGTGCGTGCTGCCCGAAGGTAACGACGAAACCATTGAGCTCGCGACCGCGCGGAGCAGTGCGCCAGCGTGATCCAGCAGCTGGACCTCAACAAGATGCGCACGCGCACGCGCCACCACGACCCCAAGTACCGCCTCACCGTGCACGAGCTCACGCTCTTCGCCGCAGAGATCGACGGCCTGGCGTGCGTGCTGCCCGAAGGTAACGACGAAACCATTGAGCTCGCGACCGCGCGGAGCAGTGCGCCAGCGTGATCCAGCAGCTGGACCTCAACAAGATGCGCACGCGCACGCGCCACCACGACCCCAAGTACCGCCTCACCGTGCACGAGCTCACGCTCTTCGCCGCAGAGATCGACGGCCTGGCGTGCGTGCTGCCCGAAGGTAACGACGAAACCATTGAGCTCGCGACCGCGCGGAGCAGTGCGCCAGCGTGATCCAGCAGCTGGACCTCAACAAGATGCGCACGCGCACGCGCCACCACGACCCCAAGTACCGCCTCACCGTGCACGAGCTCACGCTCTTCGCCGCAGAGATCGACGGCCTGGCGTGCGTGCTGCCCGAAGGTAACGACGAAACCATTGAGCTCGCGACCGCGCGGAGCAGTGCGCCAGCGTGATCCAGCAGCTGGACCTCAACAAGATGCGCACGCGCACGCGCCACCACGACCCCAAGTACCGCCTCACCGTGCACGAGCTCACGCTCTTCGCCGCAGAGATCGACGGCCTGGCGTGCGTGCTGCCCGAAGGTAACGACGAAACCATTGAGCTCGCGACCGCGCGGAGCAGTGCGCCAGCGTGATCCAGCAGCTGGACCTCAACAAGATGCGCACGCGCACGCGCCACCACGACCCCAAGTACCGCCTCACCGTGCACGAGCTCACGCTCTTCGCCGCAGAGATCGACGGCCTGGCGTGCGTGCTGCCCGAAGGTAACGACGAAACCATTGAGCTCGCGACCGCGCGGAGCAGTGCGCCAGCGTGATCCAGCAGCTGGACCTCAACAAGATGCGCACGCGCACGCGCCACCACGACCCCAAGTACCGCCTCACCGTGCACGAGCTCACGCTCTTCGCCGCAGAGATCGACGGCCTGGCGTGCGTGCTGCCCGAAGGTAACGACGAAACCATTGAGCTCGCGACCGCGCGGAGAAGTGCGCCAGCGTGATCCAGCAGCTGGACCTCAACAAGATGCGCACGCGCACGCGCCACCACGACCCCAAGTACCGCCTCACCGTGCACGAGCTCACGCTCTTCGCCGCAGAGATCGACGGCCTGGCGTGCGTGCTGCCCGAAGGTAACGACGAAACCATTGAGCTCGCGACCGCGCGGAGCAGTGCGCCAGCGTGATCCAGCAGCTGGACCTCAACAAGATGCGCACGCGCACGCGCCACCACGACCCCAAGTACCGCCTCACCGTGCACGAGCTCACGCTCTTCGCCGCAGAGATCGACGGCCTGGCGTGCGTGCTGCCCGAAGGTAACGACGAAACCATTGAGCTCGCGACCGCGCGGAGCAGTGCGCCAGCGTGATCCAGCAGCTGGACCTCAACAAGATGCGCACGCGCACGCGCCACCACGACCCCAAGTACCGCCTCACCGTGCACGAGCTCACGCTCTTCGCCGCAGAGATCGACGGCCTGGCGTGCGTGCTGCCCGAAGGTAACGACGAAACCATTGAGCTCGCGACCGCGCGGAGCAGTGCGCCAGCGTGATCCAGCAGCTGGACCTCAACAAGATGCGCACGCGCACGCGCCACCACGACCCCAAGTACCGCCTCACCGTGCACGAGCTCACGCTCTTCGCCGCAGAGATCGACGGCCTGGCGTGCGTGCTGCCCGAAGGTAACGACGAAACCATTGAGCTCGCGACCGCGCGGAGCAGTGCGCCAGCGTGATCCAGCAGCTGGACCTCAACAAGATGCGCACGCGCACGCGCCACCACGACCCCAAGTACCGCCTCACCGTGCACGAGCTCACGCTCTTCGCCGCAGAGATCGACGGCCTGGCGTGCGTGCTGCCCGAAGGTAACGACGAAACCATTGAGCTCGCGACCGCGCGGAGCAGTGCGCCAGCGTGATCCAGCAGCTGGACCTGTATCTGTTATATAATTTAAGGCATTTTTGAGATGGAGAAAATTCATTGAACCCATTAGATTAACGTAACCGACACCTCGCACTGTTACCGTAACCGACACCATCATCATCTCGCTGTCCTTATCAAACATTAATGTGGGGACGGCACAACACGTCTTTTTCTTCCATTCTCTCCTATCAGCTGTAAACTTACAATCCTTTCTGCAAGCTGTAAGCTTTCACACGCATATCTTCTTTCACACAATCCATCCATCTCTTCATCGGTCTTCCTTATTTTTTATTTTATTCTTTAGTTCTTACACCTTTTTCTACGTTTTATGATATGAACCGCTTAGGTGTGGAACGCTCTTCCAGCCTCCGTGTTCCCAGCCAAGTTCAATTTGAGTGCTTTCAGAGAAGAATAATTAGGCGTTTTCTAGACAAGCGCGCTCCAACCTAGACCTCATCATTGCTTCCCAGGTCTACGAATAGAGTATTTAAGTGTGATTACATTCCTCAGGTTCGGCAGTAAAGGAGGTGCTTCGACAAACAGCGGAGTTCGAAGACAGAGCGACGGATTTACTGAACAGAGACATAGAGGACTGTGACTCTGCGTCAGTCAGGGAACTTGAAGAGGTGGTAGACCTCGGTTCTCGACTTTGCATCGTCCTGCCGCAATTGTCAGCGCTGCAGGCGCGTCTGCAGCAGGAGAAGTTCATAGTGTCAGTGCACACGCACAAGGAAGACTGCAGCACACTAACGCCTGAGGTCATCGACAAATTGCTGACGGAGAGCGAGAGTGTGGTGCCGCATCGGCGCGTCGAGGCCGAGCGCGCGTCGCTGTACAAGCTGAAGCGTGAGTTTGTACTGTGTCATAATGATTGTTATAATTGTCATGTTGTCAGTGTATTCTTAACGTTATTGATAAATAAATTTGTTTGGTGGAAGATGAGGGAGCATGATGTCACGTCGAAGGTTGTTAACAATAACTCTTGTTGACAGTCTTCACGGCTAGTTTATATTGCTTGGTTTTTTTTTAATATATTTTACAGAAAAAATTAAATCAACCCTCATTGTAGTACACGTTTTTGGGATTTACAATAAAAATTCAAAGAACGAAGTTAAGTTTGCAGTTCGAATTCGATACGAGAATAAGGCCCGGTTTCCACCAAAGCGGAGTGGAGCGGAGCTGTGTTTGAGTAACCAATCAGATTTCGTTATTACGACATCTCCTCTCCCGTAGTTTTGGAGATTTTAAAATGACGAAATCTGATTGGTTACTCAAACACAGCTCAGCTCCGCTCCGCTTTGGTGGAAACCGGGCCTTAACTTTGCGGTTCGATAAGAAAAGTGATTGTTATGGTTTTACTTTTTCTTTAGTAGTACGGAATCCTAGGTGTGCAAGTCGGGATTCGGTTTTATTTTAAACCAATATTTGTTTGTAGTCCAAGTGGAAGACTGGGAGCGACGCGCGCGCGCCATCCTCACCGACGCGTCGGCTCCGAAGCGGCGCGAGTCCGTGGACAGCGCGACGGAGGAGCACACGACGCTCACGGAGCTGGACGCGCTGCTGGCCGAGGGCGACGAGATCGAGGCCGCGCTGCCGTCGCACCACGCGCTGCACACGGCGACCGCGCACGCGAAGGACTGGCTCGCTAAAGTCAATGTCGTCTCTAGATAGCTTTTGAAAATTTTGATACGCGTTCAATAATGTTATAAGCAAAGCCAAAATAATTTTCGCTAAGAAAAATGCGGAATGTTTAACGATATTGTTTCTCTTGTCAGGTGGAAGAGATGCAGTCAAAAGAGCTGTACCCGTACATGCACAGCGTGGAGGCGCTGTCGCGGCGCGGAGCCAGCATCCCGCTGCCGCTGCTGGAGAAGCAGCAGCTGTCCACCGCGCTGCAGTCCGCCAAGGACTGGCAGAGGGGCGCGGCCGACATGTTCCTCAAGAAGGTATGCTACAGCTGTACCCGCACATGCACAGCGTGGAGGCGCTGTCGCGGCGCGGAGCCAGCATCCCGCTGCCGCTGCTGGAGAAGCAGCAGCTGTCCACCGCGCTGCAGTCCGCCAAGGACTGGCAGAGGGGCGCGGCCGACATGTTCCTCAAGAAGGTATGCTACAGCTGTACCCGCACATGCACAGCGTGGAGGCGCTGTCGCGGCGCGGAGCCAGCATCCCGCTGCCGCTGCTTTTTTTACACGATAATTATTTATTTAGCCAAAACTAAGGTATTCATGATGTATTTCTGTGTTGTTTCGACCAGAACTGGCCGTACTCGCTGCTGGAAGCGCTGTCGCCGCGCACGGAGTTCGGCAGCGCGACGCGGCGGCGCGGGCGCGGGGAGGCGCCCTCCCTGGAGGGGGGGCTGCTCAAGCACTTCAGCGAGGACGCCACGCCCACCGAGATCGTGGCCGCCTTCAAGCAGGCCGAGCAGCGGGAACTAGCCGCTATCAAGGAGTTGAGGTAGTCTTTAACCCCTTTATTATTTATCAGCTTTCATGTGCAACATTCGTAATTTTTAACCCATAATGATGAAGGTGTCAACAATGATTATGACAGTGTGTCATTGTGTCATAAGTGTCAGCACCTATTGTGACTGTTTGTCATGATGGCAGGGCCCGCAACCTGCGCAAGGAGGTGCGCGCGCCGCCCGCGGCCGGCGTCACGTTCTGCGTGTGCCAGAAGCGGCAGTACGGCGTCATGTCGCAGTGCGAGCTGTGCAAGGATTGGTTCCACGGTGAGTTGATTAAAGCTCTAGTCATAGAGTAAGCTATTATTGCATTGGATGACGTATAAGTTTGTGACGTATGTGGTATTGACAGCGAGTTGCGTGTCGTCGGCGCGGGAGGAGCCGGACGAGCGCTCGGAGTCCCCGGAGCGCGTGGAGCTGCCCTTCCCGTGCACGGAGAGCAAGTTCCTGTGCCCCGACTGCACGCGCACCAAGCGGCCGCGCCTGCACCGGATACTGGCGCTGTTGGTGAGTGAGGGGCGTGTGACTGAGAATATACAATGCAGTTTTGTTTCAGGTGTTATTCCAAACTATGTTTCTACGAGAGTTCTGCTGAATAACAATGCAATGAATGTCATTTGAACAGGTGTGGCTCCAAAAGCTGCCGGTGCGGCTGGCGGAGGGCGAGGCGCTGCAGTGCGTGACGGAGCGCGCGATGGCGTGGCAGGACGCGGCGCGCGCCATGCTCGGCAGCCCGCTGCTGGCCGCGCTGCCCGCGCACCGGCCCCCGCAGAGCGACAGGAAGGACTCGCACGGACGGTGAGTGGACGCGCAACGCTGCCGGTGCGGCTGGCTAGGGCGAGGCGCTCAGTGCGTGACGGAGCGCGCGATGGCGTGGCAGGACGCGGCGCGCGCCATGCTCGGCAGCCCGCTGCTGGCCGCGCTGCCCGCGCACCGGCCCCCGCAGAGCGACAGGAAGGACTCGCACGGACGGTGAGTGGACGCGCAACGCTGCCGGTGCGGCTGGCTAGGGCGAGGCGCTCAGTGCGTGACGGAGCGCGCGATGGCGTGGCAGGACGCGGCGCGCGCCATGCTCGGCAGCCCGCTGCTGGCCGCGCTGCCCGCGCACCGGCCCCGCAGAGCGACAGGAAGGACTCGCACGGACGGTGAGTGGACGCGCAACGCTGCCGGTGCGGCTGGCTAGGGCGAGGCGCTCAGTGCGTGACGGAGCGCGCGATGGCGTGGCAGGACGCGGCGCGCGCCATGCTCGGCAGCCCGCTGCTGGCCGCGCTGCCCGCGCACCGGCCCCCGCAGAGCGACAGGAAGGACTCGCACGGACGGTGAGTGGACGCGCAACGCTGCCGGTGCGGCTGGCTAGGGCGAGGCGCTCAGTGCGTGACGGAGCGCGCGATGGCGTGGCAGGACGCGGCGCGCGCCATGCTCGGCAGCCCGCTGCTGGCCGCGCTGCCCGCGCACCGGCCCCCGCAGAGCGACAGGAAGGACTCGCACGGACGGTGAGTGGACGCGCAACGCTGCCGGTGCGGCTGGCTAGGGCGAGGCGCTCAGTGCGTGACGGAGCGCGCGATGGCGTGGCAGGACGCGGCGCGCGCCATGCTCGGCAGCCCGCTGCTGGCCGCGCTGCCCGCGCACCGGCCCCCGCAGAGCGACAGGAAGGACTCGCACGGACGGTGAGTGGACGCGCAACGCTGCCGGTGCGGCTGGCTAGGGCGAGGCGCTCAGTGCGTGACGGAGCGCGCGATGGCGTGGCAGGACGCGGCGCGCGCCATGCTCGGCAGCCCGCTGCTGGCCGCGCTGCCCGCGCACCGGCCCCCGCAGAGCGACAGGAAGGACTCGCACGGACGGTGAGTGGACGCGCAACGCTGCCGGTGCGGCTGGCTAGGGCGAGGCGCTCAGTGCGTGACGGAGCGCGCGATGGCGTGGCAGGACGCGGCGCGCGCCATGCTCGGCAGCCCGCTGCTGGCCGCGCTGCCCGCGCACCGGCCCCCGCAGAGCGACAGGAAGGACTCGCACGGACGGTGAGTGGACGCGCAACGCTGCCGGTGCGGCTGGCTAGGGCGAGGCGCTCAGTGCGTGACGGAGCGCGCGATGGCGTGGCAGGACGCGGCGCGCGCCATGCTCGGCAGCCCGCTGCTGGCCGCGCTGCCCGCGCACCGGCCCCCGCAGAGCGACAGGAAGGACTCGCACGGACGGTGAGTGGATGCACTCTGAGACCGATTCCACACGATTCCGGGTTAGTACAGGTTTTTGTACGAATTTCGAGTCGACTCGCATCGCACAAACGAATCGAATTCCTCCATTCATTTACAGCCAGCGCCATCTGTTGACAGCGATTGTACAAAGATGGCGCTGGATTTTGCCGCATGGCAAGGAATGCCGCGGCATAATTTTGAAGCATAGCAATTTATGTTGTACTTCTATACCAATACTTTTGGTGTCCATTTGCAAAAACTTGAAATCCCTTCCTTTGTCGTGCCCCGTTTGCGGTATTAAACTTTCGCATCACCGAGTATAACCCGGTTACAATATCTGTGGACCTAGCGTCGATGACGTCACGTCGTGTCAGCGCTCTGATATGGTGCGCAAAACAAAAGCGTCGGGGCGAGCGCGGGGAGGTGAAAGGAGAACGGGAAGGGGGTGCGCATTCCAGCGAGGTCCACAGATATTGTAACTGGGTTATAAGTTAAAAAAACTCCACATGGCTTATCATTGTGCACTATTATATCGTGATGAAAATAATAATATTATAGTACAAGTCCAGTAATATTATAATCGTTTGCAGGTCATCAGCGAACGTGGAGCACGCGTACAGCGCGACGCCGCGCTCGCCGAGCATGCGCGTCGCGCCCGGCCTCCTACAGAAACTTGAGGACCTTATGTTGGAGGGAGACTTGCTAGAGGTAAGTTTGTTTGTTTATCCTGTATTATATTGTTTGCGCTTTACGCTAGCACTCCGGTTTATGCTAGGCCGTATCGCGACGGCCGGCTATCGCCTGCCCCCGCGCATCGCGCCTCCCCGTTTTCGGCGACGCGCTTGAACAGTCCTTGGTAAAACCTCGACGGAGTCGGTCGATTGTTAGTGCCGCGTCGCCCGCGTGAAGTCGCCTGCCACGCCGCATCGTGCCGTCTTATTATTTATGAGGAGCTATTCATCGCGTACCATTTTTGTGCCGCGTAGCCGCGTGCTGTTTGCCGGCCACGCCGTGTCGTTTAGTTTTTACGAGCCCTAGTTATTGCGCTCCTTCGTGTGTCGTGTTGTCCGCCGCGTCCTTCTAACGCCGCGGGCCCATTTGACTGTCCGGAGCACGGTTTTTTGTGCTCACGCGCCATCTTGATACCACGCCGCCGCGGACTCGCTTCGCTACCCGCGAATTCGTGCCGCCGCCGCGAAAGACCCTTCCGAGGAGGGCGAGTGTGTTCCCTGGCATTTAACACCGCAGACACCACACACTACATTCATCATACACGAACACACTCCCCGGATTCCACGTGCTGGCTGTCTCTTGCGCCGGTAAGTACCTAGTAGTAAGTCACTCTGTGCCGCGGGATAAAACCCAGTGCAAATCGTCTATAAAATTTTTGGCGGGCCTTTTTCGACCCGCCACCGCCGCTGCCTGTGGGAATCCGCTGGCCTGCTCTGATGGGCCCGGCAGTTGCCCGCTGATTCATCGTGCACAGGCGCGGTGCGTAGTCATTCTTGGTAGCAGTGAGCGTGGTTTGTCTACACCTCGCTTTGCGTTTTGCGCTGGTTTTGCCCGCCGCGCCGTTTATTTTCTGCGCCGCTGGCATAAATCCCGCTTTCCGCCACGCGCCGTGTTGTTCGCCGCGCTGTTAGCGGAAATTCCGCAATCGCCGCCAGTTCAGCTGCGTCAACGCCGCGTTTCGGCCGCGTTCCGCTTATTATAATTATAAGTTTAATTTTTATTTTAAGTTTTGCTTGCGTGCCGGTACCGCCCGCTCGCCGTAATTTAACACGCGTACCTACTACGGTCGCGCCGCTTTGTTCATTGCGACTACGGTACGACCGCGACCGCGATACGACTTGTTTACTATTGCTTTAATTTTATTATTGCTTGCACTCGCGCCGCCCGCCGACTTGCCGGCCGCCTTTTCAATTTATTATTGCTTGCACTCGCGCCGCCCGCCGACTTGCCGGCCGCCTTTTCAATTTATTATTACTTTATTTTTACATTTTGTTTACATCTAATTTGTTAGAATGTCCGCGAACATAAAAAAGCTAGCTGTACAGATACAGTCTGAGCTTCGCTGGGCGACGTCCGCCGCGGGTTTGATAGGCCGCGAAGATAGAACCGCCGCCCTATTACACCGAGCGGACCAGGTGCGGACTCGGCAGGCCTCCGTGGAGCAGGCCTTTCAAGACCTACTCACCCTCGGTCCCGAACAGGAGGTACTGAGGACGGCTCAGGCCGATTACGACCAGTTCTTCGAACTGATGGACTCGGTGGTGGAGGCCGCCCATGGGATCCGGACCGCCGCTGATGAAAGGCGTCGAAGTGGCGCTTTTAGAGACTCCCCAGCCGACCGCCCACACAGCCGGCATTACTCGGGAAACTGCCCACGATCGAGCTGCCCAAATTCGGTGGGCAGCTTCAAGAGTGGATGGGCTTCCTGGCGTTATTCGACAGTCTGGTCCACGCCAGGAAGGACCTGTCCCCCACCCAGAAGCTGACATACTTACTGTCCTCGCTACAGGGCGAGGCCCTGGACGTGGTGCGACACCTCGACCTCTCGGAGGAGAGCTACCACACGGCTCGGGAATTGCTGGCCAGGCGCTATGAAAATGTGCGCCGGTTGGCCGACGCACATGTAGCCCAGCTACTCGCCTTGCCCGCCGTCACCGGGGTGGCCGGCCTCAGAGAGGCCTTGCTAAACCCTTGCATTGTGGCCACCAATGCTCTCCGTCGATTGGATCTCCCCGTCGACCAGTGGTCCTTCTTGTTGTTGCACATAGTGCTCTCCCGCCTGCCGTCGGAGCTTAAGCTCCGCTTCGAGCAGCGCTTCGGAGGGAACGGTGCAACCTACCTGCCCCCTTTCTCCGACCTCCTGAAGTTTTTGGAGCAGGAGTGCCTCCAGGCCGATAACTCTGGAGTTACCGGCCCTCGAGTGGCCCCTGGGAGGTCCGAGCATGTCCGAGGGGGTGGGGCAAGGACTGGCCCTTCGGCGTGGACCGGCCCCAACCGGCGAGGCCGTGGAGCCGACGCCAGAGAAGGTCGCCGGGTGTCACAGTACAGCGGGGCCGTGGCAACGAAGCTCCCCCCCTGTGCCTATTGTCGGCACCCCGGCCACCAGGTCTCCTCGTGTCCGCACTTCCTGGCCAAACCGGTTGCGGCCCGGAGAGAATACGTGTCGACACGCCAGTGGTGCTTCTCGTGCCTGGGCCAGCATCTCGTAAGAGACTGCCCGCGCCAGCGGCCCTGCCCACATTGCGGCGGTGCCCATTCGGCCCTCTTGTGCGCTAACCGGAGTGGTTCCGGTCGCCGGGACGTTGGGTCGCGCACCCCCCATGGGCGGGGGCGCTCGATCGCGCACCCCCCCATGGGCGGGGGCGCTAGTCCTGGCCACCCGGCCAGCCCCGTTAGGCGTTCTCCGGTGGACTACCAACCTCCTAGTGGAGGTAGGGGTTCCGCCCCCCGGAGGAGGGTTTCACCCCCCCGCGGCATGGTCACATACCCCTCGCGTCATTACGACGGGGATATCGCGTCCGCCCCATTGGGCGTCGTCCCGCGTCGGTTCTCGCCGCCACTACACGAGTGGCCGCGACTGGAGCGCCATCCACCCACCATAGGTCGAGGCGATCCCTACCGGGTGCCGGACGTTAGCCGCATAGTGCGGCCCCAAATGGGTGAACGGTCCCCTGCTGATTACCAGCGCCCTAGGGGCGGTGGGGCTTCACCCCCCCAGGGGGGGGTCACACCCCCCCAGGGGAGGGTCACACCCCCCTCGCATTTTTATGACGGGGGTCTGACGGCCGCTCAAATGAGCGTCGAACCGTCTAGGTTTTTGCCTCCCCTCCATGTGTGGACGCAACTGGAGCGCCATCCACCCGTGCTAGGTCGAGGCGCTCCCTACCACGCTCCGGATGCTAGCCGCATGGTGCGACCCCGGGTTGGTTATGCCGGATGGTCCCCACGTTGGGTACCCTCCCTCTCTCTAGCAGCGCCCCAGCCGGAGTACCCCCGTCAGTGGGCTCCCGCTGGTGAAGGCGCGTCGCGCTAGGTGTCCGCCACCCTAGCTGCCACCTAGCCACCTCCCCTGAGACTTTGGATCTACAGCAGTCAGTATGCCAGACCATACTTTTGTCGACTGCCTCAGGGAGGTTAGGGTCTCAGGCTACTGGAGTGGCTCTCCCTTGTGGCCTCACTTCCGAATGTTAATCGGATTTCGATGCCTCGTTGCTTCCTACCGCCCGGAAGGTGCCACGCCAGTCTCCACGGCTTTTGTGATGCGTCCGAAAAGGGGTACGCAGCCGTGGTCTATTTGCGGACTGTCAGTGACACCGGCGAGGTCGCAACCCACCTTGTCTTGGCGAAAAGTAAAGTGGCCCCAATTCGGTCACGCTTGACGATACCCAAATTGGAGTTGTCTGGAGCCGCTCTTTTGGTGCGCCTTCTCAACCATGTGCGTACGTCCCTCCTATCGATCGTTGACCTGACGGACGTGTACGCCTGGTTGGACAGCGAAATTGTCCTTTGTTGGTTGCGAGCCGCTCCCCACAACTTGGAAGTCTTTGTTGCCAACCGGGTTTCCCAAATCCAGAATTCGGAAACCCCGTTGACCTGGAGACATGTGCCAGGGGACCTGAACCCTGCAGATTGTGCTTCCCGCGGATGTGAAGCTTCCGACCTTGTCAACCACTCTCTTTGGTGGGGCCCTGACTGGCTGACTCGGAATGAGTCCGCCTGGCCTCAGAGTAGGTTCGCCGAGCCCGACGAGTTACCTGGCTTGCGAGTCGGAGTTGTTGAATATAAGCCAGCCAATTCGCTGAGCTATCTTCAGGAACGCTACAGTTCCCTTGATAAATTGATTGGGGTGACGGCTTGGATTCAGCGCTTCACCCACAACGCTCGGAACCCACGCGACAAAATGTCGAACCCGGTCTTGTCGCCCCTGGAGAGACAGGAGGCCCGGACCTTTTGGATACGTTTGGTTCAACTGGAGCATTTTGAGTCCGCTATTGAGACACTGAAGCGAGGTTTACCTTTGAAGGGCTCGCTCGCCCGCTTAAACCTCTTCCTGGATGGCACCGGATTGATACGCGTTGGTGGACGCCTCCGGAATTCTGACTTACCCTATGGGGCACGTCATCCCCTGCTGCTTCCGAACAATAGCGCTTTTGTAAAATTGTTGGTGACGCATTACCACGTCAAAAATGCCCACGCTGGCTGCAACGCCCTTTCGGCCATATTGCAGCGCGAATTTTGGATTTTATCGGGACGACGCTCCGTCCGAAGCGTCATTTTTAAGTGCATTCCGTGCTACCGCCTGAAGGCCAGCACCATGCAGCCCATTATGGGGGACCTCCCCACCGACCGTGTCGTGGCCTCGCGCCCTTTTTCGGCGGTCGGGACGGATTTTGCGGGGCCGTTCTTCGTCAAGAGCTCCAGCCTCCGCAATGCTCGTTCCCTCAAGGCCTACCTTTGCGTTTTTGTTTGCCTGGCTACCAAGGCCGTACACTTAGAACTGGTGAGTGCCCTCAGCACCGAAGCCTTTGTAGCCACGCTAGGCCGCTTCGTTTCACGCCGAGGTTATCCGCACCTGATCCGATCGGATTGTGGGACCAACTATAAGGGTGCCGATAGGTATTTGAAGGAAGTCGCCCAATTTTTGAATGAAAATAAGATAGGCATCGGCACGGCAATGTCCAAGATGGGGATAACTTGGACCTTTGACCCGCCAGCTTGTCCCCACTGGGGCGGGATCTTTGAAGCCGTCGTTAAGGTCTCAAAGACGCATCTCCGACGCGTGATAGGTGAAACCATTTTGACTTTTGAAGAGCTCGCTACCGTGTTTTGTAAGATTGAGGCTGTCCTCAATTCTCGGCCACTCTGCCCCTTATCGTCCGATCCCAATGACCTGGAAGTTTTAACCCCCGGTCATTTCCTAATTGGTGAACCCCTTAACGCCCTGCCCGAGTACCCCTTCAGGGACGTGAAGGTCTCACGGTTGTCTCGCTTCGAATTGCTACAGCAGATGACCCAAAATTTCTGGCATCGTTGGTATTTAGAATATTTGCATCTTTTGCAGCAGCGCGTTAAGTGGTCAGACAAGACCGACCCACCTAAGGTTGGTGATCTTGTCCTAGTTAAGGAGTCTAATTTGTTGCCTTTATGCTGGCGTCGTGGACGCATTCTTAAATTGATATATGGATCCGATGGGGTTCCCAGAGTTGCCGAGGTAATGGTCGGAGATTCGGTTTTGCAGCGAGCCGTCTCTTCCTTATCCCGGTTGCCCAATTGTTAGTGGACTCCAAATTCATGGGTCCACTGGCGGGGGTGTTTGCGCTTTACGCTAGCACTCCGGTTTATGCTAGGCCGTATCGCGACGGCCGGCTATCGCCTGCCCCCGCGCATCGCGCCTCCCCGTTTTCGGCGACGCGCTTGAACAGTCCTTGGTAAAACCTCGACGGAGTCGGTCGATTGTTAGTGCCGCGTCGCCCGCGTGAAGTCGCCTGCCACGCCGCATCGTGCCGTCTTATTATTTATGAGGAGCTATTCATCGCGTACCATTTTTGTGCCGCGTAGCCGCGTGCTGTTTGCCGGCCACGCCGTGTCGTTTAGTTTTTACGAGCCCTAGTTATTGCGCTCCTTCGTGTGTCGTGTTGTCCGCCGCGTCCTTCTAACGCCGCGGGCCCATTTGACTGTCCGGAGCACGGTTTTTTGTGCTCACGCGCCATCTTGATACCACGCCGCCGCGGACTCGCTTCGCTACCCGCGAATTCGTGCCGCCGCCGCGAAAGACCCTTCCGAGGAGGGCGAGTGTGTTCCCTGGCATTTAACACCGCAGACACCACACACTACATTCATCATACACGAACACACTCCCCGGATTCCACGTGCTAGCTGTCTCTTGCGCCGGTAAGTACCTAGTAGTAAGTCACTCTGTGCCGCGGGATAAAACCCAGTGCAAATCGTCTATAAAATTTTTGGCGGGCCTTTTTCGACCCGCCACCGCCGCTGCCTGTGGGAATCCGCTGGCCTGCTCTGATGGGCCCGGCAGTTGCCCGCTGATTCATCGTGCACAGGCGCGGTGCGTAGTCATATATTATGCTCAGGTTTATTCTAATCTCGAGATTACACAGTAGTCATTGTATCACATCGCGTCGTTCTGCCGAGTTACTTGCCAGTTCTCCATAACTTGCTTTCCGAACTTGATAGATAGTAGAGAAATCGTTCAATACTAACACTTCTTTGGGACATTATAAGATAATTTTATCTACGCTCATTGCTTAAAGTTCGAATTATGAAATCAAAATGTGTCACATATTGACCTACTTTATTCACAGACTTCTATAATTATTAAAAAGTTATTCATTATAACATCACTGTACTATGGAAATATCTCTAGATAATTGAATGATTTCCATTACGATACTCGGCTCTGGGTTCCTGTATTTTTATGTGTCGTCATCACAGACCAGGGAATAACTTCTTTTCTCTGTGGTCGTCATAGCCAAAAGAGAGAATCCTAAATTTTGTTTTTTATATATGGAGTCCACAGACAACATTTAGTTGATACTCAAGGAATGCGCCATGATCGACCATAGACAACAATTATTTCACGGAAACAATAATTTTTATATGACTGATTAAAAAGTGTGTTCATACAGAATATTGAAAAGAATTATGTATAATTTTTGATTATTTAATTATCCTCTAAAAATATACTTTATCAGACTTGTATAAATATTTTTCTACTCTTTTTTGTTTCATGACTTTTTTAACAGACTATACGCAGTTTACAACTAAATGTTGGCGCCATACCTAACATTTAACATTTCAATGTGTTATTTTTGTTACTTAGTCAAAACTTAGCGCGGAAAAATGTCTAGCAGTGAAACCTACTAAAGAAAATTTAACTCCACCTGACATTTTAGTAATTGCAACAAAAATGACCCACAATCTTTTACCAACAAAGTGAAGGATTTACGACATACGTTAGCAAGATTTTATGGTTTGGATTTATGATAATTTGAGCGTAGATAAAGTAGTGTATGAAACTTTACATAATTAGGTATTAAAACACTCGTGTGATACTATTAAAGAACTCGCCTGCGGCACGTTTTTTAAACTCACACTCATGTTTTAATACCCCCCATTATGCATCCGTTTCATAAACTACTATTATTGTTTCTAATGAGAAATATTGTAAAGCATATATATCTCATAATATTGTTACTTGCGGGGTTCGAGGATTTGGAGTAAAACCCCTGATGACTCTTGCGACTTTATTCTGTTCTTTCAGTATCCAATATCCCTCGTCTTCCCTTGGTTCGCTTGTTTACCTCGCTCGTTTCTTGATCAGACTGACTCACTTGGGATGCGAGTAGAAACGAGAATAAAGTTCATTCGTAACAATATAACGATGGATTGTTGTTGTGCAGGTGCGGCTGGAGGAGCAGGCGGCGGTGTGGAGCGCGGTGTGGGCGGCGCGCGCGGCGGAGGGGCGGCGCGGCGCACGCGTGCTGGACGCCGGCCGCCGCAAGCGCGCCGCCACCGCCGCCAAGCACCAGCACCAGCTCAAGCGCACGCGCCCGCCGCCGCACCACGGTACGACCACCACCACCAACACCGCCCATACCACCACCACCAACACTACCACTACCATCCACAACAACAACACCACCACCACCAACAACACTACCTACCACTACCATCCACAACAACAACACCACCACCACCAACAACACTACCTACCACTACCATCCACAACAACAACACCACCACCACCAACAACACTACCTACCACTACCATCCACAACAACAACACCACCAACAGCACCACCACCACCACCAACAACAACACCGCCAACGATAACAACAACAACACCTTTACCATCCACACCTGCGCACGCCGCCGTATCACTTACTGCGATAGAAACCTGTCGTTCGCTCATTCAATAAATGGCAGAAAATGTATGGAAATGAGATATCCGATCGATAAATTAATCACGTGACTTATTGAAGAAAATTGTCACTGTCTCACACCTTTTTAGGGTTCCATACCAATTTGGTAAAAATGGAACCCTTATGGTGAGACTTTCTCCGTCCGTCCGTCCGTCCGTCCGTCCGTCCGTCCGTCCGTCCGTCCGTCCGTCTGTCACACTCGATTATTTCAGTAACTATTCAAGCTATCGACCTGAAATTTAGAATAGTTATAGATAATAGTGACGCGACGTTATAGCAATCATAAAAATTTGAAAGTTGTTTTTATTTTTATTTAAAAAGGGGGGAAAACCGGGTCGCCAAAATTTCAAAATGAGATGACAATATTGAGTGGGGTATCATATGAAAGGGCGTTACTTGTATATTCTAAAACAAATTTTTATTGATTTTTATGCCTGATAGTTTTTTATTTATTGGGCAAACTGTCGAAAAAAATACCGTTCTCCCCCCCCCTTATCTACGAAGTTTACCATTCGAAAAATCTGAAATAAATATGATCAATAGAAGTTAACGTATATTTTACAGGAAAAATAAAATCAATCCTCTTACTATTACACTTTTTTTGCTAATAACAATAATCCGCCGAAAACAAAGTTAGGTTTGCGGTTTGCCAACAAAAGTACCTATATGTAAATTATACTCGTAAAATCATGAAAAAAGTGATTCTTTTAATGTTTTACTTCTTTTATGGTATGGAACCCTCGGTGCGCGAGTCCGTCTCGCACTTGGCCGGTTTTTTTTAATTTCGTTTCTTATAATAATAATAATTACTGTTCATAACATTATGGTTTTATGAATCGAGAGTTTCCTATTGCGATCGTGGCTGTCATAATATTGGTGCCGCACACATACACACACGCACACTTCTGGACTGATCAGTATCAATTTGTCATACAGATTCTAATTAACGTTTTTGATAACCCCCTAAGGGTGGAAATAAATGGATTTTCTGTATTTCCAGGAGCAACCGCCGCGAAGACGACAGTGAAGCGAGGCTCGGCTACCACGACTAATTACTTAAACAGGAAACAGGTAAGCTACTTGATTCTACTTGTCAAGCCAGCGCCGACATGTTCCGACCTGCTCCGATCAGCGCATCAGTCAAGAAGGCGCCCCGGGAACACGCCAAGAGCAAGTACCGAACGGGCGCCCTCCCGCGATTCGGCCCCCATAACCGCGAGGTTGATTGGGCCATGGGTGGTGGAGGGTTGCTCCGATCAGCGCTGTTATACACAAGTATAGAGACTACCTGCGCTGACTACCTGCAATTGTCGGTACCGATAAGCGCTGGTAGTTCAGCGCTGGCAACCTGCTTTGTACGTGAATACGCCATTGATTAAACATATAAAGGATCAGCACTTAGTGACGTCACGCATGTATTTTTAGGCTCCGCCCTGAAGTCGGATTTTTAATTTGTCAAAACTGTAAAAATGGCGCTAATGCGACTGACAGCTGTATGTGCTATGTGCTGTCAGCGGTACCGAAATGTACGACGCGCGATGCCATATTTGAGAAATTTTGGCTTCAACATACGTCACCTTTCCCGTCCTCTTATCGTACCGTATTTCGTCATTGGAATACGCCCATAGTCCGATTCACGAGTCGAGCTCCACAGTCCTAGTCCGTTCATTGGCTACTAGCCCAGTCATATTAGGTAAAAAAAGGGGTCAACCTCGGAATGAAAGATAATAAGCTGCAAATTGGTATGAACCTTTGTTTTGTCATTCTAAATGTTGTCTCAAAAGTCACAATCGTTATCGTGTCCGCGTCTCAAGATATTCAAGGTCAAAGGTCACACAAATCGGTTTTTCGCGAATATCTGGCTTCCTATCGGTTAAATGAGATTTGCATTTATTATAAAAGTTGTAGGCTATAAAATTCCCTACAACTTTTGTTTAAACTTTTTTTTCATACGACCAACCGTTTTGAAGGTAGAGCGCGAAGTGCACATCGTACAGTCATATACGGCCTAATGCAAGGTCAAGCGTGAGTTATGGTTATCAGTACGTTATAAAGTCAATTATTTACTTGGAAATTATAATTATTAAACAATGCCTATTATTTATGTACTAACTATTAATTATTTATATTTAATTAAAGTAAGTAACTTGATTATTTATATATAATTATTCATATTTAACTATTTAAGTATAAAATATTATTAATTCTGGATTATATATTTTAGTTTTATTTTAAGTTAAAATGATAGTAAGAGTATATATTTTACACATATTTTTATTTATTATTAAATACGGCATAATATACATTTATCAAAATGTGACTTCAAATATCAAAAGTATCTTTGTTGATTTTAATTGTAATGAAATTGGAAATGGAAGCTAATTATCTTCTTCTTCTTCGTCGTCTTCTTCTTCTTGTCGCTCAAAAATGTTCGATTCATTGTCATCATCCTCATTATCTGTCATGTTCATCTCCAAACCTTCCAGAATATCGGGATCATATGTATTTTCTTCATCGGGATTACTTGGATACAGTGAAGCGTTGAGGCAAGCTTGTCCGTTGCACTGGCCGCAAGCTAAAGAACATTGTAGCCCTGATTTTCTGCATCCACAGCGGATTTAATTTAAAGAAAAGATATATAATGTCGTGTTAACTTAAAATAAAACTAAAATATATAATCCAGAATTAATAATATTTTATACTTAAATAGTTAAATATGAATAATTATATATAAATAATCAAGTTACTTACTTTAATTAAATATAAATAATTAATAGTTAGTACATAAATAATAGGCATTGTTTAATAATTATAATTTCCAAGTAAATAATTGACTTTATAACGTACTGATAACCATAACTCACGCTTGACCTTGCATTAGGCCGTATATGACTGTACGATGTGCACTTCGCGCTCTACCTTCAAAACGGTTGGTCGTATGAAAAAAAAGTTTAAACAAAAGTTGTAGGGAATTTTATAGCCTACAACTTTTATAATAAATGCAAATCTCATTTAACCGATAGGAAGCCAGATATTCGCGAAAAACCGATTTGTGTGACCTTTGACCTTGAATATCTTGAGACGCGGACACGATAACGATTGTGACTTTTGAGACAACATTTAGAATGACAAAACAAAGGTTCATACCAATTTGCAGCTTATTGAAATGAAATGAAATGAAATGAAATGAAATTCTTTATTTCACATAGGCTTAGATATAAGCTCTCATGAAATGTCGAGACTCTACCGCCAGGTTCGGAAAGCAGGATTGCACCGAGAAGAACTGGCAAGAAACTCGGTACTTGCTCTTTTAAAAAAAAAATGTCTCAATATACAATTTTTAGTACTTAGTATGAAACAATATTATCTTTCATTCCGAGGTGAAAGCCCTAATATGACTGGACTATACTGCGCGTGACCATCGTTAGCCCCGGTTTTATAAGTCATCTAACATGCCGGATGTTTTTCAGCAGGGCATGTCGTCGGGCAGCAGTCTGATGATGAGGAAGCACTACATGGCGCGCCAGGAGCGCCGCAAGCGAGGCATGCCCAACAGGCCCCATCCGAGGCATTCGAGAATGGGTGAGGATATATTAATTTTATCTATAACTAGCAAACCCGGCGAACTCCGTTTCGCCACCAGATGGCTTTCCCGCTAAAAAGATTTTCCCGCTTTTCTGTTGAAATTTTTCCTGAATTTTCTTTGCTATAAACCTCACGGAGCCCACGACCTTTCCAACGAATGCAAAACCGTGGAAATCGGTTCGTACGTTCTGAAGTTATAGCGTCAGGAAGGAAAACCCAACTTATTTTTATATAGTAGATTATAGTTTGTGCATGCTGTATCTACATACGCAATTCACACATAAAATTAGGGGGTTTTAAATAAAAGATTTCAAAGTGCAGTGATTGAGGACCCGTATGTTGTAACTCTAAGTGAAGTTCTATGCACTTTTATCCATTTAATGTAATAATAATTCAAAAGTAATGTATAGCAAGAAGCTTTATTAGTTTGGCAGATAAGTAAAATCATTGCTACATTGTGGCCTCTTATTTATAAACGTGAAAAAGCGGTACAATGGTTTTCGTCTATTTTGTCTCTGAATACCAAATAACTTAAATGACATCAGATAATGACTATTCCACCGCTATTTTAAGTTTGTGAATAAGGGGGTTAGTGTTTACCTATTATTTCTTTATGTGTGTTATTGATGAATAAATACAGTGTATAACCCGGTTACAATATCTGTGGACCTGGCTCGATGACGTCACGTCGTGTCAGCGCTCTGATATGGTGCGCAAAACAATCAAGCCGGGGCGAGCGCGGGGAGGTGAAAGGAGAACGGGAAGGGGGTACGCATTCCAGCGAGGTCCACAGATATTGTAACCGGGTTGTACTGTAGTGTAACTGGTGTTCGATCTCTCAGCGCAAGGGCGCGGCGCGGCGGCGGGCGCGCGCGCGGCGGCGGGGCGCGGCGCGAGCGCGCGGCGCAGCAGCTCGTCTTCGCACTCGTCGGCCGACGACGACGAGGACTGCGCGGCCGCAGCCTGCCTCCGACCCACCGGTAACTTTATTATATACAAGGCTATTTTGGCGCGTGGCCAAAGTCTGAACTAACGCCGCTATCTTGTGTTACTGTTTGATAGTTCGCTCTGCCAGTATATCACTATTGTATGTTATGTTGTTTTTGCTTACTATTAACTATTTTAAACTAAAATTGAAGTAAAATTGAGGAGATTTTATTTTATGGCTGCCTTTGTTTTGCAACAGCGCCCTCCTTCAAGTGCCAAGAAAGCCTTGTCGGACTGTACACCAGAATTATGACACGAGCGAGGCGTTCACCTTATAGTTTACATTTACCCTTCTCAGACACAGTGCATGTTTTTTAGGTTTCCATACCCAAAGGGTAAAAAATGAACCCTATTACGGAGACTTCGCTGTTCGTCCGTCCGTCCGTTCAACTCCCTATCTCTTGAACCGCGATAGCTACAGGCTTGAAAATTAAAATATTATTGAGAATGGGGCTTAATAGTACCTCAATGAACCCTCAATGCTCGAGCCCGCTTCGCACTTGACAAATTTTTTAAAGTCTGTTAAAAATCTCGCCACACTGATGGTAGCTTTTACTGTATATTTATAACCAATGATGTTTGTCGCAGGAAAAGTGGACTGGGTGCAATGCGACGGCGGCTGCGACCAATGGTTCCACATGCACTGCGTGGGGCTCAGCCGCGGCGCGCTGCGCGAGGACGACGACTACGTGTGCGGCTCGTGCGCCGACAAGCCCGAGCGCCGCTGAGACGTGTAGAAACTTGCCAAGTTACTATCCACCAAACCATCGGTGGTATCGAATGGAAAGTCAATAAACACGGATGGTATTTTTTTATCGTTTGTATGTTCCTTGTCCAGCGTAGACACGAGAGAAACTAACAAATGGTACAAACTTGCCTAGTTACAACCAACCAAACCATCAACACTCGGTGGTCTGGTATCGAATGGAGAATCGAATATCTAATAAAAAACGGATGATATTGTTTATCGTTTACATATTCTCTGTCCAGCGGAGTCACAATAGAGAAACTAACAAATGGTTTAAACTTGATAAGTTACAACCAACCAAACCATCAACACTCGGTGGTATCGAATGGAGAGTCAATGAAACATGGATGGTATTATGTTATTGTTTGTATGTTCCTTGTCCAGACATCAGACGCAATGGAGAAACTAACAATTAACAGTAAAAACTTACCAAGTTACAACCAATCAAACCACTAGACACTTCGGTGGTACCAAATAGAGAGTCGATAAAACGGATGGTATTTGTTACCTTTTGTATAATCCTTGTCCAGACATAAGGCGCAATAGAGAAAATAAAACAAATGGTACAAACTTGCCAAGTTCCAACCAACCAAACTCTTTGGTGGTAAAATCAAATACTTCAGTGGAGAGTCGATAAAAAATGGATGGTATTTTTTATCGTTTACATGCTCCGTGTCGAGCGGTGACATAATAGAGAAACTAACAAACTTGACAAGTTACAACCAACCAAACCATCGACACTCGGTGGTATCGAATGGAGAATCGAATATCTAATAAAAAACGGATGATATTGTTTATCGTTTACATCTTTTATGTCCAGCGGAGACATAATAGAGAAACTAACAAATGGTTTAAACTTGATAATTTACAACCAACCAAACCATCAAATCTTTTGGTAGTTAAACAATTTATATGTTCAACAGTCGTTAAACATATATTATTACTAGTAGGGTGCGTGGGCGGCGCGGGCCACACGTGGCCCGCGGGCTGTCTTCCCGCCTTTAAAGGTATCGCAACCCTCAGTCATCGTTTCCCATACATTTTCTATGGTAAAAAAAATCCGTCATATTGGATTTTTTTTTCTATCCATCAAACAGACCATGGGGTCCTGATCACTTCTTGTCAAGAAACCACTCTTCCATCTTTTATACTTTTCGAGATATTGCCGAAATTCGAATGGCGGCCATTTTGAATCCGCCATTTTGAATTTTTTTTTAGCTCACTGCCAATTGGATGACGTTTCAAGTGACATTTGGTCGAGAACCCCCCACCTATCTTCGATACCCTCCCCGTGCTCTTCACCCGTCTCCGAAATCCTCAATCATCAGCTCTCTCCGTATTTTTCCTCCTCATGAATTTTTCCCCTCTATATGACCCCATCAGTGAAAAAAAAATTTTTCATACAAAATTGTTCAGGAGAGGTGATCAATCAGTCAGTGAGTCAGTGGCCAATCAGCACGAGTAGCTATATATATATTAATTATTAGTAAGTGTAATAGATTTATAGTGCTTATTCTGATTTAAAAAGAACTGTTACTTAAACTGGCAGTTTTAAAAATAGTGTCCCACATATCCGTTTCTCTGATGTTTCATGCGGAAAATGTATGCACTATTTTTGGACTCTAGATTACTTCAGTGTATTTTTTAAACCAGATTCAGCAATACATATATATGTTAGTTGTTCAGAAATAAATGTTTTTATCAATGTTATTTGTCGGCTTGATAATGTTGAATCCATACATTTACAGCCAGCTCCATCTATTGACAGCCGCATGTCACCGACTGTCCATAAATGGTGCTGGCTATAAATGTATGGAGGAATTCGATTCGGTTGTGCGATGCGAGTTGACTCTAAATTCGTACAAAACCTGTACTAACCCTACTGAGTACTGACCCTTTTGAGGTATGTGTTTCTAGACTTTTACGAGTAACACCGGCTCCCTTATTACGTAGACACAGCGATAGGTTTGCGACAGGCGTAAATCGCGCGATAGTTGCTGTTGAACGTCACTTTCTAATTTATAATTTCTAATAAAAAGTGACATTTGACAGCAACGGTCGCGAGATTTATGCCTGTCGCAAACCTATCGCGATACATTTGTTACGGACGCCGGATATCTTTTGGATAAGCAATTTTAAAGGCTAGCGTGTCACATCTAGGTCCCTATCTCAAATTTTCATAAGGTAAGTCAATCGCAAGCCTAAAAGTATTGTCTGTTTCATAAGTCTTATACATTTGTATAGTACGTGACTATATAATGGTATCTATTTTGCTGTACACAAACCTATGAACTGAATTGAGAAGTGACTAATTTGTGGATTTGCCTCTTCCATAAGGAATGTCGTCAAAAGAATCCTTATTTTTGGACTTGACTATTAAGTTTAGAGGTTTTAATGTGAAAAGGTACCGTTACATTATCAACCTATAAAACTTAGGAAAACCCAAAAACTTTGGCTCTGTAAAAAAAGTTTAGAATGTTGATATGGAGATAGAGCGGAGATCAAAATTTTGTAAATATTTTTTTAAAGAACGGAGTGGTATAGGGATTTTTTCTAAATGAATTTAAGATTTTTGAGAAATACAATCACTGTTAAATGTAAGTAGCGTGTGAATTTGTATGTTTGTATTGGTGAAATGTTTTTTTGGAACTTCGAATATAACTTTACAAGATTAATTTATTTATTGGAGTCAGTGAAAATCGAAAAATATTGCATGTTATTATTTTGGGTGTATACCGTGTGTATACTGTATGCTGTATAATTTGATTTTTATCACTCACTTTAGGGAACAATTTATTTAAAAGTTACATTCGAATTCCGGTTTGTAATTAAATATAATGTTTTAAGAGCTTTCAATGTAAAGAATGCATATGGTACCCGAGTGCTTTTGAAATTCTTTTACATGTATAAACTTTGTTGTATCTGTAACTTAGGACGTTTAAATGATAAATTTAAATCTAGCTTATATTTTGTTTTGTTTTAAATTGTACACAAATTCTTAATCGCCTGAATTATTAGTGAGATTTTTTTTTATTTTCCCCAAAAATCTATGGATTAAATAATTGTTGGAAGATAATAATGGTAAATTGTGCGAGCTTGTCGTGTTCTTTTTCTGAATTGACATTATTTGTATAATTGTTTTAATTTGGAGAATGACGTATTCGTAAGGTAGATTTCACTCAAGTTAATCCCGGCACCACAAAATACAAGTTCCATAATGTGGATTGTGCAATTATTGAAGTAAAACGTATTTTATCGCATTATCTATTAATTACACAAAGATTTTTTGGTAATTTTTAATTCAAATTTGTGTTGAATATTTTTTTTTCACTCTGTCCGACTTGTCTTAGGCAGGTATATAAAAGCCTTAAAACAGAACAAAGAAGATATAGTTTTCAATTCGCTGACAATGAAGACTTTAAAATAATATGCTAAACGATGAAATGAATTATGAAATTTTGTTAATAAATTCTTCCATGCAGCGTCGTTAGTTTTACTCCAACATACTTACTATTTTTTAAATTAAAAATTACCTAAATTCTACATACAATTACCACAGAGTTAAACAAATCAAGAAACATGTTTTATGTACAATATTTTATTTATTTGTAAGACGATATTTGAATGTAATCACACTTTATAATACTTAAAACATTGCCTACTGTAGCTACTGTTTTATCAGACTAACCGATTTGACTGTCTCTTATAAAATATAAGGAATAAATCGGCTCGTCTGTTAACAGTGTAAAAATCCTCCCTACACCGTTGTCTCAACGTCCTCCCGATCTGATGTTAGAACCAACAACGGTATGAATGTCTGTACAGTTAGTTAAGAAACCTTGTTCCTTCAGACACTCCAAACTTGACCACTCTCGAAGGCTTCGGCCGCGGCTAGTTACCAGTCTTTAACGCCTACGCGATCTACTCGTATATAATGTTATCAGATATGTGCTTAGCCTTCGTACTAATCCGTACTTAAAAACGTGATTGTGAGTAATCATTAATGATTCTGCAATCAGTCGTGATTGCAGTTTGACCACAATAATAAAAAAGTCATCGTGTTGGAATTCTATCGTAGCTCTAAACAATTATTTAGCGCTGAACAAGTGGCTTTATCTCCAAGGTATATGGGTAACGTATCTCGCGACTGCTTTGCGACAGGCTTAATTAATCTCGCGATTGTTGCTGTCAAACGTCACTTTTCAGTAGAAAACTTAATAACAGTGTTTTAGGTTAGAAAATAACTCTGAAGAAAAAAGGCCCTGCTATTTGTAAATTCTTATTCCGTTCTTGTGCCAGTGGGCACAGCTGCAAGTCCCAAAATTGATTTCAACAAAAGTGACGTTTGACAGCTGCGATCGCGAGACTTACACCTATCGCAAACCGGTCGCGAGTTACGTAATACGGAGGCCATTAGGGGTCCTTAAGACGGATTTATATTAATCAGTGTCAATTTTCAGAAATGTACGCGCGATATTGCTCGCAAGTTGGAGTGGTGAAGTTTGGAATGTCGCACGGAACGATATTGTAAACGGTCGGCTGTGCAAGTGTACCGGTGAGCGAGGCTATAGAGATGTTACTATAGATTATTACGTTAAGCATAGTGTAAAACTGTTGATTGTGACGCCCAAATCACCGCGTACGGTTGGACATCGCGACCTTATATTGTGTACCAAATAATATAGAGAATTATAGAAAATATGACACGCTAGTTTTTTTTTATTTTTCTTTCCTAACCTGCCGATATAATATGATAAACTCAATATAACTTAGATAGCTAGACGTAGGGGGCTTAGATGCTAGACTGTCGGACACCTTTAATACGAGTATACATAGAGGATCTCTTGAAATATGGTGAAATACTTGATTTCAAAAATTCAAATGGCGTCGGTACCGCCCACAGCACATAGTGTTACACAAGGTAAGTTATCGATATCGGTATATCGATGGAAGTTATCGATATCAATCTAACTTATACAGGGTTATAGAAAAAATATCGGAAACCTCTCGGCACCTAAATGATATCATTATAACTAAAAACTTTTGTTCTATAACTTTCCAAAATTTCGTATTAATTTGTGTCATACAAAAATTTAATAAATTATGTTATTTCTGTAAAGTGACATTACACTGTGAAACGAAATACAGGTAATCAGCGATTATGACTATCCCTGTTGCCAAACCGCTGCGACGTTGCCGATATTACGTAGTAGACTACAGAGTAGTTACAAAGAAAGAATGTATGCAAAATATTGAATAAGTGATATTTCTCAAAATATCGAGTTAAAACAAAAGTTGTAGAACAAAAGTTGTTAATTTTAATGATATCATTTAGGTGTCGAGAGGTTTCCGATATTTTTTCTATAACCCTGTATATCAATGTCGGATACGCAGCCGCCCATTTACTCGCGTAGGTATCCCGCGATCATTTCTTTCGAACGTCCGCGTCACTGTTATGTTTTCCAAGTTTTCCCATTGATCTACTGTAACCTCAGGGTTTTCCACTAAACTGATGTTTGACATCAATAATCGCGAGATTTACGCCTGTCGAAAAACTCGCAAGATAGGTACTTCTACTAAGGGGGCGGAAACCGCAGTATCCCCACCAAGTGGTCGGATGACGTCATAAGAGTGGATAAAGAGTGGAAGGAACTCACTGGCTTCAGGCGAAATAAAGAGTAGTATTTGGCGATTTAGGTGGTGTAAGTAATAATAATAATAATAATAATAAACTTTATTTGGGTTAGGAAATGGACACAGATAAATATGGAAAAACAAAATTACAAAGTCAAGAGAATACTAAAACTAAAGAAAACTGTGACCAGAAAACCCAAAAAGGGGCAACGACTCAGTATAATGCCGAGATGGTGTAGACTGTAGATACACCATGCTGATTTTCAGCCGGCCCCTAAAAACCTCGACGTCCCGGACCGGCTCGGCACGTAAGTACGTCCAGCTGTGGACATCCATCAGCTAAGACGTCGTAAAATGATATGCCTCTGTTTTTTTGATAACGGCGATATAATATCAGAACAGATTGCCAATCAATTTTGATAAATCTATCCATCACAATACGTTGTTTCAGTATTTTCGGAATTTTCAACAGCAAAACTTCTTAACGATGTAACTTTACAGTGATTTTGTGAATCGGTTAGTTTCATTATTTGAGAATCATGACGGGGATCTCTCCGTTCATGCGACAGGTAAGTACCTATGGGTAAGTCTATATTTTTTAGGGTTCCATACAGAAATACCTAAAACAAACAAAAATACTTACTTGAATTATTACACTGTTACTGTTCTAAGAAATGAGCGCTTTTTTGTGTGAAGACATTTTTCTCAAGGTTCATATAGGTAGGTAAGTACTTACTTAATAAAATATGGTTTACCTACTGAACGTTATAGTTATAGTTAATTGCGTGAATTTCACCGAATAGTCTTGAACTGTATTCAAAAAATACAAAAAAAAAAGCTTTTTATTTTGGTTGGTATATAAACAATTGCAGTGCTTTGTAACCGCCGCGGTGGGTATGAACATCATCGGTTTCGGGTGCGCGATCGGCTTCCCGGCGATCCTACTACCCCAGCTCAGCGACCCGTCCTCCCCGCTGCACATCACCAAAAGCCAGGAGTCATGGATTGGTAAGGGATATAGCCACGGGTAGGTATGCAGCACTGTCTACCGTTAGGATACACAGCTGGCTGGGCATAGGCCTTTCCGGGATCGCCAGACTTTTCCCATCTAGTATACGCCTTTAGGTCAGTCCAGCGGGCTCCTGTCCTTTTGACTGACGATCGACTACCGTCCTAAAAGCATAACACGACCTCCTGGTCCTACGCTACCCTTACCGGCACGCGGTCTCTATCTCTACACACAACAGAAAGAAGTCTAGGAGTTAAAGCAGAAGTGAGAATGAGACCATTCTATAAGTAAATGGATAGGTACAAATACGCGACTATATGATCAATCGACCGTAAGTTTGCAATTAACTTATATTGGGAAGTCGAAAGTTTATACGGTCTAGGCTTGTATTCACAAACCAAAACTGCTGAACAAATTATGTTGAAGGAAAAGTTATTAAGTATACCTACCTACCATGGATTACTTACTTAGGTAACACGTCATTACACACGCCATTTTCATCTCTGAATCCATCGTTACCAGGGATCTGTAAGTAGCCGAAATTCACGAAAACAGAGCGGACTAAGTAAGCTTAGGTATGCGACAGTTACTTACTTAGTTACACATAGTATCTTAAGGTTTTTTTGTTCTAGCGGCCATCCTTCCCCTGAGCGTGCTCACTGGCAATTTCGTGACACCACCCATTATGGACCGCTCGGGCCGCAAGATGACTCACTACGCTCTGACGTTCATCTCGCTACTCGGATGGTACATTACCATAATGGCCACTAGCTTTGAGGTAAAAATCTTATTGCGTTTGGCCTTCAGAACCTACCAAGGCATTTCGTCATTTCGAAATCTCATCTCCCCCCAGTTTCGAAGATGTCAAAATGACGAAATGTAATTGGTTACTCAAACACAGCTCCGCCTCGCTCCGCTTTGGTGGAAACCGGGCCTTATGTTTGATTCGATTCGTATGGAGTTTGACAGAATGGCGCGCGTCACCGTGGATTGAAATATCTATACATAACTCATGGTATAATAACTGACACTGGTATAATAGCTGTGGTACCTACTAGCTGGATGTACTCTGCAAGAGTCCTAACACCAGTAACACCATCATAATTGGTTTAGAGTAACATGAATTCGGGTCCTCAACGTACCTAACTACTTATGTAGATTTCACTGTTAGCCATAAGCTAATCTAATCTAATGTGTGTTACCTGTGCCTTAACCATCTTAATATTTAATTCCAGGCTCTCATGATCGGTAGATTCTGGCAAGGCGTCGCAGCGGGACTTCTCACCACGTTGCGATCAGTCCTCATCGGGGAATACACGAGTCCCAAGAACCGCGGGGCGTTCCTCACCACCGTGTCACTAACACAAGCGTTTGGCGTGTTTCTCGTCCATCTTCTAGGCTCTTTACTGAGCTGGCAGAGGACAGCGTTGATCTGCGTATTCCTCCCCTTCATAAGTCTCATTATGGTCATTTATACTCCCGAATCTCCTAGTTGGTTACTCACCAAAGGCAGATATGATGAGTGCAGAGAAGTTTTTCGATGGCTCAGGGGTCGGGAGGAAGAAGACGAATTGTCAGACATGATAGAAGCTAGACTGGCGTACGAAAAAGCCGCAATAAAGGAGTCTAGTCAAAATTGGTTCAGGAATCTAACTTCGATCGTACGGGAAAGGGAGTTCTACAAACCAATCGTGCTTATGATCATCAGTAATGTGTTGATGCATGTGTCTGGAGCTTCGACTTTCGCTCCTTACGCGACGATGATTTTGTTTTTACTGATGGGTCCAAATGCAAACGTGTATTTCTGGATGGTATTTTTGGACGTCCTCAGGCTAACGACGAATGGTTTGGCAGTTTACGTAATAAACAGAACGAAGAGACGGACTATGGTATTGGCTACGGGTGTTTTGTCAGTCGCTAGCCATTTGGGCATAGCTTGCTACGTCTACTTCAAACAAAGCGGGTGGAACTACGAGCATATATGGCTACCAGCTCTGTTGATTAATCTGCAGTTTCTAGCGGTCGGTATGGGCATGGTTCCGATGCCACAGGTAATTGGCGGGGAAATTTTTCCCTTAGAGTACAGAAGTGTTGGCGGGACAATAAGTATGGGTATAGGAGGAGGGATTATGTTCATCGCTTTAAAAACGTTCCCAGATTTAGTGGACAGAACCGGTCTATATGGGACCTATGCGTTGTACTCTGGGATAATGGTAGCCAGTTTGATTGTGATGATGATGTGGTTGCCAGAGACGAAAGGCAAGACTCTGCAACAGATTGAGGATGAGTTGCGTGGGAGACCGTTGAAGGATGAAGAGATCCAGGCGAGGGAGTCGCTGCAGTCGGATCCTGTTGCGGTGTATAAGCGTAAACTGTCTGAAAGGAGATGTAGTAGCCCAACATTTCCATGAACTTTCCTGGAATTTTATTTTTTGGTTGTATCTAACCAGCCACGACCAAAGCGTCCCAGCCAATTTAGAAATTATAAAATCCAGAATTGATACGAGTTTGGGATTAAATCTGGGACATCACAATGCAGTCAAGGAGATCATAATTGTACGAATTTGAACAATACAGATGACAAAAAATTATAATTGTTTTTAGTTAAATCTACATGCCTCACACCAAATCTCATAAATCTATTTTGCCACCGGTGGAAGGTACTCCCCAACAGGCGGCCCACGGTAACAATCTTCGGTATAAAAAAGTAACTTGAAATGTTCTAGTTTACATACAGGTTGGGTCCATAATTCCAGATCTAGGCTTGGTAGATTATTAGGTAGGTAGATACAATCTACCATCAAAGACACACACTAGGCGGCCAAGCGATTTGCCATTCCTGCGCGAAAAACCGTCGGGGGCTACTTATCCCTTCCAAGTTAATACGATAATTTCTTCGGCTGCATCATAATCAGGTGAGATTGCAGTCAAGTACTAACGAGTGCTTAAAAACCCTGTATCTATAACCTAATCCCACCCTAATCCTTTCAAGTTATCCATTTCATCATAGATGGTAAGACCTTACGAGACAAGGATCTTAGGCACCATAATAGATTTGTTCTCGACCCTCGACTTGACATCGTATAACAGATCGGCAATCGTTATCTATGCCTACGAACATACACATGACTGGAGATCCTGTAATAAAAATTGTGAAAAATACATGGAGTCGCCTTCAGTATTTTGTTGAAAAAAAATTCAAAATGACTACACTAAAACGCTTCATCAAATTCTGGACTATTAAAATCAACAATTAAGTATATATTTTACGAACACTGAGGAGTTCCTTTCCCTGCTTAAGTATCTCCAAAAATCTAAATACAAACTTTGAATGATGTAGTTGTAGATGCTAAAACCTTTCCAAAAACAAAAAAATATCAGAATTGGTCAAAAGTTAACGAACACGAACAACATAACCTCGCCTTCTTTGTTTCTACTGTTGTTATTCCAGACCAGGGAATAACTTTAAATTTTCTCTGTGGTTGTAATAATCTTTTCCGTAAAAATAGAGTTTCAGGCCATAATTTGACTGATTTAACTGATTTAGGAAGAAAATATATCACATAGAATCCTGAAAATCGTACAGTCAAGATGGGTCACAATAGTTACTTACATATCTGACGTTAACATGTCTGATGATTATTGTATCAGGTTCACCTTTCCTGAGTGACACTGAAAACTCTGAATCATCTCTGTCACAATGCGTAGGTGTATCAAGGCCTAAGTCAAGCTCTCTATTCATCAGAGTCAACTAAAGTTATTCCTTGTTCTGTGATCAAATGCGTGTGACCAGTACTGAATGAGGTCACAATTGCATATAGGTACCTATCCTGTCCTGACAGAGTCAGACAACTGATCTGATGAACCGACTGATGATCATCCTACAGCTCACCGTTATTCTGATGATCCTTCAGCAAGTCATTACATGCTGTGACTTTGGTCATCAGACACTGAGGTTTTTTTTTAGATAACGCGAGCAAACGAGCGGGCGGGTCACCTGACGGTAAGCGATCATCGCCGCCCATATTTGCAGCACCATCCAGAGGAACTGCAAATGCGTTGCCGGCGCTGAAAGTTCACCCGCCCCTTTAATAACCCCATGTTATAGTTTTGAGTTTTGAGGGAACACTGTCGCTGGTAGGTGATTCCATAATTTGCACGTGCGTGGAAAGAAAGATCTGGCCATACCGGGTGGTCGTGAAATTTTGGTGTAATAATATCCGGTGAAATATAAGTTTCCCGGTTTTGCGTCCATAAAGCTTAGGTACGATCATTCGCGCGTCTATTCTATGTTCTAGAATCTAGACCCAGGTAAATTAGCGAAGACATTTTACGAGCACTTCCAAAATAATTCGCGTAGCAAACTCGTAAAACTAATAGCAGTTTATTTAAGCTATTACCGAATTAACAAACAATGAGTCCCCTCTACGGACGTCGTGCTCTTAAGGCGCGTCTCCACGCTCGAGCGCGGCAGTGCGGGTATACGCGGTTGCTGCGCGCGCGCATCTCACTCGCAAGATGTCCTTAGTAGAGGGTGCTTCGGACACGGAACACAGGCCCGACGATATTCCCAAGAAGAAGAACGACAAGCCGAGGGGATCAGTGAGTTCACATATTTTTGATTCTACCTGTACCTATTTTCAACCGAATTCAAAAAAAGGAGGAAGGTCACAATTCGCCTGCTTGAACCTTTTTTTTTTTAAATTTTTTACCTCTCTTTTGACTGGGTGAATCGATTTTGATGATTCTTTTTTTATTAGAAAGCTGTTGCTTCCCGTGTGGTCCCATTTCAATGTAGTCCAGTTCTGATAATGGTATCCATGAGTAAACCATTTTAAATTTTTAATTGTAAATGATAAGTATTGTATTCTACAGTAGTTTGATGAGAGTTGAAGTTGGTTTTTTTGTTTATTGATATACGTATATTATCTCTCATTAGGGAAGTCAGAACGGCGAAAGTTTTATTTGCGTGTGTTTGCTACTTTTTCACGCTGAAACTGAAAGCTACTTTTTAGTTCGGATTTTTTTTGTTTTATGAATAACTGAAATTCTAGCGAACGGTGCGGCTACGCAGCTAGACTTAAAATAAAACCGGCCAAGTGCGAGTCGGATTCACACATCGAGGGTTCCGTACTACATTAGAAAAAGTAAAATCTTAACAATCTGTTTTTTTATCGAACCGCAACCTTAACTTTGTTTTTTGAGTTTAATTGCTAATACTAAAAAAAAATAGTTACAGAGTTGATTTTATATTTCCTCTAAAATATACATCCCTATTTAATCATAATATTTTAAATTTTAGAAATAGAAATAGAAATATCTTTATTGCATTTTGCTATTGGTGAACTCCGGGGATAAGGGGAACGGTATTTTTGGCAACATTTTGCTTATTAAATGAAAAACTCAGGCATAAAAATTAAAAATTATATACTTAAACATATTTGTAGGCAAAAAAATATGCTATAAATAACGTTTTTACAAATTTATTGTAAGACGCATAGTTTCCGAGATATCGCTAAAAAAGCGTTGTCACCCCTTTTTTCCAAGATGGCGGCCGGGGGACAAGGGTGGCGACCCCACGAGGTTAAACTTCTATATTAACCCCCCAAACATGTCCCAAAAATAAAATTGCGTCCTCTAACAAATGCAAAGCTCATGTAACATTTCAATGGACTATAATATACTTCCATCCAGATTCAAGATCATAAGATGGTTATTGGTTGTCATCAGAAGTTTACTAAAAGTCAACCCTATTAGTATTACGCCGCCTTCAAGGATTCGTAATTTAAGTTGTCATACGATTAGCGCTCTAGACCCCCATGTAACCCAAAGAGATGCAAGTTCGATTCCTGGTTGTAATAATAAATGTTACATTTATTTTATGAAGTCATATTTTAGGGTTCCGTACTTCAAAAGGAAAAAAACGAAATCCTTTGAAGATCAAATTAGGGGAAACCGGGTCCTTGTAATTTCAAAATAGGGATCAATGTATATTTTACGGGAAAATTTTATTAAAATGTTACAATAAAACTTATTATTAGCTTATTCTAATTACTATACAAATCTTGCCCGCGTGGAATGGTGCCAAGAATACTGGCTGCATTTCCGCGTTGAACAGCTAGGCTGATACGTTGCGCAAAAAATGAGCCAGCCCTGCTGTCACCAGTTGAGGCTATTAAACGCGGGGAAAGCTCTCGAAGGAATTTTTTGGCACTATGACTCCATGGCCCCAGGGTCTCCACGGCAAACGGGAAAATTAAAATTATAAATATACCTATTATACTTTTTTTGGTAAGTAACCTCATAAAACAAAGTTAAGTTTGCGGGGATTTTTATGGTTTAACTTCTACCGTCCGACTCCCACTTGGGCGATTTTATTTTTTATAATATAACAAAAATAAACTCCCTTGAGATACAGCCCATAACATTGTAAATTGTTAAAAACTATTTTGACGACGACGACGATTTTCTTTTTTTAGCTAGGTAATTTTAAAAATGTTAAGGTTATTCTAATGTTTATTGTTCAGATTTTTACCGTGTGATGTATAGACCACGGATGACGGAATTCCGTGTTTGTAATGTCATACGGAACCCTAATAATCCGTGTAGGTGGATCAAGAAACCAATAAAGTCAGCGGACCCAAATGGCAAACGATCGCCGACATTTTTCAGTTAAAAACAAAGATAAATCCAATTTACTCGTGTATCCAATTTAATAGTTAATCTTGTTCTTTATACAATTAGAGCAACGAGTAAATTACATAGCCAGCGCTCGCTGCCCACTCTAGCGCCAAACATGGTGAACTTATGGCTTCGTGGGAACATCGATGTCAATTGATGGCGATTTCAATCCATGCGCGTCCGCCCACCACGAGTTCAATCGCAATTATATACGTGATCGATATTGTTACAAGTGTTTACCTAATGGTTATTGAATAATCGGCTAAGAGTGAGCAGACTCACGCAATATGTGTTCCTTACCATTATCTACCTATCTATAGCGAGATGATGATGCAGAATCCAAAAGGCTCAATTTTATACCCTAACACTACTGCTACTACTATACAAGTAGATAATATTGAGTGTTCTGGATCATCGACTAAAACCGAGCAAAATATCACGTTTCTTGTACGAAAGCCCCCTTTAATCTTTATTTTTTAGTATTTATTGTTATAGCAGCAATCTGTGGAAATTTCAAGTGTTTAACGTAACTACCACGGTTTAATAGACACAGCGTGGCAGCGGAAACTTTTTTATCTCTTGCAGACAAGTGATAAGAAAGTACATATCTATTTAACACCCTGGCGAAGCAGGAGTTCTCATATTTCTCAATATCTTATAATAGTGCCTTTCTATTAGACACAATTACTGTACGCAATCCCACTTCTGATATAACATATTAAATTACGCATCTTAAACATGAACCTACACCCGAAATCAGGAGTGCTCCGATCGATCGGTAATCATATTATTTTTCTGTGACGGAAGCTGCTCAAAACAATGGTACAATTAAAGCCGGGAAGGGACCGGGAGCGCTCAGCCGTGCCATCCCGGTCGTTACTGTCTACATTTATCAACTATTGTATTCTTATACCGCACTGCTGTTTTGATTGATTGATGGCATTTAATTCAAGGCAAGAATTTCCGAGGCATAGGTGTGTTCGTAGAGTCCTTCGTAGAATACTTTACGGTCCTGCAGTTAAAGAAGGGAAAAAGTTTCCCTAACTTCGTCCGTGTCCGCGGTTAATCTAAAGCTGTAACTTAATGGAAAATTGTAAAAAATTGCGGGCAGGTTACGGCTATCACCATTTCAACTCGGGAATTTTGAGTCACGTGCCTTCCATTTGCCTAAATATCTTAATATATATAAATCTCGTGTCACAATGTTTGTCCTCAATGGACTCTTAAACCACTTATCCGATTATAATAAAATTCGCACACAGGGTGCAGTTCGGTCCAACTTGAGAGATAGGATAGTTTAAATCTCAATTCAACTATTTTTTTAAATCCCCAAGGGCAAAACAACGTTTGCCAGGTCAGCTAGTAATATTATAAGAAACTGTCATAGGAATTAAGATCTTTGTCTAAGAAATTATAACTTGCACCCGTTGATTTAGAAAATAGAAATATTATACAGTCAACTAGAAATGGCCCAGTTCATGTGTGTTACATGACCAGTCTTTAATATCAATCAAGATATAACGATCGATTCAGACTACGAGTTCAACTGAGGTCTTTATTAGAACAGTCAATAGTTGCACAAATCTTTTTCCATTTTAAGGGCATCCCCAAACATCCCGCCTTGGATCTTTGGCGTGATGTTTGGGGTGTTTACGTCTGTCAACTGATACATCGCCCCACCTTCAACAGATGTCTGAGCCATACATGTGGAAGGAGCAAATCCATACGCTCATGAAGAGCGCAGACAGCGAGTCCGACATCTCCGACTCCGAGCACTTCCTCACCAAGGGGGCCTTCCTGCTCACCCCCTCGCACGGCCTCAGCATGGAGAAGGCCTCCACCATCTGCGAGAAGATGGAGTTCAAGGGCTGCTTCTCCCTCACCAAAACCGCCACGGGCATCCTCTTCAAGTTCTCCAGCGTGGACGACTACCAGATGGTTTTCAAGAAGGGGTTCCACAAGGTCACTGGCTCCAGGTTTTATAGAAAGGTGAGTGCATTATACAAGGTGTGGGTTAATTCGCATAATGTGCCCGCAGCTAACCTTTTAACATGATCCTAGAAACACATTACCTACCGTGATAAGAAGTTCCAATTATTTTATCTTCAATACAATAAATATTATTTCATTTAAATAAAATTAAACAATCTCAAAAAAAATGTTAAATCAACAAACCTCATATAATTTTTATTGTTCCCAGTAACCAGCTGTTTTTAGAGATGTCACTTAAAAAAATGGTACATTTTTGAACTCCCTATAGTTCCCTCAGGATACGAGCTCACCTCTTGTGATATTTTTTCATGCATCGATCACCGTTTCCTACAAATAGGCTTTCGGCAAAATAGGGTAATTAATCATTACATTGTAGACACTTGGTCCGTTTTCAATGAATCCGCTTTCAATTGTGATGCTCACAGTTTTTCAGTCAGGTTATTTAATGCGGTCTATTTTCTATCCTTTACAGATCGCCATCCCCTGCCGGCCGCAGAAGACATTCACAATCTACGTGTACGACATCCCCGACGACATCCCGGAGGAAGATGTTCGCCACGCCCTCTACAAGTTCACGTCCATCGTGGAGGTGGTGCGCCTCAACTTTGCTGGCTCGCCAAGAGAGGGAAACACCGGTATGAATATATCCTTTTCACCAAGATTGTGCCAACACGTAATGTCTTCATTTGGTCGTCAGATTAGTGTAAATTGTAAATTAAACGCATTATTCATTAAGTGAGTCTGATGGTAACTTGGTTAGACTTTTTTGAGTCGTGAGGTAATACTGTGCTACGATTTGAAGCGCACTATAGCCGAAGACATTACTGGGAATATTGAGACTAAACAACTGGTGTCTCACTTCTCAGATATTGAGATTTTATATATCACTTACTATCAGGTGAACGTGTTTCTTATCTCATCATTACAAGACTATTACGACTAGTACTATCGTGATCACAACGATTACATTGCATTAACTCTTAATGTCAATATAAGTGTTTTAATGAGGATAAATAACATTCCAGGCACCTCAACCCCAAAGCCTTTAGAAAAGACTCCATCTCGTGCCATCGCTAGCATCGACGGCGAGCTGGTCAGCAGCATGGTGCCGAAAGAAGCCTCCAGCGTTATCCGCATCACTCTCGCCAACATCGAGGAAGCCAACATCCTGCTGCAGAACGGACTGGACTTCTACGGAGCCACTTACTTCCCCACCGAGCTGGCGACGCCGGCGCAAGCTGCCAAGTTGATCAAACCTAGCAGGTGAGTTTAATTTGTTTTGCTCAAGCCCAAAAGATCCTGACGACTTTTTTAGGATGCCATCGAAAATTTACCTTACCTGGTGAGATAAAAAAGAACAAAAACATATGGTATTCTTTGGAAAAATCCAGCTTAAAAATTTGATCTAATTTATGCACAAATAATTAATTAATTTTACCTACCAATGAACCAACTAAAATTCCAAGTATTTCATAAGAATGATATCAAGAACGTGTGTAACCACTGAGCACGAACGAAAAATACGGCAATTTCTAAATAAATTCAGCTCAAAAATTAGGCCCAATTCATGTAATTAATCATTCTAATCAACTGTTGCTGTAATATGCCTTAATATCCAATTAAAGTATGTAGAAAAAACTTATAGCAATGTAGTATTAGATATATCTAAAGCGAATCGTAGTTTCTTGATACCAATTTACTAGTTAACATTTTAGTACCGAAAGATTTAGTTTTTACTAGCACTTTGTAGTCAAAACCACTTTTGTTACAATTGGTCTAATCTAGATTGCAACAAATTGATTCCTCACTATGCAACCAATTGTGTCTACTCTGTCTGTATTTGCAGCCAATTAAATCCACACTTTGCAACAAATTATGGACTTCAAACTTTTTGGCCAATAGAAATCACGTATCGTAGTTTCGCACCATAACAAGCACACTAATTCCTTGTTCACAGACTCATATCCAACAGAGGAATTTCTTCCAGGGTGACCGGTGGTACTGTATCAGCCAGGGTAAGGGATCTGCTCCCAGTCTTCGACCAGCAAGGGTTCGCCAAGTTCGCACCACCAGCATCCAGACTCGTGAAACCACCAAGGAAGTAATAATGAGTGTATTCAATTAACGCCTAATATGTTTGGCTATTCCTTAGCTGGTCTTATATCGCCGAAGTCTTTGAAAGTTAATATAAATAAAGTCGATTTGATAGCCCTCAATACCTGCAGGATTTTTGTATGAATATCTTTAAGGAAACTGTACTGTCCTGAAAAGGCGATATAACGACGATACTTAATTGGCGCAGCCGGAGGATCCGCTAATATATTCGCTACTGGCGTTGGTCATGGCTATATTATTTAGCATTTGGTATGGTGATATTGGATTTTTGATAACATGCGTTGAATAAGGCTGTTGCGCTTTAAATATCGTTCCCTGCGGCTGTAACTTAAAATACCGTCCAATTTGAGTTTGGACTTTCTTCATTCTTTTTATTTTGTTAATATATTACCAATTTGTGATTCGTATTTAAATTGTAACCACGATTACATTCATTTTGAGTTTTAAGTGAAAGCTTATTGTCATATTTCGAATTAACTTTGCATTTATTAATATTTTATCAGTATTACTAATTAATAGTGTTGTTTATTAAAAATAATTTCTATTTTCTGTGTTTTATATAATTCACATCACGTGCCATATCTAAGTTAGTACATTTTAATTGATTGTAAAATAAATTATTAGCAATAGTCTTCTTTTCCTTTATTTTTGACGCTATATTACAATCCTTATTGTATAGTTCAGTACCGATTTGCATTTAAGTTTTAAGAACTAATGGCATTTACTACTACTACTTAATTCATTAATATTTATTCGTTGTACATCTAATATTATAATAAATTTATTTTATGTGTGTTACTTTTTATTTTAATTTTTATGTTCAGATACCTATCATCAGGTCATGAAAAAGATCTTTTAAAAATATATCAATTAGTGGAGCAGGGGGGGAAGGCTCTATTGCCAGATTTACTTAAGGGCGATGGGTACCATCCGAGCGCGAAAATTCAAATTTTATTTAGTTTTTCGCTCATAGTGGGCTAATTATTCATCGAAGGGTAATGGCAATGAGTTTTGCGGGCACAACATTTATGCATCTACATGTTTTTCATAAAAACTCTGCTCAACAACACTCATTTACTTCATATTGGTTCCCGATAGCTCTAAATCTGGGAAACTGCAAAATATTATCTTTCGGGAACCAATATGAGATGAGTGGAAACTTTCGAACAAAGTTTCTGTTAAAAACATGTAGATGCATAAAAAGTAGGCCCGCAAAATGCATTGCCATAAATCTACAATGTGTAGTTAGTCTAATATTTGCGAAAAACTAAATAAAATTTGAATTTCGCGGGCTGGTAGGGCCGCAACACCTTAAAATCATCGTTTTCATACCTTTTTAATGATAGTATGAGGAATCAAACCCAAGATCGAATTACCAAATCATCTTTAAGCACCGCGCGCTAGTTTGACTCATAATGCTAATGAACATTCTCGAGGAGAGTACCTAATCTTAGTAGGGACATTTAAATGGGCCAAAAATAATAAAACATCACATTTATTATTATGTTTTAACATAATACGTATTTATTTATTTAATTTCGTATAAACTATGATATCACAGATAATAAACAAATGTACGCTTTTAGCTAGTACACATCTTCAATGGAATTTCATTAGTAATACCTATCTATTTCTTAAATATAATTATAATAACAATACCTATCTATCTATATAATAAAAATAATTAAATTTTATGGTATACTTCTTTTGTTACTTTTGAATTTATCTTCAATCTCTTGGAGACTTTTCCCTTTGGTTTCTGGAAGGATGAAGTATAGGATACCCGTCCCGACCAGTGCAACAATACCGTAGAAAAGGAACGTGATCACTTCCCCCAAGTCTTTCATCATTCCCGGAGCAGTTTTCACAACGATGAAGAACGCAACAAACGTTGTAGCTGAGCTTATGCCCGACCCTAAACCTCGCACTCTAGTCGGAAACACTTCCCCGCACATCATCCACGGCAAAGGAACCAGTCCTATTGAAATGGCACAGATGTACACCATTAAACATGACAGTGGTATCCAGGATAAGTCAGTCGGCTTCCCACCAGTCCAATATAAAAACATAGATAAACCAACCATCGATATAGCGGTAAAAATACCGGATAGAATACATAAAGGACGTCTTCCATATTTCTTACACGTAACACATGCCACGACCGACATTGCGGTCCTCAGTGAATCTATAACGAACATGGTTGTGTAATGATCTATTCCTTTACCAACAGCTTTCTCTATAATTTCGATAGAATAAAACGCTACAGCGTTAACTCCGGAAAACTGGCAAGTTATAAAGAAAACTATCATTATAAACAGCGGTTTGATCAGTTCTGGTGATTTCAAATAGATCATCTTTTCTCTGAAAGTGGGTACCGGCTCGTTATCCGCCGCTTTCTTCTTATCGATGATTCCTTTCAGTTCTATTTTGGCTTCCTCGTCGTAGCCGCGTAACCAATGGAACGCCTTGACTCCATCTTCGATTTGTCCTTTAGAGATCAACCAGGTTGGACTCTCGGGGATCAGGCTGAGTAAAATTACAGAACAAATTGGGAATATGCAGCTTATAATGGCAATCCATTGCCAGTGCACCCAAGTGCCTATTAAATGGGCGACCATGATGCCTACGGCGATGGCTAAGGAAATCGCAGCGAGGAAGATGCCTCGGAGTTGCGGACTGGTGGTTTCGCTTATGAAGACCGGTCCTAAGGGGCCGATGAGTCCGACGCAGAGGCCCGTGAAGAACCTTCCGAGGAGGATGAGGGCCAGGTTGTTGGCGCAGGCGATGAGGATCCAGCCGAGGAGGAAGGGCGCGCAGACCATGTAGTGAGCGTTCCGTCTTCCGAACTTCTCCATGAGCCAGCCCCCGATGAGGCAGCCGGGTGCCATTGGAAGTGCCGCCATTGCCGCTGTAACAAGAAAACGTACATAAATGAATAAATATATCAGGACACTACACACATCGCAATCAAGCCCCAAAGTGAGCGATAGCTTGTGTTATGGGTACTAGATAACTGATAAATATTAATATACATGAATATAATATTTATATTAAGAATCACCCAGACACTGGAAAACATTCATGCTCATCACACAAACATTTACCAGTAGTGGGAATCGAACCCACGACTTCCGACGGAGACGGCAGGTTCGCTACCACTACGCCATTCGGTCGTCAACGTTTCGACACAATTGATCGAGATTATATCGCTAACGTTAAATAATATATTTATTATTTATGTCGCCAAAGTGAAATGGCAGTTATTTTGAATTCAGAGCGTGGCAAAAGCAAAGAATCATCCAATTAACGCACTATTTTCATCATAACCTATGAGAAAAAACCTACCCTTACCTATGATAAGTATAGCTTAAAATTTCTGAGAAAATAGATGAAAAGAGACCACACGGAAGTCTGAATCAAGAAATGCGGTAACTCATAGAGATGATAATCAATATTGTAGGTAAGTAAACAAAACTGGATCTAAATAGTGACCTAATAAATAAGTGATGGACTAGCCAACCTTTGCACTATAAGGTATACACACCAATAAGGAAGCAAAATTACTGATACAATGTATTTTATTGATAAATGTAATCGAGTTTATTGACATGCAATTGTGGCGCGCGGGCGTTACACTCAGTGACATACAAACACACACTGATATAACTAGCTGATTATTAAATCCGCTTTAATATAGTTCCTAAATTAATTATTTTATAGGCCATATAATATTATGGTCATACTGAGGGATGTGACTCATGCCAAGAGAAAATCTAGTTGACTGGTTTGGCAGTTATTTTATTTCCACATAGGCCTAACCAACATGTGACTATGAAAAAGTTAAAAGTCTATTGCCAAGTTAGAAAAGCATGTTTGCACCGAGAAGAACTGGCAAGAATTCAAGTCATCTCTGACTTTCAGCCATGTAATAATTAAGTATATTATGTAGGGGCAACAGCCTAAAAAAACCTGCTTTTTTGCGCCTTGAAGATAAAATCATTGGCTCACGGTCAAAATTTACCTGTAAGGGTTAGTACTTACAGGTTTTTTTACAAATTTCGAGTCAACTCGCATCGCACAAACGAATCAAATTCCTCCATACATTTACAGCCAGCGCCATCTATAGACAGTCACTGATATGCGGTTAATAATAATCGATATAATTACAAAATTCGTACAAAAATCTGTAACTCTTCAGAACGCTGAAGAAAGGGGCGGAAATTGTATATTGGATTGTTTGATGTACTACTACACTGTCTACACTACTACTTTGAATATAATGATTTCCTAAACAGACGAAGAATTAACAAAGGACTGTGAAATTAAAAAAAAATCAACTATTTGTTTTTTTTGTTTCGCACTAAAAGTTCATGAAAAAACGGCAGTGTCACCATGCCCATTAGCTTTTTTTTTCAGTTTGTCTATATCTGTTTTACGCTTCAATAAGTATGGATTGACCCTCGAACGTGCGTGAATGGTCACAATAATTTTTTGCGCGATTGTATTTTTGGTGAGGTGCGTAAATAAGGCCGAAAACTTGTGATTTTATGCTTAGCGCCTTACCGGTTAGTCAGAAATCAGAAAAAAATATTCGTTTGCTTGAAACATGGTTATAAAATTGACGTCATAAATAAACATGTTTACCCTCAACGTGGGTGTGCAAATATTATTTGTTTCGTGACAGTATCCGGAATCCATCTTGAGTCAAGCGTTGCGTTTTCTTGCCCTAAACCAGCTTATATCTTACCCCTCCGTGCATAGCGCCCTCTGATGCATCCTGTTTAACTTGCATAAGCACCGTGTAATCTTTCGTCATTATAGCGTCGTTTTTCGCGCCGTTCATATGCCAGCAGTTTTAATATTCCTTTGCGAAAAACTTAAATTTATTTTAATTTAATAATTAATAATCTAATAATTAATAATTATTTTTATAATTACTTATTTAAATGTTTTAAATTTGTATATTTAACCTCTCCGTAAATGGAGAACCAAAGTGTATGTCAGGAAGTGAATCCTAAAAATACGTGTGCGTTCTCCATAACCGAGTTCCAGTGGCGGAGGTGAGTGTTGGAGTGGAAGACATCGAGGGATTCGCGAACCGTGAGTTACGTATATTTCAAAATCTATTCGATAACCGGCATTGTGTTTAACCAGTATCAAAAAAACATATAGAAACTGTACATAGAAATTAAAATTTACGTAATGGATACGTTCTGGCTTAGCGGCCAACTGGAGGGTACTTTACAAAAATGATAAACATGTTTCACTATGGGTACCAAACCGTTTCGTTCTCCTAAAATATTGTACTACCCCGGATTCGGATAACTTTAAGTAAAATAATTAAAGGTTTGTGGCCGCGACTCTAAAAAGAAATCGTTGCTTCGTCAAAAATCATAGCATATTATTTTAGTATATTTGGACAGTGATTCCGAAGAATCCTTGAGTCCGTATTTCTTGATTGACACGGTTCAAATGCTATTTCTTTGTGTACCTACATTAAAATAATTAACAAGTAGTTGTAACTGGTATGCGGCATGAAAACTGATCTTATCATTTAACGCCGTAAACTTATTTTAAATCATACTCTTAAGAATTTTCATCGAAGTTAATTTTCGTATTAAATACCTAATACTTTGCAATCTATATGTAAGCATTAGTCCAGTCCAAAGCTTTTGTGAAAAGAGGAGGGGGAGGGGGCAGTCAAAGTAACTTTTTCTTTGCGCCCAACTCCTAAGACATGTAACCAAACCTACTTCTACTCTAACCCTAAACTACTACTACTACTACTATACTAGTAAACGATCCCTTGTCAAAAATTTTTACTTGAAAGCAATGGCTAACGGTCATTTTACGGAGGCTGCTTTATAAACAAAATCAAGTGTTTTTGACTAATTCTAGTGCAGAGTTAAAAACGTATCAAACCGTTAACTACGCGCGTATTCCATTTATTCTAAAGCCGCCGCTGATATTATCACTGGTCCTTTTTCCAATTCGTTAATATTGTGATAGACACTAAAACTACTCGCGATGTGTCTTTACAAATTAAACAAGATATTGGAGGCAACAGTACTGGAGCAGGAGCACCCCCACTTACTCTCAACATTCTCTCTGGTGCTCAAACCAGACCAGACATCTTGCCCAATCGTAAACCTGAGGCAATTTAACAAACTAGTAAAGCTGTTTAGTTTCTTTAGTCGCTTTCATGTACTGAGCTTTTCTTAAGACTACTAGATGGCGAATACAGATTTGAGTCAAACCTATTTTCGAGTACATACATAGCTCCGCATCGCTGATTTTAATCAATTAACATCGAAGTTCGCACAAACATCGCCTACTTCGGAGGAATTATTTAACCGTTCGATCTTGCACCAGCACCCAAGACGATTGCATCATTATCAATTCAGGTAGAGCATATCTTCTACGACGTGGTTCCTGGACTGAACAATCATAAGTCTGCGCTGACTCCGACGCAATGCCTCGAGTTTCTCGGTATTGCCACAAAACGCAAACGCAGTGTCCCTGTTGGAGCCGAAGTGCCATAACGCTATCGCAAGGCATTTCAGCAGCAACAACGCATCGCAACAGTGATCTCTCAAGCAATCTCTAATGGTGAGACTAAACTTTGCGACGTTCGTAATTTGAAGAGTTAGGCTTCGCTGTCGCGCACTGCAATACTATAGCCGACGGCTGACGAATGATCACTACTAAATTCCAACGCAATCACTCAATAACAATCTATTACGAGTCGAGATTACTTTCACTATCAAGACTGCGATTATTGGGCTGAACAATCTCAAGTCTGTGCTGGCTCCGGCGTAATGCCTCGAGTTCCTCGGTATTGCCTGGGACTCAAAACGCAACGCAATGTCCCTGTCGGAGCCGAAGTGCCTAAACGCTATCGCAAGGCATTTCAACAACAGCTACGCATCGCATCAGTGGTCTCTAAAGCAACATCAATCTCTCATGCTGAAACTAAACTTTGCGAAATTCATAACTTGAAGAGGTAGGCTTCATTGTCGAGCACTGCAAAACTACAGCCGACATCTGCCGATTAACCATTACTACATTCCAGTCATTGGCAGACTATTCATTACCCTACTAGCGAGCTCAGAATTTGAGTAGTGGTTCGAGCCCATAGGAGAACGACGAAGGCTTACAATTCTGTCCGAGCAGAGCAGTTCGGTGACGTACAAATTACTGGATCCTGGACAGTACGCAGCGATACTACACTAGCAAAATCAGCTGCAAAAAGCCTAGATACTCCTTCAAGCAGGCATCCGCACAGTCTTCGCCTAAGTTCCTCCAGCAAATGCATCGACTTTTATCATTTCTGGTTAAAATAACGTGCATCTTATAGCTCAATACTTCCAAGCACAGAAACGAAGCGGAAGTGGACGTTCTGTCTCAGCAGAAGGTTTACACAGCGTGGCATCTGAAACTACAGCACCTACAGTAGTCATATTTCAGATCAGGGGCAAGCCAGAGATAGACCTCTTTGCGCCGAAAACAGCTTATGAGGTACAAAGGTACGTCTCAATGGATGATCAGAACGTTTAACACCATAACACATTTTACCACCGGAAGCGCTGCATGCTAATGCTCAGCTACTTGAGCAGCGGAAGTTACATAATAATTGCTCCGAAATGGGACAGTGTTTAGGAAAGCAGATGATCAAAACAGTGCCTTACAGCCCCTGTACACGATTGTGAATCCTGCACACATGGAACCGAATAGGAGCAGGAGCTGTTATTGTCAAACTAGCGAATACTACAATCAAATTGCACGCTATCTGCCACAGCTTCGCAAAAACCGTCTATAAAATGTCAATATTCAAAATCCGACTAGGAGCAGGAGCAGCATATTTGACAAAGTAACGCTGATTCATCATCAAAATTTTTTATTTAACCATATTCTATTAAAAACAATTTCTGTCTTAGACAATGACTGACATATACATTACAATACTTATACAGCTACGCATCGCAACAGGGGTCTCTCAAGCAACTTCAATCTCTAACGGTGAGACAAAGCTTTGCGACGTTCGTAACTTGAAGAGGTAGGCTTCGCTGTCGGTTTTTACTGTTAACTTCAGGTCATTGATGACCTCATATTCATATTCATTTTCGATCTTAAACTGTTACAAGATTATATTACAAGAATATAGTACCTTTGCATGCAGATAATTAGTTCTTAATCACGTCAGATTTTAATTTTAGTCCGTATTGTTTTACAACTGATCATTTAAAAATAATAATTTAAATACAGTTAACATTTAAATTATTCATTCTCTTAAATACTACAGTAAAGAGGATTTTATCTTGTTTCGTTATCAAGCTTGTTACACTTTAAATATTCTGTGTTCAGCTTGTGGGTCTGCATCTGATAAGTTCATCAAAGATTGGGCTAGAATGTCGACTTCAAGACATCTTTCTAGCTCCGACGCAACGTGAGTCCAAACTCATTAGAATTAGATGAGACGCGAAACGCTACACAAGTCATTCTTGGAGCCTTAGTGCCATGCATTACGCAAGGCATTTCAGCCACAGCTATAGCATTGCACAACTTCAAATCAAATCTTTGAAACATCTGTGCTGGATCCGCCGCAATGCCTCGAGTTTCTCGGCATAGTATGGGACGTTAAACACCACGCAATGTCCCTGTCGGGGCTAATGTGCTAAATGCTGTCGCAGCGTTAGCTTCAACATCGCAAATGGTCTCACAACCAATATCATTTTCTATTTGGGAGACTATAGTCAGGTTTTCTATGCAATATTACAACCTACAGCTGCCGAAGGATTATTCATACCATAAACTGATCATACCTCTTACACCACACTCGAAATAGTCTATTAATAATTTGGCAACCTTATTAATTGGTTTCGCCTAAAATTATTCGTTTTGGGAATCAATTCAATACTCCCTAAGCTAATGATAACTATTTTAATCGTAATATTTTGTTCTTATCATAGATTTCAATGCTGTATTATAAAGTTATATCTAAACAATAAGTAATATTATTATTAATGCTAAATTAGATTATACTGATCATCATTACTTCATTCTAAGTAAAACACATTATAGCGCCCGCTTCGCAGCACCAGGTGATAACAAACACATCACTCAAGATGGATTCCGGATACTGTCACGAAACAAATAATAGAGAGTTTTAACTAGCAATAAAACTTACCTATTATTTTTTCAAAACAGTATCCGGAATCCAGGTAAGGTCTACCTGGTGCATCTCGAGTTCTATAATGACGAAAGATTACACGGTGCTTATGCAAGTTAAACAGGATGCATCAGAGGGCGCTATGCACGGAGGGGTAAGATATAAGCTGGTTTAGGGCAAGAAAACGCAACGCTTGACTCAAGATGGATTCCGGATACTGTTTTAAAAAAATAATAGGTAAGTTTTATTGCTAGTTAAAACTCTCTATTAAAAATTAAATTAAATTACTATTAAATTGAAAAATACAAAAATAAAGTGTAAAACCTTGAATTTTGATGACATGGGACCGCCATCTCTTTATTCGACAGTGAGGTCCGCATTTACCACAGGTTTGACTCCCACTGCTTTACTTTTATACAACTTTTGAATTTGATAAAATTATAACTTTATTATAAACTGGGACAAAAATAATGACGTACACTGAAAAAAAACAAAATCCGATGAAGATTTACAAAGTTACAGACATTTACGCTGCATTTACGCGACATTTACGCGATATTTACGCGACAGTTCCGCGATATTTACGCGACATTTACGCGATATTTACGCGATGGGGGGCCGATGTTTAGTGGCAATCATGATTTAATTGAAATAATTGAAGGTACTAATGACTATAGGTAGGTAGGTACTAGTTATGTCAATTATTATTGTTTTAAACGTTTTTATAGCTTGACACAAATAAATTTAATGTATAAAACAGACACGCAATGTGTGTATTCGTTTTATTTACACGAGAATTTATTACATTACATGTTCAAATGATTTACCATATTATGTTGCACACATATAATATGACAATTGCATCAGCAAGTAAATTAGGTCATACCTTGGTCATACACATGCCTTATATCAATTATGGAACTATATTTAATCTAATGTCATGTAAGACCTCTTAAGCTATATACCATACGCCTTCCAGCGCTGATGATGACATAAAATTTTCGTGTCACAGTGATTAGTAACAAAACACCTCCTGCCTTGACCGATTTTCATGAAGTTGTAGCCTATTTTCGGTAGGTTTGAGAATATGAGAATTGAGAATAGGATAAGAAGGGTAAACTATTTTTTTATTTGAACGTTTAACGCTGTTAATTAATTATTACTAAGTATATTAAGAATGTATTGCGTATAATGACAAAGTCAATAATAACGAAATATAGGTTGTCGACGCGTTATCTTAATTGCTATGGTCTACTCGCGCATGCTCGATGTTTATGTCTCCACGAGATAAAGCCCAAATGATTGCAATTTGCAACTGGCATATTGAGGAATTGCGGAGGAGGATCGCTGATCGCATCAGTTGCCTGAATGCCCTTTCTGCAGCTGTAGCCATATGGCATCTATCCCTTTCTACAGCTAACAATCTAGGTTGGTAACTTGTGCAAAAATTGTACAAAACTAGGATTTTGCCTCCGATTTCTTAGTTAAAAACCCAGTGCAAGTTGATAACTAACAATACAGATTAAGCCCACCGATGATAAAACCGAAGATATTATCGTATTAACTTGGTAGGTAAAGTAGACTCCTAAGAGTAGAGAGTAGAGACCTAAAGGCTTGTTTTCACAGGGCCAGTATTTTGAATCCAATCCAGCCCAGCAATTCAGTGGCCTGGATCGGAGAAGGTACCTACTGGGTCCGCGCGTTTAGATTAGTCCAGTTATTTTCATATTGTTAGGGTGACTACACGTTATGAGTATCTCTCACTGACAGAGAGATATTCAGGAGGCTGGATCCAAATACTGGACCTGTGAAAACCAGCCTTAATGGTTTCTACCCACCATCGCAACGCAAAACCGCTTGCTGCGTTTTTGCTGGTAGGGTGGTAACTATAACCACAGTCGGAGTCTCCCACCAGTCAAATGCAAGCTATAAATGTTTGCAGCAAAACTAACCAATCCAGGAGGCGGTGCTTTCGTCGCAGGGTATGGTGCTGTCGGACTCCTTGAGTTGCGGCAGTAGCACTGCGGAGTAGCCCGACGTGAGGCCTCCCGTGAACGTCATCAAGATGGCCGCCATGGACGCCAGGGTCTGGAATTACAAAACCAATCATTACTTATAATCAATCCCCACATGGCTCATTGGTTCAGACCGCTGCTTCTCGTCAGGGGATCGTGGGTTTGAATCCCGGATGCTTCTTTCAACTTTTGGAGATAAAATCGTTACTAAATATTATTACATCATGAAGAAACCTGTACATCACAATATTCTTAAATGTGTATGAATCATGCCAACCCGCCACAGACAACGTATTTTGCTTTTGGTCAAACCACTCTCATTCTCAGAGGAGACTCGTGTCAAGCAGTGGGTTATAAAAAAGGGCTAAAACGAGATATTGTCTGTGTTGACATTTGAAAGCTAATTGTTTACGCGATTGTTTTTATAAGAACACAAAAAAGAGGCTACTACAGATTCACTTTGCACTCGATATTCGAAATGCGATTTTCGTTGATAACAGTGTTTGTTTTAGAGATTTGTGTATTGATGAAGATTTTCAGACATTTTACACCTGTGCCCTATTCATCAAACGTTACAAGCCTTGTATTACAAGCGATTCTCTTGTAAATTTCTGCATTTTTACAAACGTGCGTTCATCAAAACTACACGTGTAAATTACAAGCTACAAGTTACGAGTTGCTTGTAGCTTGTAACTTGTAGCTAAAAGTAGGAGAATCTCCGCGGACTCTTTACTTGTAACTTACACATGTAGACATACGTACCTACCTACTTAATACATTTGATAATTATTATATTATTACATTTTCGTGGTTTAGACTTTAGGAATTCCACAAGCTTAGTCAAATAAATGGCGGGAAACAAAAAAGTCTTATATTTATGTGAAACAAAAAAAAAGAACAAAAATATCGTATATAAAAATAGATACAAATAGTCTATATAAATTATGTACTATCGCGGCATTCTAGTTAATAGTACAGTACGACAAAGCTAATCTTGGCACGTGGCCAAAATCGGAACTAACGCCGCTATCTTGTGATACTGTGTGGACAGATTGAAAATTGGGCAGGTTTTGTTAATAATAAGCCAAAATAACGTAAATACTTGCAACATACAGACAGATATGCCGACACAGGGATCTATCAAACATTGTCACAAGATAGCGACGTTAGTTCCGATTTTGGCCACCCGCCAAGATAGCCTTGTACTTGCGGTATTATATTCATTGCGCAGACATTTTTTAGTTAAAAACAACGTTTAAAAAAATATGTACTTGTGGTACCATATTTGTACCATAGACATTGCCCAAAGACAATTTTTTTTAATTAAAAACAATATTTAAAAAAAATCTAGTATAGTCTGCTAAAAAAGCCATGAAACAAAAAAGTTTAAAAATAATTATAAAAGTCGAAATAAAGTACATTTTAGAGGATACTTATATAATTAAAAAAAAATATAGATAATTCTTTTCAGTATTCTGTTTGAACAGATTTTTCAATTACTTAGTCATAATATAAGTCAGGGAAAAATTATGATTGTGGCCGTGAATTAATTTCAAGACTTTTTTGACGGACTACGTGCCACACTTGTAAATTAAAAACTACAAGTTTCTAAAATCTACAAGTAACGTGAAATTATTTGATGAACGTAATCTACAAGAACTTGTGAATTTTTATTTAAACTTGTAACTTGTGAGCTTGTAGACTTGTAATGTTTGATGAATAGGGCACTAGTCTATCTAACTTATCGTAAATCGTATTTACTACGAAAAGTTAATTTCGCCCAACGCAATGTTTAAAATTCTAATTTTGCTGCCTAAAACAGTATTTAGTTATTTAAATTTATTTATAGGTGAATATATCAAAATTCAAAAAAAACATATAGAGATAAGAAAAATTGTTTGGACAATATAGTAATAAAATTATTATGTTAATTATGTTGAGTAATATCCATAGTAACGAAGGTCATACTCGAGAATGTAGCGTGAAGAGATTAAGAGGTCAGGGTAGAAGTACCACTCTAGGATAATATGCTAGTGTTCTTTATGCATGGCACGACAATGAAAGGTTTTAATTTTAATGTGACTACTGACTCAAATACCTACGACTTATTCTTAGTTCCTTCATCGCTTGGTTTGATAGGACTCTTCTTACGGAATCACCAGTGACAACCAGTGGTTCTACAGTGATTTTTGAAGCAAGTAAATCAGTGATTCTACCATGATTCCTGAAGCAGTAATGTATAACTGTGTTTTGGTTTGAAAGGCACTTTATGCCGATGAACAAAATATGTCTCAGCATGATAAAGCAGTGCGGAGCGTTGTATTATAGATAGACTAGCTGTTGCCCGCGGCTCCGCCCGCGTGCAGTTCGTTTTTTTTTACAAAAATGTTTCCCGTGGAATTTCTTAATTTTTCCCAAGATTTCCCGTACAAAATGAGTGGTCCTTGGGTTCGATGGACCCGTAAAGGAGTCTTCTTCCAATCTCTCCTGTCAACGTGCTATCTTCTTTTACACAATTTACCTATATCTTCTTTGGTCTTCCTCTACTTATACACTCTGTCGAAATCGCTTATGTTACTCAATTCGCATGGAGTAAGATAGAGTGGGGCGTGTCATCGTGGATTGTAATATCTATACTAACCAAACTTATCTTATTCTGAGATGATACCAACGCCCAGATATTGTAATTAAGCATTCTGATGCGCTACTGTGTACGTAGCAACCCGTTCCTGCTACGTACGGGTTATCTTGTATAGTTATACCAAGTTGCACGATCAAAAGGACGATTTAAACTGTCGATATTTCGACCCCGTTTTGATTGTGCTACGGAGATAAGTAGCTATAGGTTTTTTTAAACATCCCACGGGTGCTCTCAAATTTTTCAGGATGAAAAGTATCTTAAATGTTGACCGGGCATATATATAAAGTAGGATCATAAAATTTCATTAAAATCCGTTACTTGAAAGACGCCTGCTAACTGTTTTTGTAATGTTTTCTTTCCCGCGGGAACTCGATTGGATTAATAAGTTTTACTATATATATATTTTGTTAAAAAGGCAACATAAGGTATCAGCATAACCAATTTTACTAAATTAAGTTCATTAGTTGTTGTTTACAAAGCTGTTAAATTAATTGCAGTTTTTTAACTATCCCACGGGAACTCTTTATTTTACCGGGATGAAAAGTATCCTATATGTTGACCAGGGACATAGGCTACCACCACACAAAATTTCATTGGAATCGGTCCAGCCGTTCCAAAGATTAGCCCGTACAAACAGACAGACAAACAGACAAACAACAGATTTATTATATGTATTGATAGATGTATTCTGAGGGACATACGTCGTACTACGTCTGAAATAGACAAGGCACAGGAGTATCGCCATGACTATAAATATTAGGTAAGTACCTGTTTCCATAACGGTGAAAATCTCGCAACAGTCTTCGAGTCTGTCAGCAGAGTCTCCTCCTTTCCATTTAACTCACTCAACGTCATACCCGAAGTGGAATTCTTAATGTTCTGTATGTAATTGCTCATGTTGTTCCTATCGTTTACTTTGGTTGGCATTTCTCTATTGATCACTACGTCTATCTGTTTTTGCATGTTATCATCGACATTGTCTGGGTTTTGTTTTGAATTGCTCGCGTCTTCGGTGTCGGGTGGCGCCTCCTTCACGTCGACTGTTACGTCGCTTTCGTTTTCTTTACTCTCCTCCCCCATGATTATCTCAATGGATGTGCTCTGAGAATAAGAAAGTCAGACTTAGAAGACCAATTGAATTTGATTATAGATTTTGTTTGACTTTATACATCTTTGATAAGATTTGTAAAAAGTATGTACGTTTGTAAAAATATTATATACTTAGCATCTCCGCTTATAGCTTACGACTTACGAGTATACCTACTTCAGCGAGTAAAGCTAACTAGCTGTTTTGTTAATGTTATACGTAAATATGTAAGTCGAATCCTTCAAATAATGATTATTATTTATTTGTCAAATATCATATTACTTTCGCGGCAAGTAGTAAGTACGTAATTCAGGGTTTCTAGCTCGAGAAATGATTTTACGCAAAAAAAAAAATTGTGTGCGACATATTTCCATTGCTTATGTGTTACCCAATATTTTTAAGTACCTAGTTGTCTTGGAAGTATTTTTGTCAGATATTGAAGAGAAATTCTACGAAGGTCGCGCTATGGAAATTTCAATTTCAGGGCAAAAACTCAACAGTTTTTCTGATTGCCATGAAATATTATCTACTCATTTAATTTGTTTGTACAGTAAACAAATTATCTACGGATACCAAAAATAAATCGTTTACTGTTTTTGTCTACCAAAGCCATTAAACCCCTTTATACAAAGCAAAATATAGCGTCGCCAGGTCAAAAAGAGTAGTCCTACTTATAACAACTTTATATATTTTTACTTACTTATATGTTTTAATTTGAAGATAACAATATTATGGATATAGAGGTCTAAGAGGGTGCCCTGGACTTCAAAAGTGCGGCAAAAAATACTTAATTGGCAAACCCGAGCCGTCCCATATTTTCACCATACAAAGGAGAATGCCAGAAAATGGGCTAGATTTGCGTCACTCTGCGTCTCAAGCACGTATGCATGAAGAATCTTCTTTCAAATTTTAATATTGCATATATTTATGTTAGTGAAATGTGAAAAGGGGTTCAAAAGTATTATAAAAAAAAGTAATTAAACGTTTCGAAACATGTGGAACCGCCATGCCACTAATAAAACAGAAAATTAACCACTTAGAAAATCAGATTATTACATCTTTTTTTACATAATATTGAGAATATTTCTAATGATTTACCGATGAAGGTATAGCCCAATTTTCATACAAGAATCGGCATTCTCCTTTCAAATTGACAATCTCACATTACAAGTAAAAGTTACGTGGTAACGGCAATAATAACCGGCGGGTATCAAATTCACAGTAACGAAGAAAGATACGAGTATACAAGTGCAATATTATGTAATACAATTATGCAAGTAAATAATAAAATTAAGTACCTATATGTGCTCTTGGGTACATATAAGTGATATAATATTTGTACTTTAAGGAGTGCAGACCTTGTAACAGAATTTAAAGCACTTTTAATTACGTAATAGGCCTTAAGAAATATTAATGTTTTTTTTTCGAATTTCGAACCTACATCAATAAAAGCTGTTAATTTTCCTATATTTATAAATATCCTAACTTATAAAATGTACTCTATAGCTAGAGTTCTCTCAAAATGATCAGCTCATAATGATTTTGCATTTTCATCAGATTTACACATGCATGCAAAATTTCAGCTCAATCGGTAACCGGGAAGTGATTCAAATCAAAGATACATAGAAGTTCAAATATAATTTTCAAGATTTGATAACAGACAACATACTTATTAGTACCTAAACATAGGGACAGGCGAAAGTCAATAAAATGCCAAATACTAAGCGATGATGCCGTAATGGTCGTCTTCTTATGGCTCTTCTCATAGAGTATTTTTTTTAGAAAATACTGTTTAAATAATATTTTATCATACCTTTATTTTGCTCTATCCCGTGTGTATCATCAAGTAAAAAAAAGATTCCGACGAATTGAGAACCTCCTCCTTTTTTTAAAGTCGGTTAAAAAAAGTCACTTTAATTTTGTAACGGAACTAAGCCAGTGATTCGTCACTGATTCGCGGATACAAAGTCTAAAACTACCTGTTGTCTGTTACTGTGAACTATTACTGAAACACTTAGCTTTTTGTGTCCTAACCACTACCGGCGAACTGCAATGAATAGAATGATTAAATTTGGTAAACAAACTCTACCAGTCCTCGATCCATGATCCATCAATCAATCAGCAATCCTTTGTGGGGTTGAGTGTACGCTTCTACAATATGATTCCGAAGTATGTCTTGGACTTACCTTTGCACCGGTTTAAAGATACTGTCACGTCTAATAAATCAGGGTTACTATACCATTGAAGAATTTTTAAATAACAAGGGGATGAATATCTTAAAAATATTGTTTCATACTATGTACTGAATCTACTATATAAAAATAAGTCGGGTTTTCCTTCCTGACGCTATAACTCCAGAACGCACGAACCGATTTCCACGGTTTTGCATTCGTTGGAAAGATCTCGGGCTCCGTGAGGTTTATAGCAAAGAAAATTCAGGAAAAATCAACAGAAAAGCGGGAAAATCTTTTTAGCGGGAAAGCCATCTGGTGGCGAAACGGAGTTCGCCGGGTTAGTATTGTATATTGAGATATTATTGAAAAGAGCAAATACCGAGTTTCTTGTCAGTTCTTCTCGGTGCAAACCTGCGTTCCGAACCTGGTGGTAGAGTTTTGACATTTCATGAGAGCTTACATCTAACCCTATGTGAAATAAATAAAGTATTTCATTTCATTTCATTTCAATCGATTGGTGACTCGAGTCAGTAATGGTCATACAATCTCAATATGAAATTTTAAAACAATATTACAATAATACTGCTCTAAGAGATAGTAGGTAGTACGGCCCCTGGATGGGGTTATTAAATGAAAACATTATTTAGCACATTTATTTGACTACATAATTTGCAACTCGTAGTAATCATTCGATATAGGATTTATTTATAAAATCGATCGATATAGGTCTGAAGGATTGTAAAAATTTTCAATTCGTGCGGCACGAGTTTTCCGGCTTTGTATATAGCATATTAATTAATCTAAGGTTACAGACGTAAGTGTCTATTTACGGACCTATAGTACATAACGATAAAATACCTATTAAATAAGTGATTTTGATTTTTTTCTATGGAACAATAAATTTAGGGAAAATATAAGGACTATAGATTGTCAAAGTCGTGCGGGACCCTCCTGCGGGGTGACAGACGGTGGGGGAGGCAAGGAACTTAGATGTCAGCGGTTAGCGGGCGGTGTAGCGGGGAAGGGGATACTTCTCTGTACTTATGTATACGTTACCGCGTTCCCCGGCCGTCTGTCACCCCGCAGGAGGGTCCCGCACGAAGTTACCAAGCAATAAGTACTTGAAATCTATTTTTCCTTTCTGGTCTGGGAGCCAGCCTTAGGAACTGATAAACATGGTATTATAACTTACAATTTTTAATAGAGATTTAAGTACTTTCCGGAATTTGGAATTGGGTATTTTTATTCCCCGGAAGACAAGCGAAACTGCGGGAACAGCTACTGTACACTTGTAACCACATTGGATGTTAGCAAACTTCCTTGAAATAGTTACTGTACTACTGTACTATTTATATCGCCACTGTACTACTGTACTATTTAATTACGTTTTATTATTACTCATTGTTTTCAATACGAGCCATTAAAATGTGTAGTTTATTCTTGTATTATGAATAGAGGACTGGTTTTAATGGGGAATCAATTAGGTACATAGACCCTTGCTGTCACAGCTTGCTGTATAGTTAAGAATTTGTACAGATATGAATTTGTACAATACTAAAATACACAGCAAAGGAGGTTGCCAGCTTGCCAGTGCCTTTTGATAGAACTCTTTAGTTCCAATATATTTTTGGAGACGCCTCTAAACTATAATTCACATATCTTAGGGGCCAGAAGACAGATTGGCCCCCAAAAATACGGGCTGTAGCTGAATTATTTGCAAATATTTATCGACAACATCATCTCATACAATTAAACAAATTCATTCTTAAAACAAAAAAAATTCAAATATTTTAAGACAAAAAAAAATTTGAAAGTCTTTCGGTCACCACTATACCAATGACTACCACGTTTACGTATGATAGTAATTTTTTTGGTTTGCCGTAACTGTTGACAAAATGTGTAACTGAAAATCACGCTACCGATAGAGCAATCTAGATTGATACTTTTAAATGTAATTCCGCCTTATTCGAAATGATTGTATTTCTAGTAACAAGAAAATAATTCCAACTACAAAGCATTTGCAAATATAAATAAACCTAAAATTAAATTAACAACAATGACAAAACAAAATTATTTTCTGACTACGAATCTGAACTCTATACAAAAAGCTATTAAGAGAAATTACGAAAAACCAGGAAGCTTTTAAAATTTCATTTATTTACTTGATTATATAGGTAACTCACTGAATAACTCCTTATTATTGAACATTTATTACTATTTCACTAGGTACTGATAGTAATTAATTTTTTTCTGTTCACAAATCTGCAGGTCATGATTAAATTTTCAAGAATAATTTTGTCAATAATAAAGTTTGGAATGAAAAGTTTACTTTAAGTTTATAAATAGGTTATTGTAACCCGTAGTCGAGTTATGGGTTCAATATAAATTATATATAATATGGCAAACTAGCAACTCCGTTTCGCCACCAGTTGGCTTTCCCGCTAAAAAGATTTTCCCGCTTTTCTGTTGAAATTTTTCCTTAATTTTCTTTGCTCTAAACTTCACGGAGCCCGAGACCTTTCCAACGAATGCAAAACCGTGAAAATCGGTTCGTGCGTTCTGGAGTTATAGCGTCAGGAATGAAAACCCGACTTATTTTTATATAGTAGAAAATATGGCAAATTAACAAAAACGTTATTTTAAATCAAATCAACCTTTACGTAAACCTAACTGGAAAGAAACTGCGTTATAAAAAATCTTCCATTGTTTTCATATGATTGGCTATAATTGTCAAACCACGTTGCTGATAGGATGTGACAATGTGACATCCCACGTGCTAATTATCACATGCCATCAAGTGTGTCAACTACTACCTAACTGGTCTAGTTAAACAAGCGTGTTGTCTGCAGATGCTGGAGCCCTAGGTTTGAATTCTGGATTGAACTAAAATGCTAATGCTTAATTATTATGGAATAAATAAAATATACTATTTTTTTGACCAACTAGGACCAGAAGCTCTCATTATTAACCCAAAGTTAACCTAAAAATCAGCCTTGTGTCAGAATTTTTCTTATCATAAAGGGAAACTGTTGTAATTTTGACTGAATGGAAATAAAGAAAAGTGCAGTGCAAATGTTTTCACGCAAACTCTTGTGGACTATCATTTCTCCTGTGTCGTTGTCTGGTCTCTATTGAGATTGGTTACCACAACTGAAGAAAAATAGAAAACATCTAATAACAGCTAAGTGGCATTTAATTAAGTACGCGTAGAGAAAACTTTGCATCCATATCACAAGATATACGTAGTAGTGTAAGGTTTGGCGTAATTACACTTTATTAAATGTAAAAGGAGTGCAAAAAATTGTTTTTTTTTTTAATAAACGTGTGACCTAAGTCCTGCAAGACAATGGTTGGACCATGAACTATAAAGCATGAACTCTAATAGCCGCGTCAGTAAGATTGCCTATGACACGCAAGCTGGAAAATAACTTGAGAAAATCCTCAATTGTTGAGAGTTTCTTTTGTGTATTGCGCATGATATTATACTGATGATTTAATTGAATTAAGATTAATTAGAATCTAATTATTAAATAACTCGTACCAATCTCATAATTAGATTAACTATACCAATAATTTTAATATATTAAGAGTTAACTTGTATCAATCTAATAATTAATGAGATTTACAAGTTAATTGTAAAATGAAAACTGGCCTTTAACCACCCGACAAAGTTTTGGTCAATCAGTCGAATAACGAGGAAATTTCTAAGTCCAAAGATTTTCGGAGCTGATATTTTCAGAACAGGTCAGGTCTGGGGGAGGCTTCGGCCGCGGCTAGTTTCTCTACCGGCGAAGACGCACCGCCAAGAGATTTAGCGTTCCGGTACGATGCTGTGTAGCAACTATTAGAGGTTTTGTTAATTCTTTTCTAGTTAGTACCACAACATCGTCTGTTACAACTTCACTTACCTATCATCAGCTCAAATACTAACTTGTGATAACTACAGAGTATTAAAAAAAAAATCTGGATTACCGATGGATATCCACGGCCGAACATCACCAGACAGGAAATATTCGCAATTAGAAGGCGGAGCAGCAGTTTTGTCTATTGGCAACTGATACTGATTCTAAGTACCATCGGTGTGACGTAGCAATGTGGCATAAGTTTTCATGCCAAGAAATGTGGCGTTCCCTCTCATTCACAAAAAAGCTCTAAACTCTGACACTGAAATAGTTATGTTCTCGTATTTTTTTTTTCACAAATTCGTAGACGTACCGTCAGACCTTACGTAATTTCACACATTTCTTTTCAAAATAATATAATATATTTTATTCAAATAATCATGCACTTTCTTGAAACGAAATCCGATTTGACGACGACATGATACCATAAATCAGGTAAAAATTTGACGGTGCAGTTAATATAGTATTACTTTTCTTAGAAGTTTATGTAAAATAATAAAGATTTTCTTTTTCAACACTAAGTTCATTAGAGAATATACATATATTTAATTATTATAAAAATAGTGAAACTTCTTAATAGTTGTCTAATTAAACATCTCTGGACAAAATAATGAGCTTCATTTTAGAGTTTAGACTAACATTAAAGTTGTTTTTAGGGTTCCATACCAAAATGGTAAAAATGGAACCCTTATGGTGAGACTTTCTCTGTCCGTCCGTCCGTCCGTCTGTCACACTCGATTATTTCAGTAACTATTCAAGCTATCGACTTGAAATTTAGAATAGTTATAGGAAATAGTGACCCGACGTTATAACAATCGTAAAAATTTGAAAATTGTTTTTATTTTTATTTAAAAAGGGGGGAAAACCGGGTCGACAAAATTTCAAAATGAGATAACAATATTGAGTGGGGTATCTTATGAAAGGACGTTACTTGTATATTCTAAAACTAATTTTTATTTATTTTTATGCCTGATAGTTTTTGATTTATTGGGCAAACTGTCGAAAAAAATACCGTTCCCCCCCCCCTTATCTCCGAAGTTTACCAATAAAAAATCTGAAATAATTATGATCAATAGAAGTAAATGTATATTTTACAGGAAAAATAAAATCAACCCTGTAACTATTATACTTTTTTTGATAATAACAATAAACCGCCAAAAACAAAGTTACGTTTGCGGTTTGCCAACAAAAGTACCTACATGTAAATTATACTCGTAAATTTGTGAACAATAGTGATTCTTTCAATGTTTTACTTCTTTTATGGTATGGAACCCTCGGTGCGCGAGTCCGACTCGCACTTGGCCGGTTTTTTATTTTTATTTTTACATGAATTACATTACAGCTGTAATATGTTTTTCAATTGTTTTGTTGTTTTCTTTAATTTAAACTCTAGGTATTGCAGAGGCATCTCATTGTAGCTACCACAGTTACGTGCCAAACCTATCCGTAGAAACGCATCGAGGAATCGAGAACTTTTATATTTGCGTAAAGAAAAACATTAGGCATGAAAATTATTGGATGGATGTTTAACGTGATAAAAAGATATGTAACAAAGATGCACTGAGAAAAGTATATTTATTTTTTTATGTTGTACAATTTAATTAGAGCACTAGGTAAATGAAACAAACCAATTGGGTATTTAATATTTGCTCAGTTTATAGTCCCTATAATGACTCCACGTGAATATTTGCAACGAAATGAAATTTTAATAATTAACAATATTTTAATTAACACAGATTTTAATAATTAATGGTAAAATTCGCAAAGTTAAAATTTTATACGCAAAATAAGTGCAAAAATATAAATCAATTGTGCAGAACCCTAAAATTAAAATGAACTGTATCAATCCTTAAACATTCTCTTTTATGTGAAACCCCTCAGATTCTGAGAGAAGATTGGTGGAAATTGTCGTTGGTATAATTAATTGAAATTAGACCAACGAGTTCGACCGTTAATGATTATTATATTTATTAATAATAAATAATAATTAATCTCTGCATTTACCTATATGCACCGATATTCAATATCCGGTAAAATCTTGACTCCCAAGAAGGAAACCCTAACTTTGAAAATAGCTATTTTCTCTTACTCATATTGTTTTAATTAATTTATTATATTTATTATGTTTCTCTTATACATTTCTCTTTCTTTGTCTTAATAATTAAAATAAATCTATGACACTATGAAAATTTAAGATAAATCAACGTAACTTTACCTTTTTTTCTTGTATTAAACTCCAAAAAATTAATTGGAACTGCACAAAAAAGTCACCACACCGAATAAAGTATTTTACAACAAATCAGCGAATTAATTCGGGATTCGAACGCAGGAAATGCAACGAGCGGGCGCAACTATACCGCGCCAATCACTGAGCTGAGCGGTTGACTGATAGTGATACGCGGGCCACAGTCATTGAGCTGCGCGTACGCAACTCCAATGTATCGAGGGAGGCGCCCTATATCGATATATAGAGTATCGATATTGATTTAGCCTAAGCGCCCGTTTATATCTTATTTATCTTACAAAGGGTGGATGGATTTAAGAATTATTGCTACAAAACATTCTTTTGCATAAAATACCCGAGGAATTTGAATTGTATTTGGTGTATCGTAATTTGTAAGCCAAGAAAATAGGTGTATTTATAAATATGACAGTAAAATTTCAAAAATATCAGCATAATCTTCACAAGTTGATGTAAATCTCTTGCTTGAAAGTGTACATTACGAGTATAGTCTGAATATCGTGTTTGAAGTGAGATGTGATATTGGAGCTCCCGTAATTTCAATTTTTTCCGCTGTGAAACACCAAATAAATAGATTTTATATTTAAAACATTGGCTTAATTGATCAGATTTTATATTTAAAACATTGGCTTAATTGATCCCCCGAAGGCAGGTAATCTTAGTGCAGAGTCTGCGCGCTCAAAATTTGTGTATCAAATACAAGCCATTGCGATCTTACTTTGAGACCTTAGATAGTAAGCCACATTTGTAAGTTTTGTCTAATAAATTATTATTATTTTTTTTAAAATAAAGATATTTTATTTTTTATTATTTTTATTCTTATTCTTATTCTTATTATTTTGGCGGGCCGACCACCACCACCGACATATAAATTACTTTACTAATTTACCTAAAACAGCAAGTGCCAAGTGAAGTCGCTTGCCTATTCTTCTTTATCAAGCCTGCTTTCAGAACTTGGCGGTAAAGATAGTAAAGATTTTCATTTTCTTTTTTTTCATTGGTATAAAAATAGTAGTTAATACAGATTGCACTCCATCCTGTATAATATAATTCTCGATTTATTTATGAGCGCCTGTCATAATAAATTCTGCCAAGGTGCAGTGACGTACTATATTTAGAATCACAATATCAGCATAACTAAATAACTATACGTAATCTGTTTTTAAATATTATTATGTTGGCCAAATAGCTTCCAATTATTTTTTTCTCTATAGCCAAATTTCCTAATTTGACTCAGGTACCTTAGCGGCAAAGATGTACCGCCAAGCGATTTACCATTGCGTTGCGATGTTTTGTAGCAACCGTTAAGGGTTACTAAGCCCTCCAAATTAATGCTGCACCGTCACTTACCATCAGGTGAGATCGCAGTCAAGTACTAAGTGTAGAATAAAAAGTAACCATTTTCGCAAACTATTAATGAAAATTTTTAAACCACAATAGAACAGCGTCTAGAAACTAAGCTCTATACTCGTACTATCACAGTTTAAAGATATTCTGTAGGTATAAATATTATATCTTTAAAGATATTCTATGTGAACAATATTTCACATAGAATTATTGGTAATGATAAAATTAAATTAGGTGCTAAGGTCTACGGAGGAGTTTATTCTTATATTAATAACCGAATGGTTAACTAGCATCTAGTGTGACAGCTTTTGATTAAGTCAACTTTAAGGTGAATGCACTTTGATGGTCAAGTTTAACTTGTATGATTTATTAACTATCAAAGATATTTAAACAGAATATTAGTAACAGACAGGACAAAGAAAAGAATAATATACAGAACAGATAAAAAGGAATATGTATAATATTATTATCACTTTTACATTTATCGACTATGAGGTAGAGGTACTCGCCTTATAGTGATTATAATAAGTCAATGAAATAAGTTACATAAAAATATAATGTTAATATTAGGTACATGGCAATTTTATTGATATCATCAAATATTATTATGCACAGGCATTTAACAATACGAGTTCCTGATTTGAAATGAAATGAAATGAAATGAAATTCTTTATTTCACATAGGCTTAGATATAAGCTCTCATGAAATGTCAAGACTCTACCGCCAGGTTCGGAAAGCAGGTTTGCACCGAGAAGAACTAGCAAGAAACTCGTTACTTGCTCTTTTCAAAAAAAAATCTCAATATACAATTTTTAGAACTTAGTATAAAACAATATTTTTAAGATATCTCGTGAGGAGATGGAATTGGATTATCTAGGCCTCTGGCTACTTTCTAAAAGGTTGATTATTGAAAACTTTTGTTTATTACTGTTACGGAACACTTTTTATTAGCGATGAAACTCTGAGTTAAATAATATTCGTAATATCCGCTCTTTGTTTTTGCAAATCTCTTCACCCAACGGCTATTGCAGGCGGAAACGAATTCCTTCTTTTTTCTTTTTTTCTTCAAACAAAAAACTGAGTTTCTCAATCTATTGTGAATTTAAAATCTGATGTCGATATTCTTAAGAGTTGTATAGGAGAAAAAAAAACAGATAAATAACAATAAAAGCGTGAAATTGGTTTAAAAGGTTTCGTAGAAAAAAATCAAATCCAATTAAGTGGGCATTTATAAAAAAATACCTTGCGAAAGGACAGATTGGTCCTTAATGAAGTTTGTAACATACACAGAAGTAGAAGAAACGTATGAAAAAATTGTAAGCCGTAGAAGTAGAACCATAAAAAAGATCTTAAACCTTTAATCATTGAGACTAAAAATACTGGTGAGTGAGATGAGTCACATTTTATCAATCAATGGAACGAAATTTAAAACAATATAAGAGTGACTATTGAGTGACATATCTGATTAACAAATTGATCACATGGCTTATCGAAGACAACAGTCATTCTGATAGATTTTTTTATATATAATTTCGTTGCTATGGAACGAGCGATCGTCAAGATTAGTCAGGTTTTCGTGACATGACAATTGTAAATAAGCAAAACTTAATAAAAAATAATTGCAACTTTTGGTAAATAAATAGAACACGCAGATTATAAGTATCTCTTTAAGTTTCGAGTTACACACAAACACAAATTATACATAATTTTTATAGTTAGGTATGTATTCAACAAACATCGATGTTTGCTTCCAGCACCGTACTCACAATGTACCTAGCATTGTGAGTAGTGACGTCATGCAATGCCATTTAGACAGTCAAGAGTCAAGATAGACGTGTCACAGATTACAGCTGATAGGTACCTACTACCTACAGGAACTTGCCTAATAATATACATAAAATCTGTCTGTCCGCCACATATTACAAACTAAGGGCTGGCTACCTTCTGAAGATCTCAAGTAGTTTATTCACAAGTTTTTCTACGACACTTGAATGAAATTAAATAATCCCTTAGCCCCTTAGTAAGTTACGCAAAATAGAAATACTTTAGATAGATACTTTGAAATGACGGTGTGTATATGAAAATTTATCCCCATAGATTTATAATAGGTCGTCGCTCGTGCTCCGACTAGATAGAGCCCTTCCTAACAACGACAGCTCCGTGAGTGCGGCAAATTTTTCTTGTAGTGTGAGTGTGTCAACGCATTTTTGAACTAGTGGGCGGCCTCTTATGTCGGAACCAGACTGCGTTATTTATTATGCGTTATGCGGCTACGCTGTATTTGTCCAAATATGTGTTTATGTGAGCAAATAACAAACATGCTATGCACATTTGGTGCTATGTGCCAAATACATATTGCCAATACGTGTCCTTTGAAGTGTGCTAAAAACCGACAAGAGGACAGACAGAAGCGCGAATAGCAAATATGCGTAAATTTGCTATTCGCGCTTATGCGTTATTCGTGCAAATAAAGCAAATATAGACGGAATGAACCGCCCACACTTGGTCGTATGCGGCCGAATAAGGCGCATAACGAATAACAAATAACGCAGTGTGGTGCCGCCATTACTCTTGGACCTATATGTATGGCAGTTGATTTGCAGTGTAAAATAATATACTACATTCAATTTACGCGTGAACGGTAAAACAACTCTAGGATAGGTACGTTTTTTCTTTACAAACCATTCAATATAACATTTTAATTTACAACAGAAAATAACGTAAGAATCACCTGTGTTCTCATGAAAGGCATGAGTGAAGGCTGATAACTTTTAATTTCATTTGTAAATATTGCGTAGGTTATAAGATTAAAATGTCAGGTACTGTCACTTTTGGGGTTTTTACCTTTTTTCGTTGGTTTTTTAATACCTTACCTTAATCGTTAGTCGTTACCAACTAAATAACAAATACCTACTAAAATATTTATTTTTATACAAATTTAGGGTTTCTGCCAGGCACTTAATAATATTATGTAGAGTCAGTACGATATTTGCTTCATTTTATGATAAATATCCGGTTGACCGAGCTTCGCTCGGTGGCCAATAGATGGCAGCAGTAGTCATATTTTTATTATTTTTTGGTAAATTCGACATTTTCTAAAAATGAATCCTAGCTAGCTCGATTTATCGCCCCCAAAACCCCCTGTATACTAAATTTCAGGAAAATCGTTCGAGCCGTTTCCGAGATCCAGATTATATAGAAATATAAATATATAAAAGAATTGCTCGTTTAAAGGTATAAGATTACTATTTAACAGCTTCAAACTACGAAGTCACCCTTATACTCATGAGCGTAAGAGCATGAACAGCCGCGTTTCTTTCAGTAAAAAAATTGAAATATACTGTTTACCATACTGTTTACTAAACACATACTGTTTACCATATTCGACTGTTCATCGATAACACAGTACATCCCTACATCCCGAATATGATTTGCAGACGCAATATGTCGTCATCTTTGGCTTCCCTTGACCTCTAATTGACTACGTCTCAACGACGTCATAAAACATAGTAAGGCACGATGTTGTGACCTATATTTATTTTGTCACAACTCACAAGTGTTTTTGAAGATTGCATTCCTAGAAAACGTGTCTTTAAACTTCTCACGTGATAAAAAAGTTTCTCAGTATTTTGAGTACACGTCTTGTATTTACGCATGCGGTTTTAGCAAAGGAATCATATCACTATCGTTCTAATAGCCGTTTTCACTAAACCTAGGAAACGCCTAAATCGAATGATTAGCCCTAAGGTGACAGTTGTTGTAGGTGAAAACTGTCACTTATCGGCTAAGCATTCGATTTAGGCGTTTCCTAGGTTTAGTGAAAACGGCTGTAAGAATCTTTGTTAGGTATTTAAAAATTCTTCAATGGTGTAGTAACCCAATTAGATGTTTTTTGACAGTATCTTTAAGCCGACTTCGAATTGGTGTAGGTACCTAAAAATTACTTAACTTAAATTAAGTAACCTACATTAAAAATTATTTCACTCTTTGTAGTGGCATTTGAAGTTGGTTTTTTGGAAAGCATTTCCCATTTTTATAGCAACCAAGGGGATAGAACTGCTTGGTCCGAGAGTTTGAATTCATTGATTTAAGTCGCATTATGAAATCTCAAAAATATATTACAAATCGCAGAGAAAGGTTAAGTATATTTAATTTTCTGGGTCACAAACTGTAAGATATCTCACTCTTGTTACACGCTCCATATCTTAGGTATCACTACAAAATATTATGTAGCAATCAATGATTTAAATTTAAAATAAAACTACCACCAGCAACTCCCGATAACTACAAGATAAGGCAAGATGACACCGCGTTCTTTATTTTAGTCATATACCTACATACCTACAGAATTATTTGTGTCAACCCAATCACACATGCTAAGACCTAAGAGCACCGACGTATATTGTACCTATAGTAGGGGAGCCCACGATGCTAAATCGGTAGTTACTCAAGCGTCGTGAGGACCTATTGCGTTGTAAATGTTAGGTGCTAAAATGAAAAAGAGGTTATACGAAGTTTGCTATTTCAGTGATGGGGGAAGCTAATACAGGTTTTCAAAAAATAAAAAAAAATATGTCTCCATGAAAGTATACTCAAGCGCGTCAGATTTTTATACAGACGCTTCATCTTGATGTGCTTGTCGTCCTGACCCCATAATCTGACAATTATGTCGAGGAGTTTTCTTAATCTGCCGAGTGAAAAATAGAAAATTCTTTTCAAAAAAACCGACTTCAAATGCCACTACAAAGAGTGTAGGACGTAGGTACACCAATTCGAAGTCAGGCGATTAATACGAAGGACTATGATTGTACGAATTCGAATTGGTGTACCTACGTCCTACATTAAAATTTATTTCACTCTTTGTAGTGGCATTTGAAGTCGGTTTTTTTTAAAAGAATTTTCTATTTTATTTTTTACTTTTTAGTCGAAAACAACAAATGCACAGGGCATTGTAAAGATAAGATTTATAAAGTACCTTATTTCTACTCTTATAATGGACGAGGGTTCTATAATCCTATGTATCTATAATACTCTATGACCAAACATCACGCATTCCGACATGAAACCCGTGGCAAAAATTGGGATGTGAAAAGACATTATCACATAATTAATTAATTTATTGTACACGATATACATAGAAGTATATGTAGTTAACAGGGGTCCTCTATTCGATGACCTGCGGGTTATCTGTCGGCTTTACCTCATAAACAGTTGTGACGAACGAGTCTCGTGACTAGGACTAGATGGCTTCTGACTATTTACTTAATCTTGAAGTCAAGGCATTTGTTTATCTACTTCTTGTTTATTTGTGCGTTATTATTTCCATGTACTATAAAATCGCTGATATAAAACAATAGATAACTATAGGTGCCTACTGTATAAATACTGCCTTTTGTTTACGACTGCATTGGTGTATAAAATTCATTTATTTATTCATTTGGATTCATCACTGATGGGCGCCGGCAGCAGGGTGCAAGGGAGTGCACCCTGGCAGGAAAAAAAGCCTTTTTTACTGAGGCACCAAATAAAACCAAAGTTCAAATATATTTAATTTTTATAAGATTTTTTTATAAAATAACTGTACGTTTCTAATTTAAAATATATTGTGAAATAGTGATAACAAAAATAAACATACCCGGCGGAGTGTGTTGTGGGCTTCTTCTCAGTTCAGGGCGCGTTGGAACCCTCGTAAAGTTAGTTTTTAAGTCGTTAAATAGATATCACTATTAATAAGCATATTATGTACCTACTTAATTATTTTAACTGACATTTCATAAGTGCTAACAAGTAATGGCCTATATGAAAGAAATGATTTGAATCTATGAACTCTTGGTCTGAATTAAAGTAAGTATAGGTAAAATTCTTGCAACTTTATTATTTGTGAAAATTATCACGAAACCATGCAATTACATCATGCAGGGGATAGCATGCATCCAAAAAGGGGTAGTAGCGTTAAGCTTGACCACCGCCCGCCCATACTCCACACCCCTCGTCTCCGCCCTACTTTCCCGCCCGCCCGCCGCCCTATGCATTACAACCCCGCTCAACTGACCACCGCACCCTCTTATTGAGCCGCCTAAGAAACGGTACTCGTAATGTCTGACAGTATGTCTTATCATTATCATTACTACTCCAAAATAATTGTAATTGGGTCAAAGATTTAAATCGCTAGATGAGCCCTAAACTTCCAAAAACGTCCACGTTTTTGTCTTGTATGTGACACGTTGTCACACTCTCTATCACAAGGGAAACTATAGCATGTTGAGTGCACTCACTCAACATGTTTGTGGACATTTTCGATGTGCGCAATGTAGGCTTAGGGCCCATCTAGCGATTTAAATTTTTGAATTGGGTCATGTTTAAGAGCTATGAGGAAATTAAATATAATACGCGTACCTAATCAATTTGCACTATACAACAATTTAATAAAGAGTAGGTAGCGATTTGTAATAACATGGATAGTTAGGTATGTGATCTATATGATCTATATTTTATTACCAAAATATGTTTGCCATAATAACCGTGTTCAAGACAAGATTCAGTGGTCTTAGACTACTTGTTAGTAATTAGTATAAATATTATTATCTTACCATATTTTCTATTTGATATTTTTATTACTTGAAATTATTTTACAAGGAATATTAGGCACAAGTCTTTGGTAGTGCGTTCACTTTCCAATCGTATCGTTTTGAAAGGGATAGTAGGCAGTCAGTCTATTTTATACTACGTACATAGTATCCCTATGTACGTTAGTAATATTATATACGGATTCGGGACTACTCAGTGCTACTCTAAAACTGATATAAACTCACTTAGCTTGATCTGTGACTTACTTCAGTAAAAATACCTATTTTTAAAAAATAATTCATTCACATATTCTGCAAAATATTAACAGCGAAATGTACAATAATATATGGTGTGTTAATGGAATTAGCACTAAGGTATTTTTAAACAATATCAATAATAATCACACATACAAACAACTCGAATTCCGGAAAATCCGTTGAGTAAATAGTACGCAGGCTGCGCAAAATATGTATTGAAGTGGACTATAAATAATATAATTATATTGATTTGCGAGCGTATTTAAGTGGGAGGCAACTCAGAACACAATCAGGGACCACAGTTTAGTGTTGCAACTGAATTCTACGTACAATCATTGTCATAATTCGTAACTTTTGTAATGAATGTAGATTATTGAAATTCTATTTGAATTCTTCCCCGGCAAATTATACACGTCTCGTGAAGTCAACTGACTGACTGGTCAAGGGTGATCTGTGCTAAGCGCGTTGAATAAACATGCCGCATTTATTTTTAAAGAGGGAACCAGGTGTATTCCAATTGTATGAATTTGTCTTCTGTTTATAAAATCTGCGCCGCTGCCAACATTTTTTTTCGGTAAACAGGCGGATTTCGTACGACAAATCGCTAACTATATACTTATCAACTAACTGTAGTGAGAATCTGTACATGATTTATTTATTAAATGGGTCGTGAGTTCTAATATTATGATTGAAGTATAAAATACGTAATGAGAATTTTTGACCAACTTTTAAAAAAAAAATTAGATGAAATATGCACCTTAAAATAGTCCCTTTTTTACCCTTTGGGTATGGAACCCTAAAAACACCAAGTACTTTATTGCTGAAATATAAATAAATTGAACAATTAGTCACTGCACAGTGACTTTGCGTTATAATAACAGAACGCCTTCCTTGTGCGTGACTGTTTGGTGCCTACCTGTTGGAGCTGCGTGACGTGACGTGCCCACTGCACAAGTCAACACCGTCGTTGTCGATATTCGTTTCACATCACTAGACATTGGGCACACTGCTAGAGTGGGGTCAAGGACTGGTTACTTCATATGGCACATCCCTATTGTAAAAGGAAATATATTTTATTAGCGAATAGGTTTATTAATAAATCTCATTAATTAAATAATAAATAAAATTGAGGCTCAGTTAGCGAACGCTCGAGTGAGAGATAGTGTGTTCGATTCCCGCCACCGGCCATTTTAGAATTTTAAAATACGTAAAGCGGCTGTCTGGTGGGCCGTGGCCCGTGGGAGGCTTCGGCAATTAGAATAGTTAAAACTCTACCAGCAGATTAGATACCTCTAATTTCAGACTCTACCAATTCAGACTTTACCATGTTAAATAATAATATAATAATAAAGCCTTTTATTACTGAACATTTTACAATTTTTCTTGACATCTTAAACTCTGCTTATGAAATACTTAGTGTATATACTTTTACTAAGTATTTCACACCATGTTAAATAAAGATGTACTTATCCCAAAGCATAGCATAAGTTAGTTAAAACTCAGCAGCACACAAACGAAAATCCGAAGCTCGAATTTTATTTACTACTACTGCTCTAGTAAATAAAGTGACGTAACAACAAAACATGAAAATATCGATAAAAACTGACCTGGGGAACTACATCGAGCACTTTATCACTGGCACGGGACAAGCGATACAGAGCTTTTCACCGTTTACCCGATAAATATTGTCGAAAGCGAAGGTGTAATAATTATAACCGACCGCGACGCAGATTGCAAACTCACAGATTCAACAAAGGGTATGCTGCAACCATCTGAGTGAGAGTGCCGTGTGTGCCGTACCGTGTGTGGGAATAGAGTTGTGCTTGGGCTTTTTTATCGATTATTCATTAACAGTAAGATTAACATGTGACGATGCATTTTGAAGCCGAAGTTATTGTACCGACCTACTTATTCCAAAAGTTTTTAAACTCTGTACAGACAGAGCATCACGCGGAAGGTCTAAAATGCCTCGCCTTTTATTACTACCAAAGTTTGAGAGTAGAGAGTATAAGGTCGCATTTACATGCCTTTTGTATGTTTGTACTTTGTTCCTGTATATTTTGTGTGGGTGCAATAACAAGGCCAGGCGTTAGTTGTAAATATCTTAAACGTGCCCGTATCGGGAATTGAACCAGGCCTTCCTGCTTGAAGTCTACAGGAAAGTTCCAGGGAACTGGCTGAACATCAAAGTTACATACCTATTAAAATAAGTGACCAACGGCGTTTATTCTAGAATCCAAAATTTTCAGCACTATTTGAGTGTCCCATTACTAGCGAAACCGCAGCGCGAGTTTTGCGCAAGTGCAAAGTCTCGTACTTTCGCTGCGCGCGCGCACTCAGCGCCAGCTCGTCTGCACTCAAGCGAGGAAAGCCCCTAACGCACTACGGACAAGTAGATTACACTGGCTGACTGGCTGACGAACAACGCATAACTTAAACTAATAGCTGATATAGAAGCATGATATATACAGGATTTCTTTTTATTACTAAGGTTGTAACGTGGTGGTTTTAGATAACCACCAGTTATATTGATTTCGACCTGCAGAGACTAAAGGTATTTTGTATTCTAGCAGAGATTAATAAAATCCACGATTAACAACAATGATTATATTTCATACATTTTATTCTTCAATAATAATAAACACAATCAGGTATACTTTCATTGTACTGGCAATTTCGCACTTTTATTTATTTTGTTTTTTAAAACTGACCACCCTGATGGACACGCTGTCCCAGTCTACGTCCGCGCCATGCTTCATTCTTTTATTGTGCGCGGCAATGAGCACTCGACTACAAAAACACGTCTCGTTTTTGTTAATTTAGGTTCAAAGTAAAAAAAAAAAATTAAGTGTTCAGTGTTAAAACTTGCTTAATTTTCTATACTGATAATGCTTAGACGCTAGTAAAATTTATTATTATAACAAAAATAAAATCAAATCAAATCATATAATTGTGCATTCATCTTCGTCAGACTCCGAGGAAAGAGGGTAAGTGAAAATTAACCTTTTTTCCCAGATATCACATCAACTCAAATATCAATGCTGACGAAAGTGTGTCCAAAAATTGAAATCCTAAGGCATCGCTAAGCTAACTTGGAGGGTATCACATTGAGGTTATCACGAAAGTATAGCATGATGCGCGAAATAGTCCAGGCATCTCTAAGCTAGCTTGGAGGGTATCACGTTGAGGATACCACGAAAGCATAGCATGATGCGTCAATGCTCCTGGAGGTTGACTGCGGGTCAACACGAAGGATTTTAAAAAACCTCAAAGGACTTTGCGGATACCAACGGGGGACGATGTCGGTGTGGCGCTGTTCTCGGCTTCACTACAAGTGGCTCCGCATGACCTCCCGGACTTTGATCCCGAATTGCTATCGGCGCTCAGTCACAAGAACTATATTAATGGTTAGTCCCGACAGTTGTAAAATTCTAGCCGACCTTCATTGCAAAGAATCAAATAGTTTATTTGATATACTTGCCTGGCTTATGAATAGCCAGTTAAACGTTATAGCCTTTTATCAGTGATAACTATTTCACGACTTAAAAACTAATTCCACGAGGGTACCAACGCGTCGAACTTTTCTAACTATGTACCTACAACAATAATGTTTAGATTTTGTGGTGGAAAATAATTTTACTTACTTTCGAAAATTAATGTTCAGATTGTGTAATGGGATGATAATTTAACTATTAGCTCAAAACTCAATAAGTTAACAATATTATGTATAATGTACCATTAGTCTGAAAGTTTCATTGAAGTGAATTGTTAAATTCTTTCTGAAACTAATAAAAATCTTAAACCACAACGCGTCCTGAACTGAGAAGAAGCTTAAGTATTGACAAATGACATTTTGTTTCGACAAATGACAAGTAATTAAAGTTCACGAACGGGACCAGATGTTTTTTCGGAGAAATAGTTTCGGGCATTATACTAGTTTCAATGGTTACTGATCGTCAGGTGTTGTAAATAAAGAAACCAGCAGGGCGCGGCGGGCGACTTTGCTATCGACACCCACCGCTGGAACAGCGCAATCTCGTTTCTCGAGAAACTAGCTGGCCCCCTCTCGTTACGGCTCGGCCAGCAGGGGGGGCGTGACACACTTGAGTATTGGCGATCAGCCGCGAGGAAGATGCGACGTGGCAGCGAGTCTCCAGCATCAGCCACAACAAGGACCAGGTTCATCGACGACGCTAGACATTAAGGTACCTATATGCCAGTTGTCTTCAACATTTTGAAGTTTATTGGTTACATATCACTGACAAGGAATCCGTCACGATCTATAACATGATCTAGAATTTCGGGAGTTATAATAAGTGAAGACTATTTTTTGACTTTCACTAGGTGTACAAATGTACGTACATTCAATAAAATATTTTAATGAATTGAACAAATTAAGGAACTAGCTCCAAAAAATTATTATTACATAATACCATTTTAAAAATCGTACACTAACACAGTGTACCGCCTTACACGTTCACAACAAAGAAAAAGCGACAAATGTCTTTGACAATCGACATTTCTTTTTTGGGTGAGATAATGTGGGAGTGAGTCACTGCATGTTCGATTATAGTTAAGATGTGTCTAACCTCAAAATCTTACGTGGTAAAAGATACATTCTAAATTTAAAGGCGTTGAATGAATTTGTAGTTCAAAATCCTTTGAAATTGATAGTTCATAGAACAGCTTACAAGCGAATACTTAAAAAGGGTTTTATGCCTATGAACTGAAGAATCTTATTTTAAAGTACCGATTCATCCTTGGTAAAATACATAAAGAAGTTGTGACTCATCTCAGATACTTACCGCGGTTTTTTCATGAAGATTTGTTAGGTGTTAGAGTGTTAAAGTTATTTACTACCCTCAAAACATGCTCAGTTTCCTGGTTTTATTTTAATTTCGGACGATATGGCAGTATCGTTACCCAACCGCAAACTATGACGTGAATTATGTAACAATTCAAATTCTGTGAAAAAATTTATACGCTTAACTCGTTGTATCATCTAAGAGTTAAGCTTAATTCCGATTAAAAGTCCTAAAGTCCACTTCTCCAGCTATTAGGTATGGATGGGGTTACACAGAACGTCTGTAGAAACAAAAAATGTAGCCCGTAAGAAAAATTAGACTTTAGACGCAGCTGTTCGTCCATCATCGGTTATCCTATCAGATGGCCAGTGGTTACAAAACATTTTTTAAGTCATCTAACTCCCTTAAACCTAAAAGGTTGAACTAGTGATTCACACGATTTCCCGGTCTAGATGAAGACTAATTCTTTTCATTAGAGGGATTTTTGTTTTTGTAATAATTAACGTTAAGATGAATCGAAATACCTCTTTACAGAGTTGATGGCCATATTTTTCGATACATCTATTTTGATACACATGATTTACATCAGTTGCATAGAGGATATCAAATATCCTCATTTAAACGATTGGGTTAATTGTTTCTTATATGGAAATTAAAGATAATCAAAAGCTGACCAAGAGTTACATCCAGTTAATGGGATTAAGCTATCGCTGTAAAATTATATACTTCAAAGTTATTCAAAGAGTTCAATCCAGTTATTGAATTTATCGCTTCTTGCAATAATGCGAAATGTAATCAATATGAACCCAGACGTCTTAGAAACAGACGCATTCTGAACATCTTGGAACACCAAGTTTACCTTTGCTCTTCTATACATTCTTCTAGAGGTAGAATGCTTAAAAATACTATTATAGACAATGCTTTAGACATACATCGTCTAGGGACCTCTACAACTTTGGATTTCCTTCTTTTACATAAGGTGTCAAAAGACTTACTTCTTATAGTACATTTATTGATGATAAATAAATAAATATGGTCTTTCCCTAGAGAACCACAATTCATAGGAATTACTGGAGGAAGTTCTCTGAAGGCATTAAAAAAAAAAAAGGGACATTTTGTTAGAATTTTTAATAATCTATATGTTTCAAAAATTTTGTGTTATTTACAAAGTTTTGTGGCAATACTGCTTTAATAACGACTGAGATCCGTACAATCCGTACATTATAAGTCAACCTCGTAATTTCCAACAGAACAACTTGTTAACGACGTAGCATATGGTACGATTACTTGTTATCATTCGGCATTGAGTTTAATTTCTGCTGATGATTTTGGGTCAAAAAAAAAAAAAAAAAAAATATATATATATATATATATTATATTGCGAAAATGAATAGATAAATTAACATCAATCACCACATAGTAGCACACAATATAGTATGCTAACACATTGCTCAATGGGCCTTAATAAGAGTTTATTCATTCCGTAACTTTGCTTTGCTGATCTTGTAACTTTTTTAGCTTTAGGCAGTAGATACAACACAGAATGAAAACATTAGCATTAGTTAAAGTTAGTATTATTGTTTTTATATAATTCAAGGGAATTATTGAGTTTATACAACGCCAGCTACTACTCAGGGCGAACCAGTTTTAATTATACCATAATCAAAACTGAAGAGAAAGTATAAAAATTTGCCACAGCTTTGAAAAACAAATCGATATGTCGTTTACAAAATCTTAGACCAAGATATATAATAGACAACCTCCTGATAATGTTGAAGCGACCTCATAAGGTCGCCTGCAGGCAGACCACCGTGAGAACGTGTCTGCCGAGGAATATAATCTCTCACGAGAGAGGTCTGCGTTTCAGTGTACTCAGCACCAAGTACGCAACACTTCCTCGGCGAGCACGTAGTTTGTTGCTTGACCTCATCAGAAAAGCAGTCTGCTGGTAACAACCATTACGGACGTTACCTAAGTTTTATAACCTCTTATTGAGCGATGATGCTTCTGTCGCAATAGCTCTTTTGCTCTCTAATCATTAATCATTATAATCTAAATATAAATTAAACCTATTTGTAATGTGACTGGTTTATTGATCCAGGAATTGAACGAAAAGATTGTGTTAATTAAATACTTCTGTGGTATAAAGAGGACCTATTTCCTATAATAATAGGAAACAATTTACTATCTGTTAATGTCCATAATTTAACAAAAATTTTCATCTCTAAACATCTACCTGATTGTGTTTATTATTATTGAAGAATAAAATGTATGAAATATAATTGATGATTAAACGAACTTACCTGTAAGTGAAGTTCTATCACAATTATGTGAATACATTTTATTCGAAAATAATAATATAAGGTCCCTCCCATACCCAAAACCCATGAGTATAATACGAAAATTTTGTTAAATATTCTCTAAAGAATGAAGCATGGCGCGGACGTAGACTGGGACAGCGTGTCCATCAGGGTGGTCAGTTTTAAAAAACAAAATAAATAAAAGTGCGAAATTGCCAGTACAATGAAAGTATACCTGATTGTGTTTATTATTATTTTCGAATAAAATGTATTCACATAATTGTGATAGAACTTCACTTACAGGTAAGTTCGTTTAATCATCAATTATTTATTAAACTTTCAGAGCATGCAGATATACACTATAACGTATTTAGAAATCTACTTACAGGCTATTGTGGTTTACAAACGGTACAAGCATTACTTATCGTAAATTAGTACGATTGGTACGGAGATTTAAATCACGTCTCTGGGGTCGAGTCACGGGAGAACCCAGTTGGGAATGCGTTCACGATTCTCTCGGTTTGAAATCAAATAATATTCTTTATTCGCGTGGAAGGTGCCGGAGCCAACCTCCGTCTGATGGACTTGGGGGTTGGGGGTCTTCTGCCCCGCAACGACCCGAGGGTAATCAAGCCGTCGCGTTGTTGGAACAGAAGCCCCTGCGCTCTGCGTGCGCGGGCTTATATAGGTGATCGCTGGGTGGGGCGCGCTGCCGGTGCGGTGGCGGCGCGGGGGAGCGAGCTGCCGGCCGCGGCTGGTGACGTCACGGTTGCGCCTGGTTGTAGGCGCGCGGCTCGACCCGCCGCTTCATGCGATGCTGATGTGACGGGCGGCTCTGCTCCGTCACACTCCCCTTCTTCCCAGAAAGATTTTTTTACCTGTAAAAAAAATCCAAAGTTAGAGGTGCTATTTTCTTTGGTAGCACTTGCTTGTGCTCTTTATAAAATGTTTCAATTTCTCAATTGTCCCTTCTGGGGTATACTTCGTTTATTTTTCTTGTTAGTTTATTCTTAGTACTTTGTCATTTCAGTTTTCTTTGCTTTCATGTGGGCTCGATGGCCTCTGTTTTAATTACAATTTCTGTTAATGAAGCCTAACTTGGCATTGCTTGCTTTTGGTTTATTCGTTCCTCTTAGTATGGCTGGTGTCGAACTGCGTCGATGAAGCCTACTCTTTGATGGCCCTATCTGGCCGAAGATCCGAATACTTTTCTTTTCTTCTCTCTGGTTTTACTACAATCTTGCTACATTAAACCCTTTTTATTTATTTGATTGCCATATTTCACCCTGAACACTTTTGTACATTTTCTAGGATAGCCCGCCACGGCTATGCCAAAATAACTATACCGATGAGATTTGCTATGTCTAGTTGGCCACATTTGACCCGGAATACCTACATCTTGATGCCTTTCCCGGCTTGATTATAGGTACTAAATTTTCCCTCATACGTATGATTTCTATGGCCCTTTTGGCCCGATTGGTCCTTTTGACCTTGTATAACTTTCTCTCGATGCCTCCCTTGGCTTCTTGAATATTTCATTATTATAACATTTTATAATTTTCTTCATTTTATAACTGCTTATATATTTTTTTCCCATACGTGAGGATAGCTTGCCATCGAATGTTCGGGTTCGTATAATTTCTCGTCGTTGATAATTCCTAGTTCGAAGCGCGTCGATGAAGGATGACGACGATCATTTTACGGAATGGCTGAATTTGTAGTTTTCTTGTAACATTGATTCTTATATTTCTTTACTTGAGGGTACTTTTCGTATTTTTAATTATCATTAATTCTTGTTTATTTGATTTATATTTGCTGTCTTACTTGCTTAACTCATTTTTGTTTTAGTGTTTCTATTTCTTTAATAAGTTTTACTATTCTATGAAGTATTCTTGATATATGTACATTTCCTTATTATCTACTGTGTTTTCTTGTATTCTATGTAATTTGCATATTTTATTCTAGCTATATTTACAGTTTTTTTTTTTCTAGTGTTTTTATTGCAATTTATGAACCTTCTAATGTTTTCATAACGTATTCTTACTCCTATAATTTTTGTAATATTCCTATTCTAATGTTGATTATGCTAATGCTGTAATTAAATCTAAATATATATATTTTGTAATGTTTTCTTATTTCAATGTTTTTTTTTTTTTGTTCTTATTCCATTCTTGATTATGCTAATGTTTTCTAATTTAATCTATATTTTATTTCTAATGTTTTCTTATTCCAATGGTTTTTTGTTATTCTATTATGCTAATTCCAACGTTGTTTTTTTTTTCTAATTTTCTTATTCTATTCTTGATTATGCTAATGTTTTCTAGTTTAATCTATATTTTATTTCTAATGTTTTCTTATTCCAATGGCCATTGTTTCTATATGTTACGAGCCAGAAATGAAACACGTCTCACCAATCGCACATTCAATTATATTTTCTAACTTTTTAAATATCACAGTAATTACAAATTAATCACAGTAACACTTTGCACTGGTACACGACTGATAATGCCCGCATGCCTCGCCGCTCGCCCATTTTATGGACGCACACTCGTCACGCCTCCCTCTCGCCGCCTCACCTCGACCAACTTCGACACTTGTCGGCTCTTCTCGTCGCACCTCCGGAATTGCTCGTTACAGTCGGCCATCCTGTAACAATTGCGCCGCAATTGGCGCAGAGTACACTTTAATTCTCTAGTAAATCCATTAAGTCAATCTCAGGTTTCGATTGCCTCAATACTACTGTTGCAACACGGTTAACTGTTAAGAGCACGTTAATGACACTACGGTAAGTTCCCCCCCAGAAAACCTGCAGAACAATGACGAGGCTGTGAACCTTACACTCAGTGCTCTCAATTTCATACATACACACATCATCACGTCTCAACAGTCCCTTAATAAAAATCCCCTTAAATTACCACCAAATCTCGGCCCCGTGGATTAACTTGACAGCCAAAACCACACCTGCTTAGAAGTGCCACAAAACCAACCAGGACAATACCTAGGCAGAGACGAACTCTCAAATCAAATGATGGACATGAGATTACTTCTCTAATCTGATAATATCAGTCTAATAATATCGGCCAAGTGACAAACCCAAACTCCAGGCTCAAATTATTAACTCAACCTCATAGTCAATCCAAAGCAAAACTATGTGCAAAACTATCCTTCAAAACGTTATCCTACAAAACTATCCTGCTCAACACAATTCTGCTACACTTTCCTGCTAAACGCTATCCTGCTAAACGCTATCCTGCTAAACGCTATCCTGCTAAACGCTATCCTGCTAAACGCTATCCTGCTAAACGCTATCCTGCTAAACGCTATCCTGCTAAACGCTATCCTGCTAAACGCTATCCTGCTAAACGCTATCCTGCTAAACGCTATCCTGCTAAACGCTATCCTGCTAAACGCTATCCTGCTAAACGCTATCCTGCTAAACGCTATCCTGCTAAACGCTATCCTGCTAAACGCTATCCTGCTAAACGCTATCCTGCTAAACGCTATCCTGCTAAACGCTATCCGGCTAAGCGCTATCCTGCAAACGCTATCCGGCTAAGCGCTATCCTGCAAACGCTATCCGGCTAAGCGCTAATCTGCAAACGCTAATCTGCAAACCCTAATCTGCAAACCCTAATCTGCAAACCCTAATCTGCAAACCCTAATCTGCAAACCCTAATCTGCAAACCCTATATGTAAACTCTATATGTAAACTCTATATGTAAACTCTATATGTAAACTCTATATGTAAACTCTATAAACTCTATATGTAAACTCTATAAGTAAACTCCAATGACGACCGCAACCAATTAAGCTCAAAATATGAAATTCCAGTTCCCATTAAAGTCAAAATGAAAGCTTAAAGATCAAGCAATCTGATTTCGAACTCTAATTTAAAACCAAGTGGCCACCAAGTCTAAGCTCTTTCAAAATTGAAGTTTCAAGCAGACTCCCAACGGATAATGCAGTCTAAAACTGATAAACTAAACTAATTCAAACTTAAGTTTCTTAATCGCCAAAATACTAAACTCAATGTAAATTTGCTAAACGAAATTCCAAATTTATAATACCGGCTAAGACTGATTAACTTAACTTTAACTCAAAAATATAAATCCAACCTAAAAGTCAAAACCTCTCATCTCATCAAAACTCATGGGAGGACTCGCCAAACGATAGCTAACTATTAAATTTAAGTCGACAGAAGTAAACTCCTAACTGATAACTATAACCTAACATGGAAATTAAAACTCAACTAACTTATCGAAAGATACTCTTTCAGAACGCTAAACGAAACATTAAAATTACTCTCTACACTCATGGTGGCCGCACTATGAGACAGAACCCGCAATACTAGTAACCTCCCATTCCACCAAGATACAACAAATCAGGTTTCTGCTCGGTCACGTCACTGCCCCTTCAAATCAAGTCCCTGCTTGGCCACATCGCCTCCCGGTGCCAGAGAAGAGAGACAGAGCAGCGCAATGCAAATAAAAAGCTTCATATAAGCTTTGAATCAAGCATCGCTCAACAAGATCATAAGACTACTAATTTAGATACTAGGTACTCAACTTAACAGGCTGGAGTCTCCTCCGCATCCAAGGACTCGCGAATGATGCCTGAGCAGCGACCCTCCGCCGCATAACTGCTGGAGTTGCTTTCCTTCTCTGATGATGCATCTCGGATACCAAGGCTCTCTCGAACGCAGCATAGTAACTGTAAACATAAGAACATTTTGAACACATGTGATTGTGCCAGCTCGGATTAATGAAGAACTGTTTGTCAGGTCTGAATGTACGCTTAGGCCTGTCCTCAACATAATTGTTCACAATTCCTACATTCATTTCAATCAGCCGTTAACTTGTAATCCACTCTTTTTATACGCGTATCCTCTTACACAATCCATCCACCTATACGTTATCTTCCTTTACATTATTCTTTGTTACACCTACGTGATTTTCAGTCTACGTATTATATGGCCCGTACCACGCTAACCTTTACTCCTCATTTATTAATTTTATCGGTAACAAGTGCTACTTTAAAACTTTCACTAACATACGTGTCCTTTGTCCTATCCATCCTATCCATTCTCATCACACCTTACATCTATGTCAAATTTCACCAGTCGTCTATATTTCACCTATCTCTTTTACTTCCCAAAACTTTGACCCACCCAACTGAGATTACCCTCTTAATTATTCCTGTAAACGATTTATTTCCTACCGCTTTATTATACTCACAATTTAACCTACTCATTTTCCTCATTACAAAACACGTAAGAACTCCTACTACTACTATCGTAAAATCCTGATAACCTCTTAACAAACAATCGACTCGAGCCTCTGTAGCAAGACACATAAAATTCCCGCCATGCTACACTTGCGAGAAGTCTCAATCCTCGCTCACATGTACAAGCACGTACAAACATACGCGTACATACACGCACGCAAATAACTTTTGTTTTAATGTGTCATTAGATCCTTTATACCAAAACTGTTAGTACCAAAATTTACGTTTTCTACCTTATCCCAACAAAACTACCTTCTAAGATTTTATTAATAAGCTTTCAGCTTTATTCGCTGCTTTAAGACTCATTTGCATAGGTACAACTCTGAAAATTGATACGATATAAAATTTCGACTATATTGGACGGCTCTTAAATTCTACAAATGTACTTCCCGTCTACTAGTATATCACGCAACATTTTGATCACTGGTGGTTGTTAAATTAACTCCCTAGAAAACTATACAAGTACCTTCATAAATAACGTATCTGAACTCATATGATCACACAGTTTCACACAATTTTTTTACTGTGAGTTAAAATGAACACAGTGCCCGACGGTATAGTAGTGGACTATGTCAAATGTTTAATATTTAAATCAAAATAACAATTGGAACAAATACAGCTCACCAGAGACGCCATCTGGTTGATGACATCACACATTCCGTGACATGACATCATATACACGTGGAGACACGTGGCCAGCGCACAGATGCAGCTCCAGCATAGCACGGCGAGCCAACATGCACGACGCGACACGCTGACCAGCGCGCAAGACTCATCAGTTCATCAGTTGTTCATGAAACATAAAAACAAATATTAGCAACGCCTGCGTTACATTCTCGTTGTAATATTGGAACGATCATACATTACCAAAAAGCTTCTTAAAATCCTACGTTCAGTCTCAGGAATCCCAGCCCTCGTTATTGCGGTATACCCGCACTCATATCTTGCTCCACTTTGAATTTTTTTTTTATGCCACGTAAAATGCATTGAAGACTTTCAGAAGTCATTCACTTGATTTTAGCTGTACTTTGGACGAAACAACCACACTTATAGCAGATACTGCCCGCTTCCTTTTTGTTTCCACCATTACAAAATGTCATCATCAAATGTACCGTCAAATCTTCTCACAAAAATGAAATTGCAATGTATACTATGCTGCCATTGTTGCTAACCGGCTTAACAGAGTACACGCCTGACCCCTTATTGTCACTCCACCGATAAATCTCACTCAATCTTGTAAATCCTCCTTTTCACATATATCACGGTTTTCCGGGTTACAATCGGGTACAATTTAGCAATTATCATATTTTCTTCCGATTTTTTTTTAAAGTACCCTCAAGTAAAAATTATTCCACGGCTTTTCTTTCTCACGTATTCATCATGCATCGCCTTCAAGCAATTTTTGAAACGATAACTACTTTCATCGGCACTTACATGAGACTTTTCGCTGGGTGTCCAATTTTCTTCAGTTTTTCGCAACCTCTTTGACGTCACGTGACGTCACATGTTCCTGGCTTTTCGCTTCACTGTGGGTGTGGTGAACAGTATACCACTTCTGACTGTTACGAGCCAGAAATGAAACACGTCTCACCAATCGCACATTCAATTATATTTTCTAACTTTTTAAATATCACAGTAATTACAAATTAATCACAGTAACACTTTGCACTGGTACACGACTGATAATGCCCGCATGCCTCGCCGCTCGCCCATTTTATGGACGCACACTCGTCACGCCTCCCTCTCGCCGCCTCACCTCGACCAACTTCGACACTTGTCGGCTCTTCTCGTCGCACCTCCGGAATTGCTCGTTACAATTGTTAGCGTGCTGAAGATTTATGTTTAGTTTTCATTAATATTTTGCGTCACCGTGAAGTATTTAATATGTATAATTTTTGGAAAACAAACCTCTTTACTATTAATATTATTTTTTATGGAATTTGAAAATAGAAATGTAGTTAGTTCTGTCTGTGATTGAAAAAGATATGTCGAAAAAATGTTACTAATTGAATTATTGATTTATGAAAAATACAAAAAGATAAATAAGTGGAAAGAATCTTTTATTCACCATCCTGGACCTGTAAACGAAAAGGAATTTCAATAATTTGGAGAAGACTGGGAAGAATTGCTTACAGATCCGAAGAGGGACGACATCAGGGACTATAACGTACTACCGTTACCCTGGTGCAATTCTACGCCCACGAGAAGGTACATGTTAATGTATTTGTGTTTTAGAATGTACAAGACATTCACAATTCCGCATTCTTTTATAAGGGTGTTTGCGTGATGGCTGTTAAAATATCAAAGATTTAAATCTTTGTAAAATATACAATAAATTGCCAAAAGAGATAAGAGATTGTACAACTTCTCTATAATCTTTGTACCTGACACATGTATGCAAATAAGTTGTTTGATTGATTGATTGATTTACAAATCTTTACCAGTTACCACAGTGTGTGTACTAAATGTAAAGTAATTTTGGATTCTAAGAGATTCATGTTTCATAAGTTTATGGTAGGAGATTGAATGTACTACATATTATTGTGTGTAGGTACATAATGTGTAAAGGAGAGAGATACTCGTTGTTTAAATGGTTTCAGGTAAGTGACTCAAGATGCCATGTGATCGTTTCCGGCGTGAATGGATGTCCCGCGGTGCAGCCTGGCGGTAGCAGCAGTTGGTGTCTCACGGTGCAGTCTGGTGGTAGCAGCAGTCGGTGTCTCACGGTGCAGCCTGGTGGTAGCAGCAGTTGGTGTCTCACGGTGCGGCCTGGTGGTAGCAGCAGTTGGTGTCTCACGATGCAGCCTGGTGGTAGCAGCAGTTGGTGTCTTACGGTGCAGCCTGGTGTCCCATGGTGCAGCCTGGTGGTGGCAGCAGTTGGAGTCTACGGTGCAGCTTGGTGGTGGAGCAGTTGCAATTTCAAGGTGCAGCTTGGTGGTGGAGCAGTTGGTGTTTCAAGGTGCAGGCGAAATCGTCGCTGGCGGCAACGTGCTACGAGAGTCGAGTACGTCGGTGGATGTCGCTCTTAGCAGTGCTGGCAGCTGGATGGCAGGCAAGACGGCCTGCGGTACAGCGACGCACACCCCGTACCGATAAGCGGCAAATAGATTTAGAGATAGTCATAGATTGCACAGGCGTCATACATTGCAGATGTTATCGAGACTTGAGCTTAATGGGTCGCGTATTCTCGTTTGTACTTGCGCTATTATACCTGCATCGCTGCAAACTATGTTGTTTGGTGATAACTGATAATGGTTTATGATTATTGATTATTATTAATTAATATATATCAAAGAGGTTTTATAATCAAACAACTATAAATAAGTAGAGAAAAATTAATGTTTTCATAAACATTCAATACAATTTAATTTTGTAAAAAAAAGTCAGTTTGAATTGAATCGAATTTTGAATTTAAATTGATCCAACTCGTACTAATCTCACAGTATAATTGTAATTTGCTATCTAAATATCGAATAATTATAATCATTTATAACTTTAAATAACTATAAAGTAAGAGAAAGCGCTGAAATTTATTGTTGGGTCAGCAAACAAACTGCTCATTGATATTATTGTGACTAGATGACTGAATTGTTTTAGATGAAGACATATTAACTACACATATTATAATTCAAGTCAGTTCTGCTTAAACAGTTTCTTTGGACGTTTATGTTATTTGGCAGTTATTAGTAAATACTTGTTATTGTTTACTCAAAAAGTAATCGGCAACGTTGCTTGTAATTGGCAAGTTGTAACAAATTTTAAATGTCGATAATGTGATAGAGAAACACATCACAATCACATAGGTGGGTAAATTTTGGTACTAAAATAAAAAGTTATTAAAGAAGCATTACAATAACGTTACAATCAACTTAGATAAAGAGTAAGCACTTGTAGGAAACGTTAGTGCAGTATGTGCACTTGATGTTATTTTTATTGAATTATTTTGTTATATAGTTATCAACACAACTATTCGGTTATTGATTCAGACAAAACTATTTCTAACGTTTATTTCTAATATTCTGTTTTGGTAGTTCTGCATTTTCGAATTATTCATATTTACATAATCTGATATTATTTTATCAACTCAATAGGGTTTTCTTTAATTGACTATGGATTTATTTACAATTGTGTACCTCGCAACATTGCTCAAGACTCACAACTATAGTTATAAAGGATAAAACACAACTAATGATAGTAACAAATCCTAAGACAAGTGACTTATGTTAACCATAGCGTATATTGAATACCTATTATCTTTGGATATTTCTTGGATAGAGTCGCTTTTTTCTTGATAGATATATATACTACTTGATAGATATAATATCTACTTAGATAAACTAAATAGATGAAACTAAAAATGAGTTTATTTTACATTTATATGTTAAAAAAAAATTAAAAATAATGAGTTAAAGAATATAGGCAGAATGAAATTAAAAGATATTTGTTATATATATATTATAGAAAATATTCTCAACTAAAATTATGAATGGGAAATCGTCATTGTTCTACTGGCAGTCAATGTAATAAAATAAATAATTTTTTGAGTAGGAAATTGTGTCATACGTAAAATGGCTAACTGAATAATTTGGCTTTACTAAAAAAATTGTGATTTTGTTAACTGAAATAAATATTTTATTAACTTCACCTAAATACGATTTATAAACGCGGTTGAAAAATACTTCGTATGCTCGTATAGAGAGAGTTGCAAGTCCAGAAAGTTTTATTAGATTCAGTACATTTTAATCTAGGCTCGTATGTTTTATTTCAAAAAAAAAAATACTCGAGTAAGTTTTAAGGTCAAAAATATGGATATTTAGACTCTAATAACTTTTAACATAAGCAATACTTCTTAAAAAGTTAAACTTATGAACAAAGTACTTCATTGTATCTGCAACATTTCTAAAAGTTATGAAAACCGGATTATACATATTTACGAGTAGGAAAACGTTATTGCTTTTTGTATGAAAGCCTACAGCTAGACGATACTAAAAGTTTTACCAGTCGAAATTGTTTTCGTAACGATCTATGATTAAACGATATTATAGTAATTGGCACATCAAAAACGGTAATCATTGTATAACTTATTTTAATTATGACATGAAGTAGTGTTGGCAGTATAAGTTAAAATCTGTGGTATAAGTTTACAAATAGTTTAAAATTATGGCGATAAGCATTTATTTCTTCATAATTACGAAAGTTTGGACAAAAGACAAAGTTACTCGATATCTATTATTATGAATTGGTACTGTGATTGTTTACTTACTAAGAATTTCGTTGAGCTAGGTCACGGAGTACATAATAGTACTAAAGGTACAGAAGGCTCACTGGGCAAGATGATTTAAAAATCGAAAATGATTACAGAAATAACTAGTCAAGTTGCAAATATAGAGGCAATCGCTTAAAGACTGTATGGGTTAAATTATTTTAGAACGGGCGATAGATTTTTTTGATTTGCTTTGACAGAAAGGAAATATAGTTAAGATTTTCCGTTGCTACGTATTGAGGAATAGAGTGATCGTTCGGTTGGAAATTTTGTATAAAACCTGTTGAATTATATTATAACAATATAACTGAATATTGTTAGATTTCGTTAACTCAAGACACTAAGAGTAAAAAGAAAAGATCCTAACACCTGATGGGCAGTATGAATTATATATACCTAATATAATACCTATAGTAGTTCGGTCAACCTAACTATTGAGATTTGACAATAGGATTCAGTTTTTTTTTTTTTTTTTTTAACGAACTATTAATTTCGTCTTGAGAAAGCTATAAGTACCTACTTATACCATCTTATAACGAGTAAAAGCCCAGCAGTAGAAATTACTAAGAAAATTCTGATTAATGTCTATATTTAATTGAAACGGTAGACACATGATTGTTTACCAAAAACTTGAAAACACAAGAATATATAAAAAATCTTCCAGTTTAGAAGCAGATGATTGATGGATTTATGTACCTAAGAATTTCTAATAATAGAATAGGAATATTCGTATTTATTTTACTTAAATCTGATACGTATTCACAAAATTGTGAGACTTCTTATTGAGTTATTTTAATTTTTCTGGCGGTCGATTTAGATATTATGACCTCACATGTCCCGCTGGTGACTTAAGGAAAAATTGGTTAGCACTGTTATTTTTTTTACCGCGTGTTAAAAAACACAGATTAGGGAATTACTTTATATTGACTAAAAATATTGTGAAGCCATTTCACGAGCTAAAAAATAAATGAAAACGCCATGTAATTATTAGTATCATAAGTGGTAATGGTATGCAAAAGTCATCAAAAAAAAAGTTCAATAGATTTGATATAGAAAGAAACAAAAAAACCGTTTGATATTAAAATGAGAGATCTAGTGAGAATTAAAAGAACATAATGTATAAACAAGGTTGCGATAAAAGTATAAAATTAAGACCGAAATGTTTATGTTTATATTAGTGTAACTAAAATATTGTATCATGAGGATTGGAGGATAATTTTGTTACAAAAAAAAGGATTAACAACATAATATTATTATCATTATACACGATTGATGAAGCACATCCTTGGTCCTGTTTTAATGGAGAGGGTAGTGAGTAATCCTTTGCGAGGATATACTGATGGTTAAAAATAAAATTTTGTGATTTAGATATGTGTTTCAGAGAGATTATAATATTAATTTTTTTATTGTGTGGTTTTATGAAACCACAGTCAAACTTTTGTGGTCTTGGCTGCTCTGACGAGCGCCTTTCACTTTGTTCCTACTCGGCGGCCGACCGTCACGCGACTTGCAACACATAGACGAAAAAGTTTGAGACGATGTAATAAAAGTTTCACTTTAAAAATATTTGTTGACGTTATAGGATCTAATGCATGGAATGGAGTATTAATTTGTAACAGCGAGACAATGTATTGAGATGAAACATCGTATATTAATTCTGCCTCATTGTGTATTAGTACAAACTGGAAGTTTGTATTTCAATTAGTGTAAAGTAATTTTTGTTTGATGTTTTGATGCAAACAAGGATTGTTCCTCATGAAGTTAAAATTGTAAATGTTTAATTGTAGTGCAATATGCACCTCGTTTCTACACTGTTAAAGTAGCATGATAGTGTAACAGACCATTTGAAGTGCAATGTGCACGTATACTTAGTTCTTACCCCCTACACTGCTAAAGTTGCATGATAGTGTAAAAATACCATTAATTCCGCACTGCTAAGGTAGCATGATAGTGTGGACGACCATTATTCCTACACTGCTAAGGTAGCATGATAGTGTAGAAGATCATTATGCCCACACTGCTAAGGTAGCACGATAGTGTGGAAGACCTGGAAGTGCAAGGTGCACGTACTTAAAGACTTTAAACGTAATACAATAATTTGATTTGTTTAATTTTGTTAATTAATAATATAGAAAGTGCATAAAGTTTATTGTGTGTTCAATGTTATTTGTTTAAATTAATGATTATAATAAATAAATAAATAAATGTCAATTATTCATATGAATGCAGGTACATTAGGTGGTCAGCAATAACAATTATTATCCTTATATATTCTGCCTTATGGCGTATGAATTAAAAAAAAAAACTAAATGTAAATATTTGTTTGATTAAATTAGAAATTATTTTTTTCATAATTTTATAATAGATATAAGTCAGGATGTCGATGACTGTAAATTGATAATTTATAAAGACAAAAATTAGTAATTCAGAATGTCAATTTGTAACTATCATTTTTCATAATATTGTTCGCTATAATTCAAGATGTCAATAATTGAAAATTCATAATTTTTAAAGTTAAAAATTAGTAATTCAGATGATGACAATTAATACTTATGGGTTACCCTGAAATGTTTTGTAATTGTTACTAGTTTGATCAATTTTAATGTTTGTTTGTTTGTAATCAAATTTTGCAAGTTAAAGATCCACGTCCCGGTTACCGATTGAACTTAAATTTTGTATACATGTGTAATTGGATAACAATTATGACTTGGAGCTGATCTGATTATGAACAGGAAAGTTGTTATAGGAACTCGGTAGTTAAATGACACAACCCCATCGAGTTTAGACTCGTTTGATCCGTTTTGACAAGTACTTTGGTGCTAGATGGTAACCTGGATCTGGTGCTGAGAAGGATATTAATAAAATGTATAAAAGCTTTCTTTATAAAAAATTATTTTAAATGATATCATACGGTTTTGATAATATGATTCTTAGGTTATTTGATGTTTGTTTGTAACAGTGTTCAGTATTTCGCGGGGACGCGAAATGTATATCAGGATGGACGAGTTGTTAGCGTGCTGAAGATTTATGTTTAGTTTTCATTAATATTTTGCGTCACCGTGAAGTATTTAATATGTATAATTTTTGGAAAACAAACCTCTTTACTATTAATATTATTTTTTATGGAATTTGAAAATAGAAATGTAGTTAGTTCTGTCTGTGATTGAAAAAGATATGTCGAAAAAATGTTACTAATTGAATTATTGATTTATGAAAAATACAAAAAGATAAATAAGTGGAAAGAATCTTTTATTCACCATCCTGGACCTGTAAACGAAAAGGAATTTCAATAATTTGGAGAAGACTGGGAAGAATTGCTTACACAATACTTATTCTTCTAGCTATATTTACATCTATGTATATTTTTCCTTTTTTTTTTTGAGGATAATAATGCAACATTGTCAAATTTTGACTGTTATCGCGGTACCATAGGGATGCTTCCTATCTCGGTACTAAGTGAAAGACTTTGTCTTTACTGACATTTAAAGTGTCTGCTGACTCTTTCAATCTCTCTAAGAACTCGAGGGGGTCTCCCCAGGTTCAAGTCCTATTTTCTATCTTGATATGGCCTTATCGAGTTCTCTTATTTCGTTTTTCTCCCATTTTGCTCTTTTGCTTTGATTTTTCCTTGTGAAAAATTTTCTTCAGTTAATCATATTATATTGCTCTAAGGTTTTTTTTTATATACAAGTTTTTTTTTTTTTAAGATAAATATCTTGTGCCAATTATTCCTATTTTATTCTTAATTTTACTATTTTATGCTATATTAAATAATATATTACTCTAAGTTTTTTTTTATATATATACAAGTTTCTTTTTTTTTTCTTTTTCTACGTTCTATACTTTTACGTATTTTTCTATATTTATTATACCAATTTTTCTATTTTACTTTGCGTTTTACTTAGACAAATTTCTTTATTTCGTACTATTCTATTACTTTATTATAGTTTTTATTTATAACTTTCTAATATCCTTATTCGCCCGTGCGATACTTTGGCTCAATATTCGAGTTATTTCGAGGAAGCCCTATAGAATGCGTACTTCGGCTTTTTATCTATCGTTACCGTTTTTCTCCGGTGCCCGTAGATTAAATATTTAAATTTATTATTTTTCTCTCCACGAGATTAAGATTTAAATTCGATCTTTGTCGATGAAGTCTATCTAGATTGCCTTTATCGGCTCGGTATCTTCCGTAACCCTATTCCGTTACGAAGATTCTTGTGAAATTACGCTTCTAAAATATGCACGGCGCAGGTGTACCTACGACCGCTGCGTTTGCGCGCGATCGTTCCTACCTCCTTGTTTTATTTTATTTACGCGGCGCGGTGCGGAGTTTGTTCCGCGTGTCGAGAGTTTTCGAGCGCGACGCAATTATTATATTTTTGTTTTACACAGCACTAATTTCTATTTAACGCGGTCAAAATTTAGCTAGTCGGGTGGGTTTTTTACGTTAGGGCGCCAAATGTAACGTGGTGGTTTTAGATAACCACCAGTTATATTGATTTCGACCTGCAGAGACTAAAGGTATTTTGTATTCTAGCAGAGATTAATAAAATCCACGATTAACAACAATGATTATTTATTAAACTTTCAGAGCATGCAGATATACACTATAACGTATTTAGAAATCTACTTACAGGCTATTGTGGTTTACAAACGGTACAAGCATTACTTATCGTAAATTAGTACGATTGGTACGGAGATTTAAATCACGTCTCTGGGGTCGAGTCACGGGAGAACCCAGTTGGGAATGCGTTCACGATTCTCTCGGTTTGAAATCAAATAATATTCTTTATTCGCGTGGAAGGTGCCGGAGCCAACCTCCGTCTGATGGACTTGGGGGTTGGGGGTCTTCTGCCCCGCAACGACCCGAGGGTAATCAAGCCGTCGCGTTGTTGGAACAGAAGCCCCTGCGCTCTGCGTGCGCGGGCTTATATAGGTGATCGCTGGGTGGGGCGCGCTGCCGGTGCGGTGGCGGCGCGGGGGAGCGAGCTGCCGGCCGCGGCTGGTGACGTCACGGTTGCGCCTGGTTGTAGGCGCGCGGCTCGACCCGCCGCTTCATGCGATGCTGATGTGACGGGCGGCTCTGCTCCGTCACAAGGTTATCATCATCCCCTTTTGTTGTCTCACAGTTGGGCACGGATCTCCTCTCAGAATGCGAGGGGATTGGCGATAGAGGGGAATTGCGGGCGGGCAGGCTTCGCATTGCTTTTGAGAATATTATGTCATGAACTCTCAGACAAGCAGCTTTTCTCAGCGATATTTATTTTTCACAATGCACATTGTTTGACACGCGCTCGATTCGAATCCCTCATCCCTGGCAAGAGGGAGAGGTCTGAACCATTTGATTTTCACTGAGGTAAGGACTTGGACATAATGACATACTTTGGGATATGTGGTGAAACCGTACAAGCTTTTTTAACGTGACTCCGGCTATGTGTACCTAATTCGGTTTATAACAAATGCCATGGGAAACGTTGATTTTCTAAAAAAAAAAATATAAACTATGTTAGTCTTCCTCTATTTCATAACGTGTCGTGATCGAAAAACTAACAGTTTATTTACCATTCTGCAGTGCGTAGATGGCACACATTCGGACCTTGGATTTTGTGGGATTTGTGCTATGGATTTGTGTAACAATTTGGTCTGTGCTTAGATGAAGGTTAAACTTACACTTACTTACGACACAATAATTATTGTTGTTCAGTCTAGCTTTTACGACACGACGCGACGTACACGCAAGGTAACTTGATGTTGTTTGTGGACAGCCAGCAGTTTGTGTGACTTTTTAATGGCTTGAACATCGTGAAAAGTGGTTACGAAAGGAAGTGTACGCGAAAAGGTTTGTTTGTTTACCTTTTAACTCAATTCAATTTGAATGAACTTTAACCAGACTAGTAGTACTAGTAGTAGTAGGTAATTATTTCTTTTTTGGCTTCTGGCTTCTGCATCATCATCATCTCGCTACTTTATATAGATAATGGTACCTTTCGTGCGCGAGTCCGACTTGCACTTGGCCAATTAAATATTATTTATTTCACCTGATGGTAACTGATAATGCAGCGAAGATGTTATCGTTGGTACGAACTTGAAAGAATTAAGCAGCTCCTGACGACAGCATTGCACCGGATTTGCTAAATCGCCTGGCGGTGCGTTTTTTACCTAACCGCGGCCATTGCCAGACCACACCAGACCTGCCCCCTGATTGCGTAAGAAAAACGTATTCATCGTTATCGTAAACGCTAGCGAATTCTGTGCCGCGATTGTCTGACGCAAATCAGGAACCCAATCAGCGGGCAGAATTTGCTAGCGTTTACGATAACGATGAATACGTTTTTCTTACGAAATCAGGGGGCTGACACCTTATTCTGTATCTCAGTGACAATCACTCAGTGACCTTCAACGAGCTCATCGAGAGTGACATCTCTAATGTAGAGTTAGATCACTGTAACCCTACATTAGATTACCTTTCTCTATCAGGTTAACAACTAAATAATAGAGAATATTGGTAACTAATTTGTAAGAAAGTATGTACTAGCTACAATTATAAAAATTGTAAAACACTTTAGCATGTAAAACTTTTCAGTGAATAAAAGGCTTATTTATTTATTTATTTATATTAACCTCTGACTCGCACCTGCAGCCGCTCGCCTCGATTCGTCCAACGTCTTGAGACAAAGATGTGGAATAGCCCCCCCTGGAGAATTACTAATAATAATGAAATCCTTAAGTGGCCCATGGCGGGAATCGAACCCGTACTAATACTAATGCACAGGTGCCTGTCACAGGGAGAGAGGCTCTCCAAGTTGAATTTAAAAGACCTTCTACTCTGCCCTTATTTCCATTGGGTAGTAGGTACGTGAAGCAGTCACAACGTTTAACCGGGACTTACACCAACGCATTACAAATGTCACGCACTCGTCACGCACGTTAAGCACGTACTTGATCAATGATCCAGTTCATTATGCAAGCTTCGTAACTTCTGTTCAAGGATCCTTTATACATTTAAAGTCTAAGGATATGCTTAGCACTAATTGTATTCCATTGTTGTAGTTAGGACCTTCACCTAATTTATTAATCAGAGAGAAGAAAGAAAGATTAATTAAGTATATTTTCTTTGCATGATTCTAGTTTGTAGTTTTATTTTTGCTTGCAATACTCTCTTGTTTGCCATGCTTGTACCATGAACCATCCTATTTGTAAACACTGACTCCCAAGACACGGGTTTGGCCTAGTTTGGGAGTCAGGGATTGTTCGAAATTGTAACATTTTCTTAGGGTTTCATTTGTTTCATTTTACTTTTAACCGACTTCCAAATGCACAGGAAGGAGTAATTCTAAAACTTTCTTTACTAAAGGTACCATCCGGAACCGACAATTTAAAATTAATTAAGTTTGTCGCAAATAATGGATAAATAATGGAATAATACTTCGTGGTTTATGGTAATGAACTTTGCGAATTGCGAGCATAACGTTTATGTTTTTTATAAAAACTTTGGTGAAAAATACTCTTTTACTTCATAATGGTTCCCGATAGCTAGAATATGGGAAACTGCACAAACTAATAAGTTGAAATAAATTATATTATAAATACCAACAACATTTTATTATCCGAAATAATATCAATGTTAACAAATATTATTAAACTAATTCAGCTATTTTGTTATTTTTGGTCTATCGACTTATCATTTACAAATAATAAATACTGAAATAATAAATAATATAATTTTAATACTTATTTGATACAACTTTAACCCTATAGGTAGGGCATCGAAACCCGGTTCAATTTCGAAAACCCGGGTTTTCGAGCCTAAGAGTAATCAAAACCCGGGTAGACCGGTTTTTTCGAGCTTTTCGAGCTTTTTATTTTAATTTAAAAAAAAAACAATAATCTGTGTTTATATTAGGTCTCTGCCTTTGAATTTGCCTTTCTGAAGCACTGGTATAAATTCAAATTAATTTTGTTTTAAAACCATGAAATTCTTTTTACAAACTCAGCCTTTTGTTTTTTGATTAGCGTTGTATTTTCATTAAAATTGAACATTTTTTTGGTATAATCTTTAAAAATTCGTGTTAATATGGAATATGAGTTCCGTCGTTGTACCAACGCCGTTCCAACAACAACCGTTCTGGAAATTTTGACTTGAAAATTAAGCTCGTGGTCGTCCGGAGACTTTGATCAACAATAATGAATTAAAGCCGATTGTAGAAGCTAACGAAACTCAATCTACAGCTGAGCTAGCAGCAGTGAGCACCAAAACTATATTGATTTATTTGCTTGTTTCAATTAGCAGCGTAAAAAAAGCTTGATAGATGGGTGCCTAGCGACTTTAACGATAGCCAGTGCAACGCCTGAGTACGAGAGCGTACGAGACCTGCGTTGCGCTGCTCAACAGGCAAAGAAATGAAGGAATTTCGAAACGAATTATAAACCAAAAATGACGCCTAAAAAAGTGATGGTCACCGTTTGGTGGTCTAGTGCGGGTGTGATTCCCCACAGCTTTTTAAAAAACGGCATGAGCATTATTGCAGATGTGTACTAGAAGCTTGCACATCTGCAACCAGATTTGTTCAATCGGTCGTCCCCACTGCGCCTTCACGACCTCACATACTCACCACACCTTGCACCTACCAACTATTACTTTTTCCGAAATTTAAACAACTTTTAGTGGGTAAAAAATTCAATTCCTGAGTGGCAGTACAAAATGCCTTTGAAGAGTTTATTACCTCCCGGCCAGCTGATTTTTACAAGAATGGCGTCAATAAACTGCCAATGTGTGGGCAAAGATGTGTCGATTACTTTGAATAACAGAAAAAAAGTTTGAAAAAATAAGTACTTTCCCTTATTCCAAACAAAACGGCAATTTCATAGGTAAAGACCTATTATATCATCGATTTCCTTCAATGTAAAAGCAAAATGTTAAGGATGGGGAAGAATTTACAAATTACAAAAACAGTTTTAATGTTTAAAAAACTGATTAAGATTAATTTTTCTTCAGAATATCTTAAAACTTAGTAAGTAATGAGCAGGGATTAGGTATTTACCTACTCCTGTCCAAAATCAGCTCTGACATGTTTTTGAAGGATGTTATCGTTTTTTTTGAGTTCTTGAAGATTTCTACCACTTTTCAAACTTTTGATAGCACATCGTTGTATCTAAAAGACTATAAACGTGGATTCATTAGTAAATTCAACACCACCCTCGTCATTGTACGAGAATTCGTGTCGTCGTTAAATTCTATAGTTCGCAGTCTTTGACCCAATACCGATAAAGGCAAATCTTCATCCTCGTCAAGTTCGGCAAGCTGTACTGCAACTTTTTCCTCCACGCCGATATTGCGTTTGTACATTATGTCCACAATTGCCAGCTAAACGGCATGAGCGATGCATAGCTGATGGTATGACTTGAAGGACTTCCCTAACGCAAACATTAGGCTGCAACCGTCTGCGGTTTGAGCGACGATGTCATTTGTTAAAGATACCTCATATTCGTCCAACTTAGCCTCAATCAATTGTACCTACGCATGAGGCTAGTAAATGTTTTTATTCCATTTACTTAATTTTGCATTCAAAGTGGCTTAAACTTAATAAATAATAAAAACAAAAGTATTAAAAAAAACCCGAAAAACCCGAGTTTTAAAAATCAAACCCGGGTTTTTTTGAAATCCTAAAAACCGGGAAAACCCGGGTTTTTTCGGTCCGGGTAAACCCGGGCTCGATGCCCTACCTATAGGTAGGCCTTATGACTAGATTATATATTTTGTATTTCAACTCAAATTATGTCAAACTCAAAGATTTGACTTTTAAAACTCACTCAACTTGACTCAAAGAATTGATTATTACTCATTAGCATGATTTATCATCTGCATTTTCACCTCCTCTTTATTATCAGAAACGACTTTTTTGAACTTGCCGTAATTAAAGTGATCCTCTATCTCTTGAAGAGTTTTATTTTTCGTTTCAGGAAGTATGAAACACAACACAACCAACGCTAGACCCATCGCTGATCCAAAAACGGCAAAAGTCCCATACACTTTCACACTTACAAGCAAAAACGGTGTTACTTGCATACCCACCATCAAAAACAATGACAAGATGATTCCAGACAAAGCAGATCCTAGACCTCTGTGCGCCAAAGGAAAAAGTTCGCCTAACAATGCAAGCGGTATCGGAGTACATCCCAAATTAGACAGGATAAAATACACTGCAAACAACGATATAGGAATCCAAGGTTTATCTTTAGAAATAATTCCATTGGCCGTTAGGTAAAGATACAAACATACACACGCTAAGATGATTAGTGCTGCAAAACCACTCGAAAACAAAAGGGTACGTCGTTTTAAAACCTTCACTAAAGCAGACGAAAATAAAGCACTCGCAGAAATTATTAAGTCAATAGCCAAAGTGTAATAAAAGGAATGTGAACTGCCCGTCACTTCTGTTATAATTTGCAGCGCGTACGCAGGGAAAATATGCCTGCCGCAAGATTCGAGTAAAACTCCACAGAAAACCATAACAATCAAAGGTTTTACAAAATCTCTTCTCTTGAACTTGTTGAAAATTTCTCCAATCTTTTCCAACACTGACATTGATTTCGCATCAGTCAGTGAGTGTTTTTGTGCGCGAATTAATTCATCTATTTCACTCCTTGATTCCAGACTGGTTCCTCTTAACCAATCAAAAGATTTTTCGCTGCTTTTATATCTTTTCTTGGATGCCAACCACGCCGGGCTTTCGGGCCAAGTGGAAGTTATTAACAGAGCAGCAACATGAGGGACTAAAGCAACGAGAGCTACGTATTTCCAGACTAAGAAATGTCCGAAAATGTGCACACACATGTTCCCCAAACAGACTGCTGAAGTTTTGAGGTTTAGGAACATCCCTCGATTTCTAGGACTAGTGTATTCTCCTATAATCACTGCCCCCAACGCAAGAGTCGAGCCTGCTGTTAATCCACACAGAACCCTTCCAATTATAAGCATGGTGATATTCGAAGAGAAGAAGATTAGAATCCATCCGATGATTCCTGGTGTGATAACGATGATATGAGCTTTCTTCCTTCCACACCAGTCCATGAGGAATGAAGTTACCAGTAACGCTGGTATGCTGGAGACCGCTATGCAGGATGCTGGAATAAAAAAGGAGACTGTTTATAATGTGTCTATCTAAATGTCACAAACAATGCTGGAATTTGAATAGGGCCTCTGTTAATAATCGGAAAGACCGGTGAATTCATACTCCGTCGTAATTAATAAAGGGTTAATCTTATGCAAAAAAATAATATGCAGCCACTTTTATCTCTTTTATATTTTTGTAATAATTACACAATGATACAGATAATAATGAAATGATACAGCAATTTTCTGTAGAATTTGACAAATAATGCAAAATTATCTTCGTATCTATCACAAGACGTTGGTAATACTTATCACAAGAGGTCGTTAATCCTAAACATAATTCTATTGATTCAGGATAAGATGTTAAGTCGTACAAACATGGGTCTTCATATTATTTGTAGTCAGTTTAAAATCACCCAATTATAAGACAGATATTGAAAATGAAAATGAAAATCTTTATTTTTCACATAGGCCTAAGTAATAGGCACCCATGAAAATTCAAAACTCTACTGCCAGATTCGGAAAGCAGGTTTGCACCTAGAAGAACTGGCAAAAAACTTGGCACTTGCTCTTTTCAAAAATGTCATGATTTACAACTTAATTATTCTTATACAGTGTGTCCGGGATCGAACTAGCGATAATTTAAGGGAGTGTTCTATGGCTCATTACAAGCAAAAAATTTCATATAAGGGGGGGGGGCGCCCCCTCACCCCCTCCCCGTGAGAGCATTTCAATTTTGGTTGCGTATTTTTGGGTATGTGCACACAAAATCAGTAATAACTTGAAAGTCTGTTGCTTCACATGTTCACAAATGGTCTCATTCGACTGGGTACAATAATTTTCGATCGCTGGATACCAAATAATAATGTAAAACATTAAAATAAATCAATTAAAATGCCTTGAATTCGAAAAAAAATCACACATTCACGATATTGTTAATGTAAACTGGCGGCCCAAAGCTGGTAATTTGCATAAGAATTTTAAAATTAACTAAAAAAATATTTCATTAGCTTTATATAGGCTTTTGGGGTATTGTAAACATAAAATAAACATTCCGACGAATTGAGAACCTCCTCCTTTTTTTGAAGTCGGTTAAAAAGGAAATGTTAAGAAACTAGTATTAACTATTTTAAACCTAAAATTGATGATTTGGAGGCCTTTCACGTGATTATATGGCTAGTTACTCACCCACCCAGGAAGCCACGTGCAGGTCCGCCTGTACGTCGGAGCGCGGGTCCTGGATGGCCGGCAGCAGGACGGAGGGGAAGCTCAGCACCATGCCGCAGCCCAGCATGTTCAGCAGCACTCCCAGCACCGCCCACGTCTGCAAGTCCACAGAAAATGCCGCAAGTGCTACCCATAATGACTAATGGAACTTCGTGGATGAATGGCTAGTAAGTATTGACTTGAAAAAAAGGCTTTTAACCATAGATAAAAATAGTCAATATAGGCCCATCCGAACATTTTACGTAAACGATCTCCATACAAGAAAATGTAGCGCCATCTGTCGAAACTCCTGCGAAATACATGTTTATTTTTTATATTTTATTTTATCTATGTGTCTGTGGTCACCTTGCCTGCAATATTATTATTAATTCAAAAAAAAAGAAATAGGTCTTTACCTATCTACATAGGTAGATAGACTACTGACGGGGGAGGGTGCAAAATAGTCATTCTTGCTCCCAACTGGCGACATTTTTTCGCGCTGTTCGCCCTGTCTATAGTATACAAGTCTGTGCTTTTAACACGACTGCCCAAAAAAGGTGTATAATGTTTTTAGAGTTCATGGATGTATGTATGTTTGTGTATATGTATGTGAGTGTCTTTATCCCACCATAACTTCTGAACGGCTACATAGATTTGGACATATGGAGTATCGTTAGAATCATTATATCGTTCCGAGTAACATAGGCTATATTTTTTTGGAAAAAGTAGTTTTACCACAGGGGAGTCGTGTTTTTTATTTTATTTTTATTATTTACTTGTTTATCCAAGAGAATCGTTCTTGATTTGAAGCGTAATAATTATTATGTTGTGCAAAATTTTTAAACTAATTTGACGGGTCTAAAATATTTTTATCAATTTCAAAATGTCCATGGAATAGGATTGCAATCAATGGTTGCCCTATTTATTAAACGCGTTAAATTAGATAAGTTTAGAAGTTTTGCACAACAGTAATTGGCACTTTTGACTAGTAAAAGAGTATAGCAATGTTGTCGTAGCTTGATATTGTGAATTTCGAATTCGTTCCGATATCTACAGACTACAGTAGTAGCAGAAGTTACGACTTTAGCGTTCGTTACGAATTCAAGCACTTTGTCAATAAATGTTAACTATAAGGTTACTTACTTGTTTAAGAGCTGGTGCAACCATTTTTTCTTCACTATCATCACCTCATCGAACCTCACGTTGTAGGTCTTAACCTGACACTGAGATATCTGCTACCGATAAAGGCGTTTATCCACGAGGAGCAGTTCGGTCATATTGAATTTTATAGCACGCCATTAAGATAGTACCAGCAATAAAACATTATTTGTATGCACATATTAAAACACATAAACAGTGAACAAACTAAAGGGCGAGATAGAGAAGTATCAACAATGAATTGGGCAGATAAGGAAAAAGGTCGGGATTAAAACTCACCTAAAAATAAAAGGAAATAAAGGTCAAGTTAGAAAAGGCTATACAGGCAAATTATGACGAGTAAACTGTTAACATTTGCTCAGATGCACTCTCAGAGTTGCACTTTTAGCTAATAATGGTGCTAATTCTGTTAAATCGGCACCAATGACAACCAAAAATGGGGAATCATTGAAAAAAAAAACATTTTTTTGGGTGCCTATAATATAGCCTAGCTACGAGTAGGTCTTTTTAATAAACAGGTTTTAGCGCGATTATATCTAACGATTGCTCATAGTATAGTCATTACCCTCAATAACACTGTGAAAAACTTATAGTATGTAGCTAGTATCTTTCGTGATTAATAATGACTAGTTTTATATTTTAACTGAAGTTATTTCAATGTCGTGTAACGTGGTTATCTTTTTGGGTTCAGCTGTGCTATTCGACAAAATGAAATAGCTGCCAGACAGCTGCCAACCCGAATATGTCATGCAAAATTGTACTCTATTACAACTGACAAATTCATTGATGCAGAGATGTACGCTCGTCGCTGTTTTGCATAGCACGGCAGTAACTCTATGTATATACAGAGCTAAATGAAAAATACTAAAATTGCTTTCAGGCTAACTAAAAATAATGTGCGACTTTTCAAAATTCAGGATTATTTTCTGGTGGATAAAGAATTTTTTATAATGGAGGTTTTTTATTCTACCACATTCCGTTAGCGGAACGACAATTAATTTACCTTCGATATTGTCTGGTTCAATTGATTCCTCCAGTAATATAATTATAGGCTAAATACACGGAAAGATGGACAATGAGAAAGAAGGAAATAAATTCACTCACTTGTATAATGTCCCAACTTCTTCTGCTTTCCGGGCGCGATAATTCAGCACCTTTTGACACTAATTAAATAAACTAGGCCGGCCGGCACCTTTATTTGCGAGTATATTGTTTCACGTACAGTTCAATTATTCATTAGTTTCTTCGGCAGATTGATTATTAATGCGAATTTAAGAAGGGTTGGATTGGTAAATTACGCGACACAAAAAAATGCGTGCGGGGTTATAGCACCTGGCGGTAACTAACTGAAGCGGTTAGAATTTGAGTGATTTATAAAAATGTAAGTGAGATAGATAATCTCAAAAGGTAGGATGCGGGAAAGAGAAGGATATAGGAAGTGCATTAGCCTATATTAATATGACGTTGATAATTAACTTCAGTTTTGAAACTGAACACACCCCTCTCCATGAAGGCTTCGGCTTCGTAAACAAAATACAAATTAATTCTTGTGTAAAGTTAAATTTTCTTATATTGATAATGTGTGTGCACCATTACAATGACTAAACTAAGTAAAACTAATAATAAAGTTATAGTATAAATGTTAATGCGTTAGTAGAGTTAAAATCTTATTGCGTTGGTAATGAACAGAGCATTACTATAACAGGTCTCTTATAAAACCCTGATTCAGTTCGAATTTGCGAACTACTCTATTCTTACCAGGCATAACCTTGATAATTATGCCAATTGGCCATTGTAAGGGTGGTGTGCTTTCTACCATCACTAAAACATTGGTACAATTATTATGCGAATACGCTGTTTTAAAACTTATCCAAAAAGATCGGATAATTAATTCTAAAAGAGAAAATATAGTAAAAGAATAAGCGCGTTTTTCTGTGATATTCAGACCAGGAATAAACTTAAAAGATATGGTAGAAAGAAAATGCGATGGCATTAATGCGATAGGTTTAGACGCATCTGAGCTTAGAACGTACAAAGGACAATTAATAATAATAATAATTAACGTAATTATTTGCGCTTGAATTTCAATCTCGACGAATAAGTAAACAACGCTACCGTATGGTGATTGAGTAGAGCCAGCAAAAGCCAACAATGTTATCTGGGAATTTTCTTTGACACCCATACAGTGCGGGAATTTAAGTTGCGAAATAATTGGCAGCTCAGAAACATAATTCTGCCATTTATCAACATATTCAGGAGGAATATCATCACATCTTAAACTCAGAAGCCATGACTCCTTTATGAGCAATTTTGCGAATAAAATTACTAGATCAACAAGATAATAGCAGAGTAGACAGAATAATATTAGTTCGAGATTAGAGAGAATAGCTCGTTTTGCGGAAGCTATTTGCAGTTGCGATACTGTAAAATAAAAATAATCGGATGTGGGTTGCCAGTGTAAGCATAGAATTTTAAATGTGCAGTCTGTATCGAGAGAGATTAATTCAGATTTGCGATAAAAAATGGGAATGTTTTCCAACAAATCAGGAGAGTTGCTGGTCCATCTCAATAAATTAATTCCATCAGCTTTAAAGAGTTGGATCAACTCGTCTGCTATCTTGACTGCTTCGTCGAGAGAAGCAGCACAAGAAGCCAAGTTGCCCACATAAACGTCTCTCTCGATGGCAGAAGCAGCGACAGGCCAGTTTAGACTCTCGTCGATTGCGAGCTGTCGTAACGTTAACCGAGCTAAAAATGGGGTGGTGCGCAGTCCAAAGGCAACTCGCGAAAACTCATAGGTTTTAAGCTCGTCCTTTGGTGAGAATTCGTAAATAATGCGCAGATAATTGCGGTGCGATAAGTTAACAATACACAAATACATATTGTGCCTAAGATCGGCAAAAAATGTAATGTGAAAAATGCGGACATTCAGAAGAATGTTAAATAATATGTCAGCTTGTAAATTACAACCTGTGAGAAGTATATCATTTAATGATAAATTAGTATCGGGAGAAAGTTCTTCCGAATGAGAAGGTGCGGAGTTAATAGGACAATATTCACCCAAGATAATTCTTGAACGCGTCTTCTTGTCCTCGCGTACCACCGGGTGATGCGAAAGGTAATAGCCTGACATAGCAGGTTCACCAAATGGTAAGCGTGCGAGTATACCTTTTTCAAGGTAGTAATTAGTGTAATTATTATATCTAGAGTGAAGTTTAGGATCTTTTCTAAACCTTCTATCTAGATTGCGAGAGCGGTTATTTGCGATTGGGTACGAGTTACTTAATATATCAGGTTCTTCCTTAAACGACGAGTTACTTAATATATCAGGTTCTTCCTTAAACGGGAGATTAACTGATTGCGAATAGCGATTTGTAGTAGGCGTGTTTATGTCCTTACACTTTGGTTCATCAGGACTCAAGAATTTGCGTGAAGGAATAATTTCTATTGTCCTAAACCTATCAATTAAACTATCTAAAGGTTTACTTGTGAAAAAGCACAAGGGGCGGGATTTGACAGGTTTATGGGACAATATAGGCGCGTCTCCAAGAATAAGATACCCCAGTGAAGAAGAAAATGCATAAGGAGGATTTACACCATCGGATATTTTCTTGTTCTTCACTATTTTACAATAAATATTTACTCCTAATAAAATATCAATAGGGCCTGGTTCAGCAAAGGTATCATCGGCCAAAGGTAAATTTTTAATGAGACCTTCTAAGGCTGTGATATCCACTTGCGAGTTAGGTAGTTGTGAAGTTATTTTCTCTACAACCAGAGGGCGCAATGAGTATTCTAGTCCGTTATTAAAGCGTGATTTAAATTTAAATTCTGAAATACCATATATTTTTTGTGAGGTTTCGCCAATGCCGTGAACTTCAGAGTAAAGATTTTGAGAATTAATGGGCAATGAATATTTTTTACAACACTCAATAGAGATATAACTTTCTTGGGATGCGGGGTCTATCAAGGCGCGGACTAGATGAGGCTTATTATTTTTATCAAATATTTGAATTTTTGCGGTTCCTAATAGAGTGGTCGTAGCGATGCGATGCGATTGGTCATACGATAAGTTGCATGTAGTACTAAGTGAAGACGTTTGAGTCGTATCCGTCGCTTCCGTGACGGGTTGCGAAATGGGTACCTTATTTTCGGACTTTTTTAATTCTTTTTTATTAAAACACATTAATGAGTGATGGAATGAATCGCGGCAGTAAGTACAAAAGCGTTGAGAAGAGCAGTTGATCGTCTTATGCACGGTAGATAAACACCGGTTACAAAACATGTTATTTTTTACAAAAGAATGTCTCTCATGAGGTGATAGTTTCATGAAGGAGGGACAAGAGTATAGATGAACGTGTTTATTGCCCTTACATAAACTGCACATTGACTTTTCCGATGCACTTTTAGGTTCTGTGTTTACAAAACTTTTGGTTGAGGGCTTCGGATGCGAATTGCTCTTCTTATTATTTTTATTTTGTTGAGGTTCTAACCCTGTGTGGATAGATCGCGACATCGTTTTATTTTGATCCTTCACAAATTCAATAAGACTTTTGTAGGTAGGGATTTTTTGTTTTCGACTAATAATTTCAAACATTTTTATTGTTTCAGAATCTAATTTAAGCGAGGCTAAATGAAAGAAAATAAAATCTGTTAAATCTATCTCTAAATGTTTGAGAGCTTCTACTGCGGAATTGAATGTATTTAAGAAATTATCTAACGAATTGGCATTAGTGCTAGTAATCGGTTTAAACTGTAATATTTGGTTCAGGTATGCGGAGGCTATTGAACGAGGATCGTCATATTTTTGCTTCAGGGCTTCCCATATTATAGGATAATTATCAGCAGTTGCGGGCAAACCAGAACAAACTGAAGCTGCGGTACCTTTAAGTCGACCAACTAAATAAAACACCTTTTCGTTATTACTTAAATTCGGATTATCATGGATCATATTTCGGAACTGTAGGTAAAATAAAGGAAATTTAGTAATATCGCCGTTAAATTCCATTAAGTCTATAGGTGGAAGGTAAGATTTTAATTTAGGAAAATTAGAAATGGATCGCGTATTGTCACCTTCCGACCTTGTATTTTTGTTGGAATTTAATTCTAATATTTGTTTCACATAACAAAACATTTCCTCGAAGGATGTCCATGACTGATAATTAATAATGTATTTAGGATTTAATCTAAACTGGGCTTCATTATAAGAATCCAAAATTCGTTCGAATTCTTTGCGTAAAGTGTCAATATTAGAAGCCTGAGACAATAAAGAAGAAAGTTTAGAAGAATCTTCTTCGACCTCTTGAGCTAAGTCATACAATCTTTGCATGCGCGCAAACTGCACATCGCGTTTGCTTTCTAATAATAATAATTGACATTGATCTTTATTATAAGGTTTGGGAGAAGTCTCTGGCTTATTCATTTTTAAAGCGAATCAACGTACTTAAAGATTACTAAGATAGATTTAAAACAGAGTACTTGCGTAAAACATACAATAATCAAATAACTTATAATGCGTAGCTAATAAGAAAACACACAATCCCTTTTTTATTTTGAAGCGGTTAATTAGTACAAAGTTACACCAAAGTATAATTATTATAATTGTATGTAAGCAATGCGTAGTGTAACTGAGTTATAATGAAAATAATGCGAAATTATTATTATCTATGCGAAATATATACACCCTTCTTTGTTCGCGAGCGGTTAATAAAATTAAGTTATACTGAGTCCAATTTAACTACAGTATAATGCGGAATAATAATCGATAACAGTTGAAAAACTGTATAAGCAAACACAACCCTCTTATTTTTGCGGGTGGTAAAACATTAGATAAAATAAGCGGTTATTTGCGTAAGTAATTTACAATGCGCCGAAGTGAATTGTAACTGAGTGGCGTACGTGACCCGAGATGGGTAACTTTTAGTCACACTATTATAAATGCAGGTAGTATAAGATCTATGCGCGCAGAATGTTACTTGCGAATTTTGTTAATGCTAAATCCCAGGTTGCGGGTTATAAAATATTGAAATAATAGTGCGGGAAACGTAATAATAAAAATCTATTATTTCAATTACCTAAAATTCGGCACTAACAATAAGTATTAGATAGTTAATAACACCTGCTATAAACGTAATGATGCACACAGATCAATATAATAATAATGATTTTACATAAAGAAGGACCATGAGTAATTAATAATTAACTAAATATACGGCTCGAAGTGGCCAAAAAATGTGGTGGATAAAGAATTTTTTATAATGGAGGTTTTTTATTCTACCACATTCCGTTAGCGGAACGACAATTAATTTTCATCTCACCCGCTCGGAAAAGCGTTTTTTAATGCCCGAAATGCGGGCGGGAAATGCTATTATATTCCCTAGGCCGCCAAAGCATTTTCATTTTTCCCAAGGGAGACAAAGTAGTATGAAAATCCCTTCCGGCCCTTGGGCCGAAAAGCATTTCCAACGTCAAACTCAAATTACGTGTCATGTCAATGTCAAAGCTGAAGACTTCTTTTTTTTCTAATAACACATACGTTCAGTAAAAAGTTCGACCTTAGAGTTTGTATAGGTACACTAGTTATTTTATTTTTACTTTTTCTTAGAATATCAATAAATATAATAACTCCTATTTAGTTTTATTAATTATAAAAGAAATCTGATTAAATAAATGATTTTTCCTAGTTGTTTATGTAATTATTGTTAAAATATATTTATAAAATTTTATATTATCTTTGGTTCTTAGAAGTTCCTATTTCAGAACGCATTCAAAAAAAAAGTAAAAAAAAAGTTTCTCATTTTTTTTTTCTGGTCTAGTGTTAGTTGTCTATGTTTCCAATCGTGATTAAATGAAAATAGGTACCCAATATTTTTATTACTTTATTCATTATTTTTTTGTTTTAACTTTGAAATATGGTGAGTGATGATTGAAGGTGGTTTCAGTAAGTGAAATTATTCAGAGTTACCAAAAACAACATTTAACATAACTCGCAATGCCGATCTAAAGTGTTCTTCTGGTGATTTTCCTCGCTGTGGTGAGATGAAAAATTTTGTGTTATGTACGGGCGCAAATTTTTTGGGTCTCGTGTCTTTGAATGCCTCGCTATGCTCAGGATTCTATTATTTGAACCCCTCGCTGCGCTCAGGGTTCAACCCTAGAATCCTTCGCCGCTCAGCATTCAAATTTGACACTCGGCCCAAAAATCCACTTTGCGCCCTTGCATAACAAATAACTATTACCTTCGATATTGTCTGGTTCAATTGATTCCTCCAGTAATATAATTATAGGCTAAATACACGGAAAGATGGACAATGAGAAAGAAGGAAATAAATTCACTCACTTGTATAATGTCCCAACTTCTTCTGCTTTCCGGGCGCGATAATTCAGCACCTTTTGACACTAATTAAATAAACTAGGCCGGCCGGCACCTTTAATTGCGAGTATATTGTTTCACGTACAGTTCAATTATTCATTAGTTTCTTCGGCAGATTGATTATTAATGCGAATTTAAGAAGGGTTGGATTGGTAAATTACGCGACACAAAAAAATGCGTGCGGGGTTATAGCACCTGACGGTAACTAACTGAAGCGGTTAGAATTTGAGTGATTTATAAAAATGTAAGTGAGATAGATAATCTCAAAAGGTAGGATGCGGGAAAAAGAAGGATATAGGAAGTGCATTAGCCTATATTATGACGTTGATAATTAACTTCAGTTTTGAAACTGAACATTTTCATTTCAAAAAATAATTCGATGTTTCTAATGTACCATTATCCTGTGTCATCAAACACGTGTAAGCGTAGGGTTAGTGAACTTTCACTGCTATACAGTGCGGAATAATGGGGTCTTACACTAGGTACTTTTGAATTTGATAAAAAATATTACTTTATTATAAACTAGGATAAAAATAATAACGTGCAGTGAAAAAAATTTTAAAATCCAACGAAGATTTACAAAGTTACAGGCGTTTAAACTTTGGAGTGGGGGGATCTTCTATCCCTTTCTCGCAAAACGAAAATTTGTATGAAGCCGCACGAAGCTACTATGGCATTGGTACTTTGTGACGTCACAATGTCATGTTGCTATCTCTGTCTAATCACAAATCTTTAAATGCTTATAACTTTTTTGTTATTTGATCGATTTAATTAGTTCTTTCAGTGCACGTCATTATTTTAATTCTACTTTATAATAAAGTAATAAAAAAATTGGAGTCAAATACCCTATTACAGGATAATTAATAGCGCGTACATCTATAATAAATATGTATCATTAGATGTTGTATAAAATATCAATTTTAAAAAGTCTTACGCAAAAGGTGTTATTTTTAATGTTAGGAGCCGCTCGTAAGGTTCATGTGCCTTCTGCTGTGGCCTTCTGTATGTGTGTGTTTTTTTATGTACCTATGTACAGTCCGACAAGGCTCTCTTGGCACTTGAATGACATTGACAGGAGGGCGTTGTAATAGAACAAAGGTAAAATCAAAATGTAAAATCTCCTCAATTTTACTTCGATTTTAGTTTAATTTTAATTAATATTAAGCAAAAAAACACAACATACAATAGCGATATACCGACAGAGCGATCTATCAAACAGTATGACAAGATAACGGCGTTAGTTCCGGTTTTGACCAGGCGCCAAAATAGCCTTGGCGCACTGTATTTTGTATAACTCTCTACACTACTGTGATTTAAGGAAATAACGAAAATAGGAAATAGGCATGGACACATTTCTCTCTCATTTATTTATTAAAATTGATTATATTTCTGACAATGTTTCTGTTTTAATTAATAAAAAAATACAAGTCCAAAAACAACAGAAAACATATGTGCTATTATACAAAATGAAATAGCTGCCAACCCGAATATGGCATGCAAAATTGTACTCTATTACAACTGACAAATTCATAGATGCAGAGATGTACGCTCGTCGCTGTTTTGCAGCACGGCAGTACATTGTGGCAATCGGATCAATCAATCAAACGGAAAGTACACTTTTTTACGGAACCTAAAATGAATATTTTATTAATAGGTACCTACGAAGGCTAAGATTATCATGTGCCGCATACTTTTTTAAACATGTACCTAGTACATAACACTAATAAAGAAATTACTCCAACATGAACATCCAAACATAGTTGGTATGAGAGTAGAGTTACTTTAAGTTCAGGGCGCGTTTGCATTTTTAAACCCTCGAAAACTTAATTTTAAGTCATAAATAGGGAGTTATCACTAATTTTGTTGACTATTTAAGAGCCAACAAGTAAGGCCTATATGAAATAAATATATCATTCATTTGAGTACACTGTAGGTACCTAAACCTACCTAAGTAAGTACCATGTTAACTTTGAATTTCAGAAGAACCCTTCGAGAGTACGACCCACGCTTGGCCAATATTTGCAAAATTTAGAACTATTCAAAATATCTAAATTAGGCGACTCAAACCACCGATAGTATATATTAACATATTAATATTACGATTACTTTACTATCACTTTTCCAATAAAGTAACATCATTACAATATTTTAGATTAGTAAAAGAGTGGTATGTAGCTAACATATAGGCTTCGATGATGTCGGAGGATAGGAATAAAAAAAAATAGTTTAGATACACTGCGGCTATTTAATTTTAAAGCAATATTTATTCAATTTTTAAAAATTAATCTTGTGTCACCATAAACAATAAAATTAATTATGAATTTAAGGGGACAAAATTGTAATAAATTATATTGCTGTGCACTTTTATGATATACCATAATGCGAATTATTACTACACAGGTACATAATATTATTATCCACTATTGAACCATTCTCTATCGGTAGGTACTCTATTCAACAGTTATATTAATTATATTTCATACATTTTATTCTTCAATAATAATAAACACAATCAGGTACACTTTCATTGTACTGGCAATTTCGCACTTTTATTTATTTTGTTTTTTAAAACTGACCACCCTGATGGACACGCTGTCCCAGCCTACGTCCGCGCCATGCTTCATTCTTTTATTGTGCGCGGCAATGAGCACTCGACTACAAAAACACGTCTCGTTTTTGTTAATTTAGGTTCAAAGTAAAAAAAAAAATTAAGTGTTCAGTGTTAAAACTTGCTTAATTTTCTATACTGATAATGCTTAGACGCTAGTAAAATTTATTATTATAACAAAAATAAAATCAAATCAAATCATATAATTGTGCATTCATCTTCGTCAGACTCCGAGGAAAGAGGGTAAGTGAAAATTAACCTTTTTTCCCAGATATCACATCAACTCAAATATCAATGCTGACGAAAGTGTGTCCAAAAATTGAAATCCTAAGGCATCTCTAAGCTAACTTGGAGGGTATCACATTGAGGTTATCACGAAAGTATAGCATGATGCGCGAAATAGTCCAGGCATCTCTAAGCTAGCTTGGAGGGTATCACGTTGAGGATACCACGAAAGCATAGCATGATGCGTCAATGCTCCTGGAGGTTGACTGCGGGTCAACACGAAGGATTTTAAAAAACCTCAAAGGACTTTGCGGATACCAACGGGGGACGATGTCGGTGTGGCGCTGTTCTCGGCTTCACTACAAGTGGCTCCGCATGACCTCCCGGACTTTGATCCCGAATTGCTATCGGCGCTCAGTCATAAGAACTATATTAATGGTTAGTCCCGACAGTTGTAAAATTCTAGCCGACCTTCATTGCAAAGAATCAAATAGTTTATTTGATATACTTGCCTGGCTTATGAATAGCCAGTTAAACGTTATAGCCTTTTATCAGTGATAACTATTTCACGACTTAAAAACTAATTCCACGAGGGTACCAACGCGTCGAACTTTTCTAACTACCTACAACAATAATGTTTAGATTTTGTGGTGGAAAATAATTTACTTACTTTCGAAAATTAATGTTCAGATTGTGTAATGGGATGATAATTTAACTGTTAGCTCAAAACTCAATAAGTTAACAATATTATGTATAATGTACCATTAGTCTGAAAGTTTCATTGAAGTGAATTGTTAAATTCTTTCTGAAACTAATAAAAATCTTAAACCACAACGCGTCCTGAACTGAGAAGAAGCTTAAGTATTGACAAATGACATTTTGTTTCGACAAATGACAAGTAATTAAAGTTCACGAACGGGACCAGATGTTTTTTCGGAGAAATAGTTTCGGGCATTATACTAGTTTCAATGGTTACTGATCGTCAGGTGTTGTAAATAAAGAAACCAGCAGGGCGCGGCGGGCGACTTTGCTATCGACACCCACCGCTGGGACAGCGCAATCTCGTTTCTCGAGAAACTAGCTGGCCTCCTCTCGTTACGGCTCGGCCAGCAGGGGGGGCGTGACACACTTGAGTATTGGCGATCAGCCGCGAGGAAGATGCGACGTGGCAGCGAGTCTCCAGCATCAGCCACAACAAGGACGAGGTTCATCGACGACGCTAGACATTAAGGTACCTATATGCCAGTTGTCTTCAACATTTTGAAGTTTATTGGTTACATATCACTGACAAGGAATCCGTCACGATCTATAACATGATCTAGAATTTCGGGAGTTATAATAAGTGAAGACTATTTTTTGACTTTCACTAGGTGTACAAATGTACGTACATTCAATAAAATATTTTAATGAATTGAACAAATTAAGGAACTAGCTCCAAAAAATTATTATTACATAATACCATTTTAAAAATCGTACACTAACACAGTGTACCGCCTTACACGTTCACAACAAAGAAAAAGCGACAAATGTCTTTGACAATCGACATTTCTTTTTTGGGTGAGATAATGTGGGAGTGAGTCACTGCATGTTCGATTATAGTTAAGATGTGTCTAACCTCAAAATCTTACGTGGTAAAAGATACATTCTAAATTTAAAGGCGTTGAATGAATTTGTAGTTCAAAATCCTTTGAAATTGATAGTTCATAGAACAGCTTACAAGCGAATACTTAAAAAGGGTTTTATGCCTATGAACTGAAGAATCTTATTTTAAAGTACCGATTCATCCTTGGTAAAATACATAAAGAAGTTGTGACTCATCTCAGATACTTACCGCGGTTTTTTCATGAAGATTTGTTAGGTGTTAGAGTGTTAAAGTTATTTACTACCCTCAAAACATGCTCAGTTTCCTGGTTTTATTTTAATTTCTGACGATATGGCAGTATCGTTACCCAACCGCAAACTATGACGTGAATTATGTAACAATTCAAATTCTGTAAAAAAAAATTATACGCTTAACTCGTTGTATCATCTAAGAGTTAAGCTTAATTCCGATTAAAAGTCCTAAAGTCCACTTCTCCAGCTATTAGGTATGGATGGGGTTACACAGAACGTCTGTAGAAACAAAAAATGTAGCCCGTAAGAAAAATTAGACTTTAGACGCAGCTGTTCGTCCATCATCGGTTATCCTATCAGATGGCCAGTGGTTACAAAACATTTTTTAAGTCATCTAACTCCCTTAAACCTAAAAGGTTGAACTAGTGATTCACACGATTTCCCGGTCTAGATGAAGACTAATTCTTTTCATTAGAGGGATTTTTGTTTTTGTAATAATTAACGTTAAGATGAATCGAAATACCTCTTTACAGAGTTGATGGCCATATTTTTCGATACATCTATTTTGATACACATGATTTACATCAGTTGCATAGAGGATATCAAATATCCCCATTTAAACGATTGGGTTAATTGTTTCTTATATGGAAATTAAAGATAATCAAAAGCTGACCAAGAGTTACATCCAGTTAATGGGATTAAGCTATCGCTGTAAAATTATATACTTCAAAGTTATTCAAAGAGTTCAATCCAGTTATTGAATTTATCGCTTCTTGCAATAATGCGAAATGTAATCAATATGAACCCAGACGTCTTAGAAACAGACGCATTCTGAACATTTTGGAACACCAAGTTTACCTTTGCTCTTCTATACATTCTTCTAGAGGTAGAATGCTTAAAAATACTATTATAGACAATGCTTTAGACATACATCGTCTAAGGACCTCTACAACTTTGGATTTCCTTCTTTTACATAAGGTGTCAAAAGACTTACTTCTTATAGTACATTTATTGATGATAAATAAATAAATATGGTCTTTCCCTAGAGAACCACAATTCATAGGAATTACTGGAGGAAGTTCTCTGAAGGCATTAAAAAAAAAAAAAAAAAAAGGACATTTTGTTGGAATTTTTAATAATCTATATGTTTCAAAAATTTTGTGTTATTTACAAAGTTTTGTGGCAATACTGCTTTAATAACGACTGAGATCCGTACAATCCGTACATTATAAGTCAACCTCGTAATTTCCAACAGAACAACTTGTTAACGACGTAGCATATGGTACGATTACTTGTTATCATTCGGCATTGAGTTTAATTTCTGCTGATGATTTTGGGTCAAATAAAAAAAAAAAAAAAAAATATATATATATATATATATGTATATATTATATTGCGAAAATGAATAGATAAATTAACATCAAACACCACATAGTAGCACACAATATAGTATGCTAACACATTGCTCAATGGGCCTTAATAAGACTTTATTCATTCCGTAACTTTGCTTTGCTGATCTTGTAACTTTTTTAGCTTTAGGCAGTAGACACAGCACAGAATGAAAACATTAGCATTAGTTAAAGTTAGTATTATTGTTTTTATATAATTCAAGGGAATTATTGAGTTTATACAACGCCAGCTACTACTCAGGGCGAACCAGTTTTAATTATACCATAATCAAAACTGAAGAGAAAGTATAAAAATTTGCCACAGCTTTGAAAAACAAATCGATATGTCGTTTACAAAATCTTAGACCAAGATATATAATAAACAACCTCCTGATAATGTTGAAGCGACCTCATAAGGTCGCCTGCAGGCAGACCACCGTGAGAACGTGTCTGCCGAGGAATATAATCTCTCACGAGAGAGGTCTGCGTTTCAGTGTACTCAGCACCAAGTACGCAACACTTCCTCGGCGAGCACGTCGTTTGTTGCTTGACCTCATCAGAAAAGCAGTCTGCTGGTAACAACCATTACGGACGTTACCTAAGTTTTATAACCTCTTATTGAGCGATGATGCTTCTGTCGCAATAGCTCTTTTGCTCTCTAATCATTAATCATTATAATCTATCTAAATATAAATTAAACCTATTTGTAATGTGACTGGTTTATTGATCCAGGAATTGAACGAAAAGATTGCGTTAATTAAATACTTCTGTGGTATAAAGAGGACCTATTTCCTATTATAATAGGAAACAATTTACTATCTGTTAATGTCCATAATTTAACAAAAATTTTCATCTCTAAACATCTACCTGATTGTGTTTATTATTATTGAAGAATAAAATGTATGAAATATAATTGATGATTAAACGAACTTACCTGTAAGTGAAGTTCTATCACAATTATGTGAATACATTTTATTCGAAAATAATAATATAAGGTCCCTCCCATACCCAAAACCCATGAGTATAATACGAAAATTTTGTTAAATATTCTCTAAAGAATGAAGCATGGCGCGGACGTAGGCTGGGACAGCGTGTCCATCAGGGTGGTCAGTTTTAAAAAACAAAATAAATAAAAGTGCGAAATTGCCAGTACAATGAAAGTGTACCTGATTGTGTTTATTATTATTTTCGAATAAAATGTATTCACATAATTGTGATAGAACTTCACTTACAGGTAAGTTCGTTTAATCATCAATTATTTCTTATTGCGGTAATAATCTTCGAGTTGCAAGGTATAACAAAAAATACGGATAGAAAATATTCGGATATATGTTGAAATAATTAAAAAAAAATATCTTAGCAAATATAAAAATTTTAGTATAAAAAAAACATGACTTATCTCTAAATATTTGTACATAAGTAGTACATATCTACGCAAAATCGTATTTTTATCATTGCATAAGTATATCATCTTATAACCGAAATGTGCATATCGAACTGTAATAATTTTTCCACAGATTTTAAATTTTTCCTATTAAGTTGATCAACAACTTAGGAAAAAATATTACAGTTCGACCACACTTAGGCATTAGCCAAGATAAATTTATTCTACTGCATCTCACGCAAAGCACAGAAAAAACTTAAACCAAGACCCATCTACAAGAACATACATATACGCACATATCTAGAAGAAACTTAAACCTAAGGTCAAAAAAATCTATACAAGTTAATTCTATCTTTGAATCCGTTATGGTGTTTCATTCAATACTCGTATTCAATATTCCTGCCCCTTTAATCCTGATTCATAAATGCGAAATCTTTGATTAAGTATATGTAACCTAATCAAAGAGCGAAATAGCAGTGGAATATTCTGTTTTGTCTTTGTATGGTAACAGTAATTTGACATTCAAAGGAAAGATACAAAACAGAGCATAAGGCGGTGCATAACTGTTCCATTTTCCACCGCTATAATTCACATTTGTGAATAAGAGGGTTAGTGTATAATATTTACCATGTCATCTATATTCACAAATATTAGTACCCACATAGAAAATATAATAATTTTTCTGTGAGTACCTATACCTCGGTTAAGCTTCAGGAATCATCTTCATCTTAACTTCTTCGTCGTCTTTGATCCTGTTATCTCTAAACCGACCGAAATTGAAGAAATCCTCAATTTCTTGAAGCGTCCTATCCTTAGTTTCAGGGAGAATGTAATATAGAACAAGTAACGACAGTCCCATAGCTACCCCGTAAACAGCAAACGTACCGTGTACTTTTACACTAACTAATAAAAATGGTGTTGCTTGCATAGCTACCAAGAGGCAAACTGCTAATATAAGTCCAGCCACTGCTGCTCCTACTCCTCTATGCGCTAAGGGGTATACTTCCCCTAATAAAGCTAGAGGTATAGGTGTACAACCTAAATTAGATAAAATAAAGTATACAACAAACAAAGTTATAGGTATCCAATGTCTCTCTGGCGATATATAATCATTTGATGACAAAAACAAGTAAACGCAGACACATACTAAAATAAATAAAGAAGAAAACCCGCTCAAGAATAACAGCGTTCTCCTTTTCATTAGTTTCACTAAAACCGAAGAGAACACAGCAGATCCAGTTATAATTAAATCTATCGCTAATGTGTAGTAAAAAGATTGAGTTTTATTTCCAGTTACCTCAGAGATAATCTGTAGAGCGTAAGCTGCAAAGAAGTGCCTTCCGCAAGCTTCTAAAACGATGGCAGTGAATAACGTAACGGCAGTGGGTCTTAAAAAGTCTCGTTTTGTAAATTTACTGATGACCTCCATACATTTTTCAGACATTGATGTTTTTATTTCATAGTTTGTGTCTTTTTGCGCTCTAATTAATTCTTCCAACTCTTTTTTTGCATCTGGATCAGTACCACGAAGCCAATTAAATGAATTTTCACTAGCTTCAAATTTCTTTTTCGAAGCCAACCATGCGGGACTTTCCGGCCATGTTAAGACTATTAACAAGCCCACGAACTGTGACCCCATACCCAGTAATGCAATTTGATTCCATTTAAAATAATTCCCCACAATGTGTACTACCATATTTCCAAGGCACACTGCGGCAGTTTTGAGGTTTAAGAATATACCCCTGTTTGCCGGGCTAGTATACTCACCTATGACTACAGCTCCCAATATAACGGCACTTGCACCAGCAAAACCATTAAAGATTCTTCCTAAAATCAAAGTATAGATATTGGTAGAAAAGAAAACTAAGACCCATCCGATGATCCCTGGTACGATGGCGAAGATATGAGCTTTTTTCCTCCCGTATCTCCCCATCAGGAACGGTGAGAGGAGGAACCCTGGTACACCGGCTGGTGCTATACATGAACCTGGAAAAATACAAATAGGTAGGTCCAAGGTCATGGTTGTTGACTATAAGCCACATGAGAAAGCTCAGAGTCACTCGAATGATGAAGAAATTCATTGTGGAGAAATATTTACGTTTTTCGTTCAAAAGTCAGGAGCTACGGAGAATATATTGAATAAGGAACATTATATTGAGATACGAGCGGTAAAAAACAAGTAGGTAAATAAAAACAGATTGACAGACCGAGCGTGAATATAAACTCTGTTGAAGTACAAAACGAACACTTTCTTCAATTTTCTCACCTGTAGCAAATTTTTTTAAGTAGCTGAATTATTGTAAGAAATGTGAAGTCATTTAGACCTAGAAAGAATCTACGATCAAAGTAATATTAATGAGAAGAAAACCCCCTGATTGGTTGTAACTAGGGATGGTACGGAGCTTCGGTTCCGGTTCCGTTAAGTCGGAACTTCCGATTACTATTATACTTTCGGTTCCGACTCCGGCTCCGACATTTTTTAATCGGAGGTGTGAATCGGAGGTCGAAGCATAGATAGCGGGCGAGTACGGCGGCGTGTGCCGACCGACTGTTATGATTCGACAGGTTCATACGCGTCGCGCGGGGAATCGCCCCTCCCCCGACCCGCGCACTCAATTGTCAATTATTTTTTCACTTGTTAACGCACAGTCACGACAGCACGACACGTTCATTGGTTAAATAGATATTTGTTTTGATTTTTGCGGCTTATTATCAATGAAAGTCATCTGTTTTTGTGTTGGACAATGAAACCTAAATCAAGTTGTATTTGGAACTACTTCATTGAAGTTAATTCGGATTCGGCAAAGTGTAAACTGTGTATGAAGACGTATTCAAGAAAGGGAGGTACGACAACGTCTTTAAAAAGCCATTTGAAGTCTGTCCATGCCACTGAATATGAAGAATTAATAAAGTTAGAAACTGAAAAAAAAAATACTGTAAGTGTACAGCCTTCGACTTCGACGCCCCTTCAGGATGCTAAAAAACAAATAACTTTGAAAGAAACTTTGGCGAAGAATACAAAATGGTGCACTTCTAATCCTAAATCTATGGAAATTGACAAATTGATTTCTGAAATGATTGCTTTGCAAGATCTACCCTTCAATTTTGTGGAAGGTATAGGATTTCGGCGACTTATGCAGTTCATCGTGCCGAATTATCACTTAAGGGGAAGACATTTTTTTACTGAAAATATTTGTGGCCAATTATATGAAACATTAGCAAAACAAATTAAGGATTTGCTCTCGCAAATTGAAAAGATCTCATTTACAACAGATATTTGGACCGAACCAAGTTCGAATGTGTCTTTATTGAGTCTGACAGCACATGGCATAAATGGAGATTTTAGAAGACTCAAAGTTATTTTAAAATGCCACACATTTGACGGAAGACATACAGGAGACCTAGTTTTAGAAAATATTAAGACTATGTTAAAGGAATGGGGCGTCGTAAAAGAGAAAATTCACTGCTTTGTACGCGAATCTGGATCTAATATGATACGAGCAATGAAACTCGGCGACATACCTGATGTCAGTTGCACTATACACCAGTTGCAACTGTGTGTACGAACATTATTAGATTGTGATGAAGACATTAAAGCCTTAATATCGAAATGCAAAAAAATTTCGACGCATTTCAATCATTCCCAATTAGCCCGGACTGAACTGCACAAAATACAAAAGGAACAACTCAACCAAGAATGTTTGAGTGTAATACAGGAGTGTAGTACGCGGTAAGTTGTGCATTTATTTTTACCTCCAACCAGATTATTTAATTAAATCAAAGATCTATCCATGCTAATACAATAAATTCAAATAAAACCACTAAATCGATTTGAATAAAGCTTGCTGTGGTATATGCACGCTGATTATAATGAGTGTGTTATTTAGTTTCTGTCATTTATTTAATTTAAATAATACTCTAAGTTAGTATAACTTAGAGTATTATTTAAATTATAAGCGTTAATTAGTTTAATAATTTGTTACAGGTGGAACAGTACATTTTATATGTTACAAAGAATGATTAGAATACAAGATTCTCTATGCCTGTACGCATCTAAGCACAACATCTCTCAATTGTCTCCTGAAGAATGGCTGCAGCTTAAAAAAATAGTGACTATACTTCAACCTTTTGAAGAAATTACCCGAAATATGAGTGACAATAACACAAGTATCTCATCAGTAATTCCACTTATACACACTCTTAAGTTTACATTACACACTGAAGGCAATAAACAAGACACAAATGAAAAATTTAAAAGTATAATAAAAAGTACCGTCGATCAATTAAATTCTAGATTTAGTGACCTTCAATCAAACAATTTCTTTGCAATAGCAACATATTTAGATCCTCGTTATAAAACTAAATTTTTTAATGAAGTGGCTAAACAGAACATTGAAACAGAAATAATGTCAATATTTGATGCAGCAGATACTTCTAAAAACGAGGCTGATAATATTGTCGCTCCTGTAGAAAAACGGGCAAGAATGGAATTACCAGCAGAAACTAGCCATAGTAGTAATGTGCAATCAGTTTTGTCAAACATATTATTAAGTAGTGATGAAGAAGACGATAATAATACCACACTTGATAAAAGTCCAGTTTTTGATAAATTTGTCTTCGTAAAAAATATACTAAATGAGTTCAATAAAGAAAAACGTATTAGTATTAGTGATGATCCGCTATTATGGTGGAAAGTTAATGGTAATACCAAATTCCAGCCCCTGCAATCAATTGCTCGTCAATTTTTGTCTTGTCCACCAAGCTCGGTAGCGAGCGAACAACTTTTTAGTGGCGCTGGCATAATCTACGACCCCTTAAGAAACAGATTAGAGGGAGACAAAGCTTCAAAGCTTTTATTCGTCAAATATAATACGCTACTTTTAGAGTCAATTAATACGATTTAATTTTTTTAAAGCTTTTGTTCGTTAGTATAATTTAATTACTAATTGATTAGTATATGCTACTTCGGGTTTAAATTCATTCTATTTAAACTTGTTGTTTATATGCCAATTTTGTTCATTTTGTATGTTTTATCATAAAACATAAAACTTTTATGTTACAACTGAAACTTAAAATAAAAAAAATACTACATAATGTTTTATTTGACGACCTAATGGCGTAGCGGTAGCGAACCTGCTTCTACGTCGGAGGTCGTGGGTTCGATTCCCACTACTGGAGAATGTTTGTGTGATGAGCATGAATGTTCTCCAGTGTCTGGGTGTATTTCAATATATTATATTTATGTATATTAGTATGTATGTATATTTATCAGTTATCTAGTACCCATAACACAAGCTATCGCTTACTTTGGGGCTAGATTGCGATGTGTATAATGTCCTGATACATATTTATATTTATTTGTCCTTAAATAATAATTCTCTCTCATGTCACCCTGCTTCCGATTCCGATTCCGACTCCGGTTCCGATTCCGATAAAGCAAATTTAAAAACTCCGATTCCGGCTTCGGTTCCGATAAAACTGCTTCCGTTACATCCCTGGTTGTAACTAACGTGGTTATAAATGATGAGATGAATAGTTAATACAATTTAAAGCTTCAAACTGAGTTCATTTGAATTGTGAACTAGCGATCTGAAAACGGCAATTTTGAAATACATTTATTTCAGAAAGCGTTAATTTATAACTTCCTGTCGACGTTATGGTTCCTCCCTGAAACAACACACATCTACGTTCAAAACACCTGAGTTCAAAACTTTTCTAAACAAGCCTTATGTTTTCATTATCCACCCTTTTATTATATTTGAACAGCTAATGTGGTAAAATAATGGAAAAAAAACAAGATTTTACCATATTCTTTACTTAAAAATATTATAACATAATAGTAGTTTATGAAACGGATGCATAATGGGGGGTATTAAAACATGAGTGTGAGTTTAAAAAACGAGCCGCAGGCGAGTTTTTTAATAGTATCACACGAGTGTTTTAATACCTAATTATGTAGAGTTTCATACACTACTTTATCTACGCTCAAATTATCATAAATCCAAACCTTAAAATCTTGCTAACGTTTGTCGTAAATCCTTCACTTTGTTGGTAAAAGATTGTGGGTCATTTTTGTTGCAATTACTAAAATGTCACGTGGAGTTAAATTTTCTTTAGTAGGTTTCACTGCTAGACATTTTTCCGGGCTAAGTTTTGACTAAGTAACAAAAATAACACATTGAAATGTTAAAAGTTAGGTATGGCGCCAAAATTCAGTTGTAAACTGCGTATAGTCTGTTAAAAAGTCATGAAACAAAAAAGAGTAGAAAAATATTTATACAAGTCAGATAAAGTATATTTTTAGTGGATAATTAAATAATCAAAAATTATACATAGTTCTTTTCAATATTCTGTATGAACACACTTTTTAATCAGTCATATAAAGCAGGGAAAAATTATTGTTTCCGTGAAATAATTGTTGTCTATGGTCGATCATGGCGCATCCCATGACTACCAACTAAATGTTGTCTGTGGTCTCCATATATAAAAAACAAAATTTAGGATTCTCTCTTTTGGCTATGACGACAACAGAGAAAATAAGTTATTCCCTGGTCTGTGATGACGACACATAAAAATACTGGAACCCAGAGCCAAGTATCGTAATGGAAATTATTCAATTATCTAGCGATATTTCCATAGTACAGTGATGTTATAATGAATAACTTTTTAATAATTATAGAAGTCTGTGAATAAAGTAGGTCAATATGTGACACATTTTGATTTCATAATTCGAACTTTAAGCAATGAGCGTAGATAAACTAAAATAAACTAATCTTTATATCTATTACAATTGATAGTTTTCTTATTTCTATCATTATCACTTATAATTAAACAGACCTCTGTTTTGATGAATTTATTTAATTTTATTTATTTATTTTTAAAAAGCAAAATATTTGATATTGTTCGTATTCTGACAATTATTGTTTTAGACTCTATATCTGTTCGTGCTACAATACTCATAGAAACATTTCATGATACGTATTATTTTAATCTCATTAATTAAGTACCATATTATGCATCAGTTCACAATGAATCACCAATTTGTTACTATTATACTACATTTAAGTTTTTGCGAAATCATCTTTACCTATACTTGTTCATCATCATCAATTATGTTTTCTCTTAACCTATACCTCGGTTAAGCTTCAGGAATCATCTTCATCTTAAATTCTTCGTCGTCTTTGATCCTGTTATCTCTAAACTGACCGAAACTGAAGAAGTCCTCAATTTCTTGGAGCGTCCTATCCTTAGTTTCAGGAAGAATGTAATAAAGGGCCAATATTGATAGACCCATAGCTGCCCCGTAAACCGCAAAAGTACCATGTACTTTTATAGTAACTAATAAATATGGCGTTGCTTGCATAACTATCAAGAGGTAAAGAGATAATAGAATCCCAGTTACAGCTATACCAACCGCTCTATGCGCTAAAGGATACACTTCTCCTAATAATGTAAGGGGTATAGCTGTACAACCTAAATTAGATAAAATAAAGTATACAACGAACAAAGTTATAGGGATCCAATGTTGTTCTATAGATATATAATCATTTGTTGAGAAAAAAATGTATAAACAGACGCATACCAATGTAAGTATGGAGGTAATCCCGCTCCAGAATAAAAGTTTTCTCCTTTTCATAACCTGCACTAAAAATGCCGAGAACACAGCAGATCCCGTTATTATTAAATCTATTCCCAATGTGTAGTAAAACGATTGTGATTTATTACCAGTCACTTCAGCAATTATTTGTAAAGCATAAGCAGGAAAGAAATGCCTTCCACTCGCTTCTAAAACGATCCCAGCAAATAGCATCACAATGGTCGGTTTCAAAAATTCTCTTTTAGTAAATTTATTCACGACGTCTAATAACTTTTCAGACATAGAAGTTTTCATTACATAATTGTTGCCCTTCTGTGCTCTAATTAATTCGGCCAACTCTTTTCTTGAATCTGGACTCGTACCGCGAAGCCAATTAAATGACTTTTCACTCGCTTGAAACTTCTTCTTCGAAGCCAACCACGAAGGACTTTCCGGCCATGTTAAAATTATACAAAATGCTACAGTATGGGGCACCATAGCTAGTAATGCTACTTGATTCCATTTAAGAAAATTCCCCAAAATGTGCACGGCCATATTTCCAAGACACACTGCAATAGTTTTCATAGTTAAAAATGTCCCTCTATTTTGTGGACTGGTGTATTCACCTATGACCACAGCTCCCAATATAACGGTACATCCACCAGAAAATCCATCTAAGATTCTTCCTAATATTAAGGTGGATATATTTTTAGCGAAAAATATTAAAAGCCATCCGATTATTGCCGGTATGATGGCCAAGACGTGAGCTTTTTTTCTTCCGTATCGGTCCATCCAGAATGACGATACCAGGAATCCTGGAATGCTAGCCAGCGCTATACTTGACGCTGGAAAAAACATAAACATTTGTAAGTAGTTGGAACGGCTAAGTTTAGCCATACAAAGAGGTAAAAGTGTCAGCGTTTTGGGCACCATGCCCATAAACAATCAGTTGGACAGTATAGAGTTATCCAAGGCAAAGGTAACATACACCACTACGGTTAATTTAAAAATAAAATTTTATTAGTTATTATTGAAAAATAAATTCTGTACAGACGTGGCCCAAAGACTACTAAAGAAATCAATGACTTGAACATTTGTAACTTGGGATGACTTGCATTCGGATAACTGACAAATATTTGGCGCCCTATAACCACTGTAACGTCTGTAACGGTGTAATATTATGCAATACAAGAAAAAGACGGACGTGACGTGAATTCCACACCCTGTACAAGGTTTAGAAGGCTTTTGAAAATGAAGGCAGAAAACGTAAAGAAAGTAAAAAATATTTCCAAAAAAAATGCATTTGTATGCAATACCTACCAGCTTTGGAGAGCGTCACTTAAATGCAAATGTTTTTGCAAAAGAATTAAACTTTTTTAACAACACGCAATGTAATGCGAATCAAATAGTCAAATTGACCGTCTCCCACGTATTCACAGCTGATACAGGGTCTCCATAGAAATAATGGTACATACATATTACAACTTTTAAAACTAAGCAAGAACTTAAAATGTTATACAAGAAATAACTAAATAAACTAAATAACTTAGTGTATGTTTGTATAGAATTGGTAACTCTAGGATATTCTCTACGCGTGAGAACTTTTAAAGGATAAATAATTATAGCTTAGCATTAAACATTTCACGTACCTACCTAAATGTTTATGAAAACATAAGGCTTGCTTTGGAATTTGAACATTATGTTTTAATAATGAAATATTATTAATTATTGCCTAAACTATTAGGTCATAGAAAACGACCGGTCAAGTGCGAGTCAGACTAGCGTGTAAAGGGTTTTGTAGGTACCAAAAATGGAGATGTTTAGATTACTCAGAAACAAAAACTTTTTTTTACAACTTTCACTTATTTTTCTTTATTTTTAAAATTAATTTCTTAGATTTTCATTTATTTTTATTCAAAAGGTCGAATAAATAGTTCCTCCGCTTACTCTTATCTCCGAAGTTTACCAATAACAATTATAATCCTCTACAAACAAAGTCCGTTTGCCGGTTTGTTAACAAAAGCGGTTCTTGTCGTTTCACTAGTACATTACGGAACCCTTAGTGCGCGATTTTGACTTGTACCAGGCCAGTTTTTTCCTAAGCATTGTGGAATCCAAGGGTACAAGTAAGGGTACGTACCCACCCACGACGCCACATTCAGCTCAGCCTTAATCTCGGAGTCTGGCGCGCTTAAGGCTGGCAGCAGGATAGACGGAAAGCTCAGCACCATACCCTGCCCCAGCATGTTCAGAAGGACACCCATTACGGCCCATGTCTGAAAACACAACATTTCCGGACTCGAAATTTTGGACTTATCACGGTGCTTGAAAAACTTTGTTAAGAATGCGCTGACCTACGGTTTCTCCATACACCCTTCCCATCCTGCCCGGCAAACGATTGCACGGTGCGTAACGGGCAGGATGGGAATTTTTTGTCCCATCCTGCCCGGTACCGGGCAGACGCACCGGGCGAAATGGGAGCAACCCACATTAGTAAATAGTAATTCGTGTATATTTAGATCATGTTGTGATGTTATTCGGATTATTATAGTAATAATCTATGCTCATGGACATATTTGGTTCGGAAATACTTCTCTAAAAGGAATTATATAAATGAATTGATCCTTTTGCTTATTCTTGCGTCAAAAAGGACATGTTTTATGCTTATTTGTTTTGCAATAAAAACAAATCTCACGTCGCATTAGTTCAGGAGCACAGTTTTTATTGTCCAGCTAAAGAAAAACACCAGTCAATAAAGTAAGTTACAAGTATTCATTCATATAATTTTTTGGTATTACGGAACTCGACCGAAGTTATAACAATCAAAATTGATTACTATATTTCACCCATAGATTTATATAGGTCGTCGCTCGCGCTCCGACTAGATAGAGCCCTTCCTAACAACGACAGCTCCGTGAGTGCGGCAACTTTTTCTTGTAGTGTGAGTGTGTCAATTCAAATTTGTATGGTGCGCGGATGCTAGTGTGCGTGAAAATTTTGTAGCGACGGGTTGGGTTTGCCAATTTAAGTATTTTTTGCCGCACTCAAGGGCGGCCTCTAGAGATCCACTCTATGATTTCACCCATATTTTCACCCAAATTGGTTGAGTAATATTAGCGCGAAGGTACAAATAGGTACACGAACACACACTTTGTGTAGCTTGTATGCAAACGCCTGCATGAACGGCACAACAACATGTTAGATAAGATAGCGGTCTAATTCTAGAGTCTAGACAGGACCGAGATATTCAGTGGAGTTTTGCAAAAGTTAAACCGAGTAATATTCGGTACTCGGTACATCTAGTAACTCATCCATCTCTAATGTCTAGTATCGACCAATTGCCAATCAAATCCATCTTCAGCGTCAGGCGAATAACGTTTGCGCGAGTTGGCTTCACACAACTTGTACGAGTAACTTGCGCTTAGATTTATTTATATATTTATTTATTTAACACTTTATTTGTACACCACAAAACATAATACTATAACTACGAAGTAAAAACAAAAAATTAATTAGTACAAAAGGCGGCCTTATCGCTAGGTAGCGATCTCTGCCAGGCAACCTACAGATTAGGAAAATACAGAGGAACCACGGACTGCAGGTGGTGCAACACTACAATAATTATACCTAAATTCAAATAAGTACATACTACTATAAACACTAGATTACACAAATAAAAATAATAAAATAAATATAAATATTAATAAATATTAAATAAAATAAAAAAACTAATATATATATACTGAATAACAATACTAATAATACAATAATTATAATATATGTAATGAAATGAGTGACATTTCATTCATTTGAATTTGCCGCGCTTCGCGTATCTATGCTGTGTCGGGTGCCTATGATATAGTGATTGGTGATCTGTCATCTGTGTCTATGATTCAATGGCGTATGACGCGCAGATTGTTTTGTGCATTTTATTGTTATAAAAACTTATAGAAAGAATGTGATTGAGGACTCGATATAAAGTGAACTTTAAATGTCGTTTCTTTGTAATTTCAGGTGAGATAGAAGTGTAATTGTCGTAACTTGATAATAACTTGATGATTGTAAAGACTTGTTAAATAAAACAAAACTTTGTAATTTCAGAGAAACAATTTGTGGTTTGCTTTTGGAGATCCTAAATGTCTTATAAAACGACATTTTTGTGAACTAAGAGAATATGGACCGGCTTCAGTTTGAGTTTACGATGATAGCCTCAAATGATGGCAAATCAAATGTATTAGCCATAACTTCAATATGTACTGAAGAAGGAAAATGTTATGTTTTACCCGAGGAACTGAAGCCGGTGAGTCATCATACATATATTGTTAAAACGAACACTTTCACAAAAGTAAAAAATAGCATTAAAAAAAGACACCAGAGTAGAAAAGTATGGATAAAGTTGGATGAAAATCTAAAGAAGACATATGTAGATGAGGAAGGTAATATGCAATTTTTATTTCAATATTTAGATGAAATGAACACAACACAAGAAAAGGACAAAAATGACACTTTGCAACAAATCTTGGAACAATTAATAGAAACTACAACTAAGAAAGAAAGTCAACATAACTTAAAACATATCTCAGAAAAATTTATTATTGAAAAATTCACAAGCAAAAATCCTAATGCGATGCAATGGATAGAATTTTTTGAAAAAGAGTGTGCGCGCTTTAATATAACAAAAGATGAGACAAAAATAGATATTTTGAGGTTATTTTTAGATAAACCTTGTTTGGATTGGTATAGCTCGATGATCATAAAACTAACAATAAATTCTGAATGGAGTGAATGGAAAGACAAGTTTTTAGAAACTTTTAAAAACCAAGGATGGGACATAGTCACATATGCTCTCGCATTTAGGTATAAAGAAGGACAGTTAATTGATTATGCCATAAAAAAAGAACGGCTTTTATTAGATATAAACAAATCTATAGATTCCAAAACAATGATAGATCTTATTGCAACTGGTTTACCTGGATTTATCTTAAATAAGTTAAACAGGGATGAACTCAACAACACTACTGACTTGTTCAACGAGATAAGAAAATATGAAGGCACGATGTATAAGAAAAACTCAACTAACATAAAGAGCAGTACATTTTATAATAAAAATAAAACTTATGAGAGGAAGCCATGTAAGACTTGTGAGTCTTTGGACAAAGGAATTAGATATCATCCGGAGAAGTCATGTTGGTTCAAGAAAAATAAAAATGAACCTGAAAAAGTTCTTAAAACTAAAAATGTAAACAATAACTCCATAATTGAGGTAGACATAAATACTGAGAAAAAAAACTAGTAAGTACACCATTAATCAAAATCAAGCTTTTATTAGAAAATAAACTAGAAGTGAGTGGTATTTATGATTCAGGCTCACAGATTTCTATAATAAATTCAAGATTAATAAAAGTAAAAGAAAAAAAAGATGATGTGAATATAGCATACATGAAAACGGTTAATGGTGTGAAGAAGATGGATGGCTTGATAACAATAAAAATTAAAATATTTGATTTAGAAGAAGAGGTGGATGTATACATAGTAGAAAATGAAGATTTTGATGATTTCATAATCGGATTAGATATGATAAAGAAATTCAGATTAACCCAAAATGAGAACTTGCAGATAGAACAAAAGAAAATAACAAATAAAATAGACAGGATGTCTAAAGATAACAGAAATGAAGATAATAATATAAAAAAATATACAGTAAATTTCAATGAACACATAGAAACAGAGGAATTTATAAGTATGACAGACCATTTAGATAATCAAAAGAAAACTGAGATAGAGAAAATTATAAAGGAATACAAAACAATATTTGCTAAGGACAAGTATGATATAGGTTCAGTTAAAGATTATGAAGCTCGCATAGATTTACAAGTAAATAAATATTGTAGTAAAAGACCATACAGATGTACAATACAAGATAGATTAGAAATTGAAGAGCAAATATCGATGTTACTAAAGAATAATTTAATAGAAGAATCATACAGTCCTTTCGCTGCTCCAGTGACATTGGCGTTTAAAAAAGGTGAAAATAGAAAATCCCGTTTATGTGTAGATTTCGGAGAGTTAAACAAAATAGTTATACCACAAGCTCAACCATTTCCTTTGATAGATGATCTAATTATTAAAACTAGAAATTGCAAGTATTTTACTACACTAGATATAAACTCAGCATTTTGGGCAATACCATTACGGGTGGAAGACAGAAGTAAAACAGGATTTGTCACACAAGATGGCCACTTCCAGTGGACCTGCCTCCCCTTTGGCTTGAAAACATCACCAGCAATTTTCCAGAGAATCTTAAGTAATATTCTAAGAAAACACAATCTCACAGGATACTCTGTAAACTATATTGATGATATTTTGATATACTCGTCTACCTTTGAAGAACATATAAGGCACATTAGAAATGTATTAGAGGCAATAATTAAAGAAGGCTTTAGACTGAAGTTTAAGAAATGCACCTTTGCTTCAGACTCGGTAAAATACCTCGGCCATATAATTCAGAACAATTCAGTAAGACCACTAAAAGACAATTTGATTTCAATAAGGAACTTTCCAACTCCTAAGACGCAAAAGAACATCAGACAATTTTTGGGAAAAATAAACTTCTACCATGACTATATACCAAGAAGTGCAATTATCTTAGATCCATTACACAATTTATTACGAAAAAACGAGAAATTTGTATGGTCAGAGAAATGTGAAGAAGCATTCAATCTGATAAAAAGATATTTATGTTCGCAACCGGTCTTGGAAATATTCGACAAAGCCTTACCAATCAAAATCTTTACCGATGCATCTTTGGAGGGCATTGGAGCAATATTAAAACAGACACAACTAGATGGTAAAGACAAACCGGTGGCATATTTCTCAAAAAAATTGAATGAACATCAAAAACGGAAAAAGGCTATATATTTAGAATGTCTTGCTATGAAAGAAGCTGTTAAATATTGGCAGCACTGGCTCATCGGAAAACAATTCACCATTTACTCAGATCACAAACCTCTAGAGAACATGAACATTAAATGCAGGACAGATGAAGAATTGGGTGATCTCACATACTACCTATCTCAGTATGACTTTACCGTAAAATATATACCTGGTAAAGAAAATTAAAAAACATTCACACATGTTACGCAATAATGATATTTTAATGCAATGGGTCTATAGTCTAAAAATATTCAGTACAGCTACTGTGGTGTCTTGCCTCCTACTGGTTTATGTAGTATTTAATTTATTTCAACACTTTCCATACCACGTAAAAAATAAGTCATACTTTGCTCAAGCAGGTACAGCAAAGAGCCTGGAATTAAATGAACTAGTTTATGTTAAAACGTGTGAGTATAATGGTATGAATTTCCTGACTTTATCCTAATATGAAAATTAAATCGAAACTTTTCAAGATTGGATTATTTAATGCAGGCTCTCTTGGAACTCGGCATGAGGAATTTTTGGTGGCGATGAGTGATATAGAAGTAGACGTAATGGCAATTAACGAAACCTGGCTTAAGGAGGGAGAAGAGGGGCTTGCTCCGCAGGTACCTGGCTACCGCTTTCTTCACTCACCTCGGCCGACAAATATAAAAGGGGGGCGCGGAGGGGGAGTGGGCTTTTATATAAAAAAAGGCATAAAATTTACTATCTGTGAGCATCCAAATCCCCATTCAGTGGAACAGATGTGGTTGAGCTTAAAAGCTGGTAGCAAAAAGATCATGGTGGGTACAGCTTACCGGCCACCATGGCAGGACATTGATTTATTTATTGACTCTATGACCCAGTCCCTGACTTTTTTCTCAAGTTGTGATACTCTAGTACTTTTGGGAGATTTCAATATCAATTTACTTAGTCCATTTGACAGTAAAACTAAACAGTTTAATGAATTTTTAAACTATATGAACCTCAAGCAGGTGGTCACGGAACCAACACACTTTACCGATCACAGTGAGACTTTGATAGATTTGGTATGTACGGACGGCTCGTCTCGAGACGTGGAGGTGCTTCACATAAAAGAGTTAGGTGGTCATGCCATTGTCACTGTCGCATTTAACCTGAAAAAGGCTAGAATAGCTCCTCGGTGGATATCTATGAGACCACTAAAAGATATTAATGCAGAGGACTTTAATGCGGACCTAAAAAAAATTCCATGGAGTGTCATTAATTCTTTACCTGAAGTTGAAGATATGGTATCTCAATTAAATGCTTATATTCTAACCTTATTTGACATCCATGCGCCTTTAAGAAAGACTAAGGTGACTGAGAAATCATGTCCTTGGATAACTTACACCATTAAGAAAATGATAGCACTGCGGAATCAAAGCCATTCTAGATATAAAAAATCAAATAAGGAATCGCATAAGCAGTATTACAAAGATTTTAAAAAACTTGTATGGGAGGCTATGGAAGCAGAAAAAAGAGCTTATTTTAAGACTTACATAAATCAGTGCATTAATAAACCACTTCTGTTATGGAAACATTTAAAGAAAAATATAGGGATTAAGAAGCAAGAGTATGATATACCTTCAACGTTATGTGACCCGGAGAAGTTAAACAAACACTTTTTGGATATTCCGCATAGTGTGAGATCCTCATTATCTAATCTTACATACTATGAATTTAACAGGTTTGGGCCAAGCATTTTTAACTTAAAAACTGTAACAGAAGCAGAGGTACTTAAAATTCTGAAAGGGTTAAAATCAAATGCTAAAGGCCTTGATGAAATCACACTAGAAATGCTATACTGGACATTGCCACAGAGTTTAGGTACTCTAACAGCTATTATAAATAAGTCTATAACAATGGGAACCTTCCCTAGTGCATGGAAAACTGCAATAGTCAAGCCTCTTCCAAAAGTAAATAATCCAACCAGTATGAAGGAGCTTAGGCCTATTAGTATATTACCATGCATATCCAAAGTTCTAGAAAAGGTTGTATGTGCACAAATGACAGCTTATGTAGAGGAGAACAACATTCTGCCTGTTCACCAGTCTGGCTTTAGGAAAAGTCACAGTACATCAACAGCTATCATGGATGTAATCGATAACATCTTAACAGCTCAGGACCAAGGCATGGGAACCATTCTGGTACTGCTTGATTTTTCACGTGCCTTCAATTCAATCGATACTTCGTTGCTGCTGTCTAAGTTGTCGTTCTATGGATTTGGCTTTTCAACTATAAAATGATTCAGTAGCTTTCTCAGTAACAGGGATCAATTCGTACAAATAGACCGAGGTGATGGTACCCGCTTGATATCCTCAACATCTCCAGTACTTCGAGGAGTACCTCAGGGGTCGGCGCTTAGTCCATTGCTTTTTGCAATTTACACAGCAGATATTGTCAATTGTTTCTCCAACTGCAAATACCATCTTTACGCAGACGATGTACAGTTATATTTCTCTTTTAAGCCTCGGGATGCTGCAGATGCTGTAACAAAAATTAACAATGACTTAAATAGAATAGCTAACTGGTCAGATAAAAATTCACTGTTATTGAATCCTCTTAAATCTAAATACATGATTTTAGGAACGGTTAAAATGACAAAAATGATCGTAAGTCTGGATCCGCAAGTCAGAATAGAGAGCAATCCAGTAGAAAGAGTTTCTGAGGCTAAGAATTTGGGGGTAATTTTCGACTCAAGCTTACATTTTGAATCACACATTACAAATATTGCCAGAAACTGCTTTTACAGGTTAAAAGTACTGTACAAGATAAGATCTTACTTGAGTGAAGAAGTTCGAATACGGCTATGTGATTCATTGATTTTATCTAAGCTGAATTATGCGGACACAGCTTATGGGCCGTGTTTGCTGGAAAGAACCAAGAAATTAACTCAGAGGGTCCAGAACGCTTGCGCTCGGTACTGTTTTTCTATTGCTCCTCGTTCACATATAAGTCCTTATCTTAATCAGGCAAACTTACTAAATATGTCATCCCGGAGAAACTTGCATCTGGCTACACTGTTATTTGGCGTTATCTCTACTGGTAAGCCGGAATATCTCTTTACGAAAATTAAGTGGGCAAGACAGCACAGTAGATTTCCACCAAGAGGTTTGGCGTGTCAATTGGCTGTGCCAAGACACAGCACCGCCGCATTCCGAGGCAGTTTTAGGCTTGCTTTTTCCAGGATTTGGAATGTGATTCCGCCACCAGTGCAAAACCTGAAATCAGTATTCGCCTTTAAAGGTAAACTCAAAAAGATTTTATTAGACAAGCAAAAACTGGGTTAAAAAAAAAAATCACTCACTTCACTTATGTTTAATTTACATCGCGATTCACTCAAATACCTGGAAGGGCAACACAGGTAGGTCTTAAGGTGTTTCTGTTGTCTATAAAATCTACTTTATCCATTTGTTATCTATTATTAATCCAACGTGCAATTTATGTTAAATTTGTTAAAAATAAAACCATAGAGTTAAGTACTAACACAGGTCACAGACTCCTAATCTAAAACCACAGCACAGATAGTAAATAGTAAGTAACACTGCCAAACTTCATAGAAAGGCCTCGGAAGTCAGGTGGAATGACAATTTTATTTATAAATTAATATTAAATTTATTTTGATGCATATTTAAATTTATAATAATTGTCGTAGCCATAGCATTTAACATGTTCCTTTTTGTCATCGATCTATAATATTTTTGTTGACCAGCGAAGTCAAATCGACGGGCAGCCCGGGCCGGTCCGGGACGTCGAGGTTTTTTAGGGGCCGGCTGAAAATCAGCGCTGTTATGGTGTATCTACACCATCTCGGCATTATGCTGAGTCGTTGCCCCTTTTTGGGTTTTCTGGTCACAGTTTTCTTTAGTTTTAGTACTCTCTTGACTTTGTAATTTTGTTTTTCCATACTTATCTGTGTCCATTTTCTAACCCAAATAAAGTTTATTATTCTTATTATTATTATTATTAAAATGTAGAAGCAGACTGTTTGAGCCGAAACCCTGTATTAGAACCAGAAGATAACAGAGAGGAAACATTGAGAATAGTTAATTTAATACAAATAAAAGATATAGTTGAAGACCAAGAGAAAAATGAAACAATAAGAGAAAAGAAACAAAATTTAATACTAAAAAATAATATCTATTATAAAAAAATAAAGAAACAGGAAAAGATTATCCTCTCAGAAGAATTTAGTAAAAAACTTATTGAATACGCACCGCGCCTGTGCACGATGAATCAGCGGGCAACTGCCGGGCCCATCAGAGCAGGCCAGCGGATTCCCACAGGCAGCGGCGGTGGCGGGTCGAAAAAGGCCCGCCAAAAAATTTTATTAGGCGTTTTGCACTGGGTTTAATCCCGCGGCACAGAGTGACTTACTACTATGTACTTACCGGCGCATGGAGACAGCCAGCACGTGGAATCCGGGGAGTGTGTTCGTGTAGGATGAATGTAGTGTGTGATGTCTGCGGTGTTAAATGCAAATAGGAACACACTCGCCCTCCTTGAGGGATCTTTCGCGGCGGCGGTACGAATTCGCGGGTAGCGAAGCGAGTCCGCGGCGGCGTGGTTTCCAGGTGGCGCGGGAGCACAAAAACAGTATTCCGGATAGCCAAATGGGCCCGCGGCGTTAGAATGACGCGGCGGACAACACAGCAAACGAAGCAGCACAATAAATCGGGCTCGTAAGAACTAAAACGACACGGGCGTGGCCGGCAAAATTTCACGCGGGCAACGCGGGCTTGGGTATGACCGTTTCAATCGGCTTGTAGCACCGAACTCTTCGGCGATCGCGGACGGCAAGTGGCGGCGTGGCCGGCAAACAACACGCGGGCGACGCGGCACAAAATGGTACGCGATAAATAGCTCCTCATAAATAATAAGACGGCACGATGCGGCGTGGCGGGCGACTTCACGCGGGCGAACGCGGCACACACAGTCGACCGACTCCGTCGGGATTTTGCACCGGACTGGGTCGAGCGAACGCGCCGGGGCGCGCGCGGGCGCTGGTCGCAAACCGCTCGCGGGAGAGGGGCGTGCAGGCCGTCGACGCGATAGGCCTAGCATAAAACGGAGTGCTAGCGTAAAGCGCAAACACCCCCGCCAGTGGACCCAAGGATTTGGGGTCCACTAACCAATGGGCAAGCGGGATAAGGAAGAGACGGCTCGCTGCAAAACCGAATCTCCGACCATTACCTCGGCAACTCTGGGAACCCCATCGGATCCATATATCAATTTAAGAATGCGTCCACGACGCCAGCACAAAGGCAACAAATTAGACTCCTTAACTAGGACAAGATCACCAACCTTAGGTGGGTCGGTCTTGTCGGACCACTTAACGCGCTGCTGCAAGAGATGCAAATATTCTAAATACCAACGATGCCAGAAATTTTGGGTCATCTGCTGTAGCAATTCGAAACGAGACAACCGTGAGACCTTCACGTCCCTGAAGGGGTACTCGGGCAGGGCGTTAAGGGGTTCGCCAATTAGGAAATGACCGGGGGTTAAAACTTCCAGGTCATTGGGATCGGACGATAAGGGGCAGAGTGGCCGAGAATTGAGGACAGCCTCAATCTTACAAAAAACGGTAGCGAGCTCTTCAAATGTCAAAATGGTTTCACCTATCACGCGTCGGAGATGCGTCTTTGAGACCTTGACGACGGCTTCAAAGATCCCGCCCCAGTGGGGACAAGCTGGCGGGTCAAAGGTCCAAGTTATCCCCATCTTGGACATTGCCGTGCCGAGGCCTATCTTATTTTCATTCAAAAATTGGACGACTTCCTTCAAATATCTATCGGCACCCTTATAGTTGGTCCCACAATCCGATCGGATCAGGTGCGGATAACCTCGGCGTGAAACGAAGCGGCCTAGCGTGGCTACAAAGGCTTCGGTGCTGAGGGCACTCACCAGTTCTAAGTGTACGGCCTTGGTAGCCAGGCAAACAAAAACGCAAAGGTAGGCCTTGAGGGAACGAGCATTGCGGAGGCTGGAGCTCTTGACGAAGAACGGCCCCGCAAAATCCGTCCCGACCGCCGAGAAAGGGCGCGAGGCCACGACACGGTCGGTGGGGAGGTCCCCCATAATGGGCTGCATGGTGCTGGCCTTCAGGCGGTAGCACGGAATGCACTTAAAAATGACGCTTCGGATGGAGCGTCGTCCCGATAAAATCCAAAATTCGCGCTGCAATATGGCCGAAAGGGCGTTGCAGCCAGCGTGGGCATTTTTGACGTGGTAATGCGTCACCAACAATTTTACAAAAGCGCTATTGTTCGGAAGCAACAAGGGATGACGTGCCCCATAGGGTAAATCAGAATTCCGGAGGCGTCCACCGACGCGTATCAATCCGGCGTCATCCAGGAAGAGGTTTAAGCGGGCGAGCGAGCCCTTCAAGGTAAACCTCGCTTCAGTGTCTCAATAGCGGACTCAAAATGCTCCAGTGGAACCAAACGTATCCAAAAGGTCCGGGCCTCCTGTCTCTCCAGGGGCGGCAAGACCGGGTTCGACATTTTGTCGCGTGGGTTCCGAGCGTTGTGGGTGAAGCGCTGAATCCAAGCCGTCACCCCAATCAATTTATCAAGGGAACTGTAGCGTTCCTGAAGATAGCTCAGCGAATTGGCTGGCTTATCTTCGACAACTCCGACTCGCAAGCCAGGTAACACATCGGGCTCGGAGAACCTACTCTGAGGCCAGGCGGACTCATTCCGAGTCAGCCAGTCAGGGCCCCACCAAAGAGAGTGGTTGACAAGGTCGGAAGCTTCACATCCGCGGGAAGCACAATCTGCAGGGTTCAGGTCCCCTGGCACATGTCTCCAGGTCAACGGGGTTTCCGAATTCTGGATTTGGGAAACCCGGTTGGCAACAAAGACTTCCAAGTTGTGGGGAGCGGCTCGCAACCAACAAAGGACAATTTCGCTGTCCGACCAGGCGTACACGTCCGTCAGGTCAACGATCGATAGGAGGGACGTACGCACATGGTTGAGAAGGCGCACCAAAAGAGCGGCTCCAGACAACTCCAATTTGGGTATCGTCAAGCGTGACCGAATTGGGGCCACTTTACTTTTCGCCAAGACAAGGTGGGTTGCGACCTCGCCGGTGTCACTGACAGTTCGCAAATAGACCACGGCTGCGTACCCTTTTTCGGACGCATCACAAAGCCGTGGAGACTGGCGTGGCACCTTCCGGGCGGTAGGAAGCAACGAGGCATCGAAATCCGATTAACATTCGGAAGTGAGGCCACAAGGGAGAGCCACTCCTGTAGTCTGAGACCCTAACCTCCCTGAGGCAGTCGACAAAAGTATGGTCTGACATACTGTCTGCTGTAGATCCAAAGTCTCAGGGGAGGTGGCTAGGTGGCAGCTAGGGTGGCGGACACCTAGCGCGACGCGCCTTCACCAGCGGGAGCCCACTGACGGGGGTACTCCGGCTGGGGCGCTGCTAGAGAGGGGGAGGGTACCCAACGTGGGGACCATCCGGCATAACCAACCCGGGGTCGCACCATGCGGCTAGCATCCGGGGCGTGGTAGGGAGCGCCTCGACCTAGCACGGGTGGATGGCGCTCCAGTTGCGTCCACACATGGAGGGGAGGCAAAAACCTAGACGGTTCGACGCTCATTTGAGCGGCCGTCAGACCCCCGTCATTAAAATGCGAGGGGGGTGTGACCCTCCCCTGGGGGGGTGTGACCCCCCCCTGGGGGGGTGAAGCCCCACCGCCCCTAGGGCGCTGGTAATCAGCAGGGGACCGTTCACCCATTTGGGGCCGCACCATGCGGCTAACGTCCGGCACCCGGTAGGGATCGCCTCGACCTATGGTGGGAGGATGGCGCTCCAGTCGCGGCCACTCGTGTAGTGGCGGCGAGAACCGACGCGGGACGACGCCCAATGGGGCGGACGCGATATCCCCGTCGTGATGACGCGAGGGGTATGTGACCGTGCCGCGGGGAGGTGAAGCCCTCCTCCGGGGGGCGGAACCCCTACCTCCACTAGGAGGTTGGTGGTCCACCGGAGAACGCCTAACGGGGCTGGCCGGGTGGCCAGGACTAGCGCCCCCGCCCATGGGGGGGTGCGCGATCGAGCGCCCCCGCCCATGGGGGGGGTGCGCGACCCAACGTCCCGGCGACCGGAACCACTCCGGTTAGCGCACAAGAGGGCCGAATGGGCACCGCCGCAATGTGGGCAGGGCCGCTGGCGCGGGCAGTCTCTTACGAGATGCTGGCCCAGGCACGAGAAGCACCACTGGCGTGTCGACACGTATTCTCTCCGGGCCGCAACCGGTTTGGCCAGGAAGTGCGGACACGAGGAGACCTGGTGGCCGGGGTGCCGACAATAGGCACAGGGGGGAGCTTCGTTGCCACGGCCCCGCTGTACTGTGACACCCGGCGACCTTCTCTGGCGTCGGCTCCACGGCCTCGCCGGTTGGGGCCGGTCCCCGCCGAAGGGCCAGTCCTTGCCCCACCCCCTCGGACATGCTCGGACCTCCCAGGGGCCACTCGAGGGCCGGTAACTCCAGAGTTATCGGCCTGGAGGCACTCCTGCTCCAAAAACTTCAGGAGGTCGGAGAAAGGGGGCAGGTAGGTTGCACCGTCCCCTCCGAAGCGCTGCTCGAAGCGGAGCTTAAGCTCCGACGGCAGGCGGGAGAGCACTATGTGCAACAACAAGAAGGACCACTGGTCGACGGGGAGATCCAATCGACGGAGAGCATTGGTGGCCACAATGCAGGGGTTTAGCAAGGCCTCTCTGAGGCCGGCCACCCCGGTGACGGCGGGCAAGGCGAGTAGCTGGGCTACATGTGCGTCGGCCAACCGGCGCACATTTTCGTAGCGCCTGGCCAGCAATTCCCGGGCCGTGGTGTAGCTCTCCTCCGAGAGGTCGAGGTGCCGCACCAAGTCCAGGGCCTCGCCCTGTAGCGAGGACAGCAAGTATGTCAGCTTCTGGGTGGGGGACAGGTCCTTCCTGGCGTGGACCAGACTGTCGAATAACGCCAGGAAGCCCATCCACTCTTGAAGCTGCCCACCGAATTTGGGCAGCTCGATCGTGGGCAGTTTCCCGAGTAATGCCGGCTGTGTGGGCGGTCGGCTGGGGGAGTCTCTAAAAGCGCCACTTCGACGCCTTTCATCAGCGGCGGTCCGGACCCCATGGGCGGCCTCCACCACCGAGTCCATCAGTTCGAAGAACTGGTCGTAATCGGCCTGAGCCGTCCTCAGTACCTCCTGTTCGGGACCGAGGGTGAGCAGGTCTTGAAAGGCCTGCTCCACAGAGGCCTGCCGAGTCCGCACCTGGTCCGCTCGGTGTAATAGGGCGGCGGATCTATCTTCGCGGCCTATCAAACCCGCGGCGGACGTCGCCCAGCGAAGCTCAGACTGTATCTGCACAGCTAGCTTTTTTATGTTCGCGGACATTCTAACAAATTAAATGTAAACAAAATGTAAAAATAAAGCAACAATAATAAATTGAAAAGGCGGCCGGCAAGTCGGCGGGCGGCGCGAGTGCAAGCAATAATAAAATTAAAGCAATAGTAAACAAGTCGTATCGCGGTCGCGGTCGTACCGTAGTCGCAATGAACAAAGCGGCGCGACCGTAGTAGATACGCGTGTTAAATTACGGCGAGCGGGCGGTACCGGCACGCAAGCAAAACTTAAAATAAAGATTAAACTTATAATTATAATAATCGGAACGCGGCCGAAACGCGGCGTTGACGCAGCGGAACTGGCGGCGATTGCGGAATTTCCGCTAACAGCGCGGCGGACGACGCGGCGCGTGGCGGAAAGCGGGATTTATGCCAGCGGCGCAGAAAATGAACGGCGCGGCGGGCAAAACCAGCGCAAAACGCAAAGCGAGGTGTAGACAAACCGCGCTCTGCTACCAAAAATGAATACGCACCGCGCCTGTGCACGATGAATCGGCGGGCAACTGCCGGGCCCATCAGAGCAGGCCAGCGGATTCCCACAGGCAGCGGCGGTGGCGGGTCGAAAAAGGCCCGCCAAAAAATTTTATTAGGCGTTTTGCACTGGGTTTAATCCCGCGGCACAGAGTGACTTACTACTATGTACTTACCGGCGCATGGAGACAGCCAGCACGTGGAATCCGGGGAGTGTGTTCGTGTAGGATGAATGTAGTGTGTGATGTCTGCGGTGTTAAATGCAAATAGGAACACACTCGCCCTCCTTGAGGGATCTTTCGCGGCGGCGGTACGAATTCGCGGGTAGCGAAGCGAGTCCGCGGCGGCGTGGTTTCCAGGTGGCGCGGGAGCACAAAAACAGTATTCCGGATAGCCAAATGGGCCCGCGGCGTTAGAATGACGCGGCGGACAACACAGCAAACGAAGCAGCACAATAAATCGGGCTCGTAAGAACTAAAACGACACGGGCGTGGCCGGCAAAATTTCACGCGGGCAACGCGGGCTTGGGTATGACCGTTTCAATCGGCTTGTAGCACCGAACTCTTCGGCGATCGCGGACGGCAAGTGGCGGCGTGGCCGGCAAACAACACGCGGGCGACGCGGCACAAAATGGTACGCGATAAATAGCTCCTCATAAATAATAAGACGGCACGATGCGGCGTGGCGGGCGACTTCACGCGGGCGAACGCGGCACACACAGTCGACCGACTCCGTCGGGATTTTGCACCGGACTGGGGCGAGCGAACGCGCCGGGGCGCGCGCGGGCGCTGGTCGCAAACCGCTCGCGGGAGAGGGGCGTGCAGGCCGTCGACGCGATAGGCCTAGCATAAAACGGAGTGCTAGCATAAAGCGCAAACACTTATAAAAAAGGTGCATGAAGATTTATGCCATATTGGGATCAGACAACTGCAGAAAAAAATAAGTTCAATATATACGGCTATAAACCTAACAAAAAATATCATAAATATTTGTAAAACATGTGAAATATGCATAAAAAATAAATCAAGATGTCAAAAAAAAATTGGATTAATGTCACAACTGGGACCAGCTACCAAACCATTTGAAATAATGTCAATGGATACTATTGGTGGATTTGGAGGATCTAGGTCTACAAAGAAATATCTACACCTTTTAGTAGATCACTACACAAGATATGCATTTATTGCGACTTCGAAAACCCAGAATGCATGTGACTTTATAAATTTAACAAAGAAAGTACTAGAGACAGATGAGATTGGAATTATCCTGACAGATCAATATCCGGGCATAAATTCAAGAGAATTTAAACAATTTTTGCAGGAGAATAACATTAAACTAATTTTTACAGCCGTGAATACACCATTCTCGAACGGCTTGAATGAAAGATTAAACCAAACAATAGTAAATAAAATAAGGTGTAAAATGAATGAGAAAAATAATAAGAGAACATGGACAACACTGGCAAGAGAATGTATACAAAAATATAATGAAACAGAACACTCCGTTACAGGTTTTGCACCAAAATATTTACTGGATGGTACAAATGTCAGTATTCTACCAAATGAATTCAAAACAATGGAAAAGGAAGACAAGTGGATTGCTGATAGAAGATTGGCATTAGAGAATACAATAAAATCTCATGAGTACAACAAGAAAATATTTGATAGAAATAGAAAAATGCAAGAATTTAATGTAGGAGACAGTGTATATGTAGAAAATGGAAATAGACTGAATAGAAAGAAATTAGACGAATTAAAAATAGGCCCTTTCAAGATAATAGAGAAAATATCGAATTCCATTTATAGGATTGATACAGGCAACAGAAAAACAGAATCAACATTATTTCATATAACAAAATTGCAACCTGTCATAACAGAGGCTGAAGAAGATGAAGGAGATGATAATGAATATGAAGATGACTAATTATAAGTACATTTTACAGATATATTGCTTAGAATTTTCGCTCTTAGGGGGGGAGATGTAATGAAATGAGTGACATTTCATTCATTTGAAATTGCCGCGCTTCGCGTATCTATGCTGTGTCGGGTGCCTATGATATAGTGATTGGTGATCTGTCATCTGTGTCTATGATTCAATGGCGTATGACGCGCAGATTGTTTTGTGCATTTTATTGTTATAAAAACTTATAGAAAGAATGTGATTGAGGACTCGATATATAGTGAACTTTAAATGTCGTTTCTTTGTAATTTCAGGTGAGATAGAAGTGTAATTGTCGTAACTTGATAATAACTTGATGATTGTAAAGACTTGTTAAATAAAACAAAACTTTGTAATTTCAGAGAAACAATTTGTGGTTTGCTTTTGGAGATCCTAAATGTCTTATATATATTATGTATATAATCTATTATGTTACAAATAAACAAATAGTACCTACTTAGTCGTCATTAAGTAGCCAGAGTTGCAATATAATGCTTTTTTACAGCGTTTTTAAATATTTTGAGGGTTTTCGATTGCCGCACCTCTAAGGGAAGGTCATTCCATAAAATAATTGCCCGCACATTGAAAGACTGCTCATAATACATCTTAGTTTTATGGGGGGGCATTGTGAGCGTTAATGTACGAGACGGTCTTAGGTCAGAATGCACTCCAAGAAATTTAAATTTCTCCTTCAGATAGGACGGCGTTAGATGCAGCAGAAATCACAGTTTCGACTTACACTTGTCAGTTAGATGCATCATGCAAGTTCAAGAATTACACTCGCCTGTAATTCTTGTATACATGAACAAAAAAACAACTATCGATATCACTCTTCGTAACTATTTTTTTAGTTGTTTTTTTGTATCTTTATATATTCGTGATAGAAATAAAAACACGTTTATACACGCCGAGTCTGCAGCGAGATAACTGCACTATAATACACCAGCCCCGAGATTGCGCAAGAACAACGTATTCATCGTTATCGTAATCGTTTATAAATTCTGCCCGCTGATTGGCTGACGGAAATGAGGGAACCAATCAGCGGGCAGAATTTATAAATGACAGTTCGGAAGCTGGACATTTCACTGATTCGCTTTGGGTACATTTAAATTAGAGCTCTATTCACGAATCACGACATTCCAATGCGATTTTGTGTATCAAGTATCCATCAATATCGATATATTCTACCTACTACTAAACTGAGATTTCTCCTGCAGATGACAGTTGCTTTAAAATATGTAGACTCTCTTAATGTCGTGACAAATCCACGATAATCTACATAAATCTTAGAAAACTGTCGATCGATTCCATATCTGAATTAGACGAAATACAAACGTAAGGGCATGAGCATGACACATTCGATCGACTACCCTGATCACGTGACTAATATGAGAAAGCTGCCATTCTCATTCGTTTTTAGGGTTCCATACCAAAATGGTAAAAATGGAGGTTCCATTTTTACCATTTTTTAAAGACTTTGTGAGACTTTTTTGATTTACGTTTCATATAAGTAAGTTTAAAGTTATGGAATGAGCGAATGACAGATATCCGACTGATTAATCAGGTTAGTCATAAATATGGATAAGTACGACTGCAAATCTCAGCCAATTTAAAATTTACATAATTCGAAACCATCCCCTGCCGGGAAAGTACCTACCCAGGGAATTGCCGCTGAAGAAGCTTACAAAAAGATAAACTTCGTACCTAATCAAAGCTTCAATCAGTACCTACATAAATCTAGGTCTTGAATCTTGATAGGTCACAACCATTTGAACGACCTAAAGACTAAAACACCCACCTGTCTAACTGTCGGTGACACCATAATTCCTCTAAACTACACACAAAACATCAGCCTTTCCACCACTGATCCTATTTAGATACTAAAATGATTGCCGTTGCCAATCTGCGCATCTCAGTCGAATGACTATTTGTAAGGCTTATAAGATTACTATATCATTGTCTCAATAAACCAGGTTATAACATAGTTTTTCTAGACTAAGTCGGGCTTACTTGAGATCATAAACACTTGTAACAGATTGATAATACGGTTTACATATCGATATATTACACATGAACATGAAAGACTTGTCAATAATAAGACAAGGCAGGCAAGCAACCTGTAACTTGTGTGTAGTTTTAGGAAACTAAATATTATGTCACTTGCTTAACAGTGAAGGAAAACATCGTGAGGAAACCTGCATGCCTGAGAGTTCACAAAAATGTTCTCGAAGGTGTGTGAAGCCGCACTTGGCCAGCGTGGTGGGCTATGGCCAAACCCCTCTTAGTCTGAGAAGAGACCCGGGCCCAGCAGTAGGACATAAAAAGGGGTTGAGAGAAGCGACCTATAAAGGCAGAAATAGGTTAGGTGTTAATAGTATAGTAGTGTAGGTGTGCTCTGGTTGTAAACAGTTCAAATCTCAATATTTTTCAAACACGCTTGCAAGTTTTTGATTTTTCAGAGTCATAAGATAAACAAGCATTTAAGGGTATTAAAATTTAAATAGGATCTGACGATGTGAAGTAATAAGACTTAGGCAAGCAACATTTAAAGATTCGCACTATCCGTGCGAAGGGTTAAGTCCTAAATCTGTTGTTAGTTGTTACGCAGCATCGCACTGATCTGGCAGTGTTTACTAGTATAACGCTTGCAGTGTTAGGTTAGGTTAGGTTAGGTTTATGTGTGTACCCCCCCGATGGATTCCAATCTTGTCGCGATGGGGGGGCTCAGTAGCCGTGGTTTGGCCCCACGGTGAAGCCAAAAGGAATCCAGGAGGGGACGCTCGGAGTGGGCCTGGAGATGGGCCCGCTCTGGATGCGTCCAAGAGGGGTGCGGGGGACAGAGTTTTCTGTCTCCTGCAGCCAGGAGGGGTCGCGGGAGGAGAGGCGTGTCGGTGTGTCGTTGCCGCTCGCCCTATCTCCCGCGACCAAACGGTGGCGCACCGTTAGATGCGTCGGCGGCGGGGCCGCAGGGGAAGAGGAGTGTCGGTGTGTCGTTGCCGTTCTCCCTGTCCTCTGCGGCCGTTTGGTGGTTTGCGGCGGAGCCAAAGATCAGATCCGCCGCGGGGTATGGGAGGTCGATGCCTGCGAAGTGCAAGCTTCGCAGGTATCGGCTTACCCGTGCCCACGGCCCCTGGGTGGCGGTCCCGGGGGGGTCCGTCGCCTTACGGATGGGCGCCGAGGAGGTAAGACCCGCTTAGGTGTTTCTGGCGGGCCTTGCTGTTGGAGGGGAGCTCCATGCTCCACCTCGTGGAGGGGCCGCGCAAGCGGCCGGGCACCAAAAAAAAAAAAAAAAAAAAGGTTTATGTGTGTAGGCTGTGTTATTTTAACGTTTTACATTATTATTAGGTATCTAGCGATGCAGATTATTCCACCCAGTCGAATTAAACCATTTGAGAACATAAAAACGCATACAAAATAAAATGGCTCTCACGGGGAGGGTGTGAGCCCCCCCCCCCCCCCCTTTATAAGAAATTTTTTGCTTGTAATGAGCCATAGAACAGGCCCTTAAATTATCGCTAGTTCGATCCCGGACACACTGTATAATCTCTCTTTTACATGTGTATTTTTGGGCAAAATATTAAGTAAAAAATGTCGTAATTATACCTATATTCCAGTACGCCTTATTGTATTGCGCTATTTAAATACAGTAAGCACAATGTCGTTATCAAATCCTACGCAATTCAAATAAACCCAAGTGTTTGTTATCAGTTAACACTATCACATAATTGCTGATTGCTCTATACATAATATCAAAGCCTTCCGTCATCCGTGCCAAATTAGATAAATTGTTATGTTCTTTAGATAAATATGAGAAACTCACAACTTGATTGAAGAAACATGAGATGATGTTGCGAATAAAAAATATTTAACGGCTGATAACAAAACTAATGTAGTGATGATAATACTAAATTTTTAACACCGGCATAAAAACAATAAAAACAAAAAACTCTCTTGCATCGGCCGGGAATCGAACCCGGGCCGCCCGCGTGGCAGGCGAGCATTCTACCACTGAACCACCGATGCTTACTAACTTTAATCTAAAAGAACGATTGCTACCACTAAACAGAGAAGTATGATTGTATGGACGTCTCTTTTCTGTGATTGCTGCTCCGTTCCTCACCGTTCTATAAATTGTACACCTATAACAGCAGTGGTCAGCTGTACTGCCACTCATGCAACATGGTTTTTAAAACCAGACATGGCCGAAACTTGTATGGAGCCACAGATAACTCTATGGAGCTATGCCCTGGAAAAAAAAATCATGGCCATCGACAAACAGTTCGTCATATTAAAGCTTATAATTATGTCTTTACAATCGTTTAATTTTTATGTTCTGAAAACATACGAGAGACATAATATCAGCATAACAATTTGCAACAAAATGCACCTATTTTTAATAGCAATGATTTTTTATTAAAAAATGATGCGTATTGGTTATGAACTCATTATTTTTTTCATATTAAAATGCTTAGAAAATGCGAGTAAACATTTTGAACAGCAATTATTTAATAAAAAAATCATTGCTATTAAAATATTTAGGTGCATTTTGTTGCAAGTTGTTATGCTGATATTATGTCTGTCGCATGTTTTCAGATCATAAAAATTAAACGATTGTAAAGCACTTGTAAAGACACAATTATAAGCTTTAATATGACGTACTGTTTGTCAATGGCCATGAATATTTTTTTCCGAGGGCAGAATCCGGCCATGTCATTTGGCTTTGCCAGTCATATCCGTGCGCACGCTAGGACCTAAAGCCAAGGTGTCGCCATTGACGGATACGTCATGGAGGACATAATTATAAATTGTAAGGCCGTTTGTCCACCGCAACCTGGAACCTGGGTGACTGGTAATCCATGACCGCCTGGTTTGCCAGATCACTCAGAAGAACTTTGCCAGATCAGAAAATTCTTCATGCATACCTACGTGCTTAAGACGCAGAGTGACGCAAATCTAGCCAATTTTGTGGCATTCTCCTTTAGTCGTAGAATTTTATATATGGGCCTAGATTTTAAAGGCGCTGATGACAAGCTATTTCATTTTACAATAAACTAAACATACTAAGTAGCTAAGAACTTTCAAGAAGGCTTTCAAGTTACAAGCCTGGCCATATACTGACATACCTAAGTTGTTTTATACCAAATACGTTGTTTTATAGTGTCCAAACTTTAGATAAATTACAAGTTTACTATTTTCTCTGCAGTAGATTATGTACATAGTTAATTGACATCTATTCTAGACAGGGCGAACCGCGCGAAAAAATGTCGCTAGTTTATCGGTGTCATTAGTACCAACAGTATAAGGCCACGCGGTAGTTCGCTCAGCAGACACCTATAGTTTTGACAGATGGCGCTACTGTTTGCTTGTATGAAAAAGGTTTACGTAAATCGTTCGGATGCCCATATCTTGAGGTAAGTAATCAGTGACATAGTAATGCGGAACCCTCGTTGCCTGGGACCAACTCGCACTATGCCGGTAATGATAAAATAGCAAACGCCTGATTTCATGTTGTTATCGAGAGACTGTTTGATAATATTTGCTAAGAAATTACACACAGAATCAGTCTTCCACAATCCGGGCCTTTTTTCCAAATAACGAGCCGAAGCCATGTTATGTTCCCAGGGAACTAGGGTACAACAAATCAAGAAAAAAAATAGACTGAATACGATAAGTACCGAGTACAACAAACGAGTTCCTACTCGCTCCCATCTCTGTTTTATTATTTGTACGTCATAGGTATGTATGTATGTTTTATACAATCACTTGTTGCGGATTGCTGTGCTAATTAGTAAATTATTATATTGTCAGCGTAACGCAGTGGCACTGGCGACTCGTAACTGCAGTTTGTGACAGCTTGTTTTGTACCTACCAAGTCATATAATGTTAATATTTATCTACTAACGTAGTTAATTCACGCTTATAACAGACAGTCATTTACATTGTAATCATACCATACATACCTACTTATTATTTAAAGCTGCTAACAGAATGTGTTCTGTAGAAATTATTTTTTTTACCTAATAATACCTTCAACAAGTAACGATGTAATCGACGATGTTAGGACGATGTAAACTTGGAAGGGTATCTCCTAACGGTTGCTATACAGCATCGCACCGGAGCACTAAATTGCTTGTCGGTGCGTCTCTGCCAGTAAGGTATTTACCAGCCATGACCGAAGAGCTCCCACTACAACAAATCTAAGCCCAAAAAATATACATAAAGTGACCCGTGCCCAGTAATCGAACCCGGGCCGGCTTTTACTCGAATTCGGGCGCTCACTGCGTTAGATAAAAGAACGAAAAATATTATTTATGAGCACTAACGACCGTTTTCACCAACAATTTAAGAAACGCCTAAGCCCATAGGTGACAGTTTTCACTTACAACAATTGTCACCTAAGGACTTATGGTCTAGGATCCCGCTATACAACGACCTTCACCGAGCTGCTTATTGGATGAAAACTATTTTATATCCAATTAAATATGTCAATAAATATATCGCAAGTGGGTTGCCAAAAAAATAGAGTCCAGGATATGATTAATTAAGAATTAAAAAAAAATCCATTGTAACATGAACTCCTATCTGTTAGAGTTCCGTTGACATCTTAGTTCAAATTAGATTGGATGAGCGATTTAGGTCGCAAATTGCAATTGTGCATAATTGTGCATAAAACCTACGATTTTATTATCCGTTAACTTTCTTTTGCCAAAACATATAGAACAGAAATACTTTCCTCAGCCAGGAAAGTATTTCTGGCAAAAAGCACTATTTATAACATCTTATCTAATTTGAACTACGATGTCAACTAAACTGTATAACAAATAGGAGTCCATGTTACAATGGTTTTTTTTTAATTCTTAATTAATCATACCCTGGACTGAAATTTTTTAGGCAACCCACTTGCGATATATTATATTTAATTGGATATAAAATAGTTTTCATCCAATAAGCAGCTCGGTGAAGGTCGTTGTATAGCGGGATCCTAGGCTATTAGTTGTCTCTTAAAATGTTGGTGAAAACGATCATAAACATCGATATAAATGTTACACTCAACGATCATAAGGGTTTCAAACCACAAAATTCGTAGAGGAAGCAGAGGCACCAACACCACAGTGCGAATCGGAAGTAGCAACTGCGCATGCTTACGGTTATAGATTTTCCAGCCATGTAGGTTATAGAATCTGAATAAAATGCCTAAATCTAGCCAAGTTCACTAATCGAAGCTTTTTGTGTTCTAAGTTTTCTTTTGTCACCAAGTGCCTTCTATAAAACAAGAATTTTTTAGGTATAGCATTAAAGAATAAAGACATTATTATAATACAGAACTGGCGACCCTCTGTAATTCGGTCTATACAATACACTCATGACAAAATCCTGATGTTGGTACAGCCATGACACATCTTTGATTCCTACCTGACGTAAATACCAATCAGTTGGGCTTTTAAGTGTGGCAATACTTAGACGTACACAGTGAAAAGTGTTTCCTATAAGTACACTAATAACTCTCAAGTAGGTACAAACAGTTAGTTACCTTGAACGTTTAAGAAAGTTACAGTTACACGGAATTGACTTGCAAAATAAGTAATTTGCAACATTTTTTTTTTATTAAACTGTGTAATATTTAATTATTATCGCATTTTAACCGAACACAATACTGTCATTTCGTATATCCGTATTGCTGAAAAATCGGAGTGAAAAATAAATTTTAAGTAACGACCGACGGTTGTAAAGTTTAAAACTGACTTGCTAGAGCCATAGACAATAGCTTATCTAGATTTCAAGAAATTCAAGATACAGACAACTTGCAATTGCTTCAATAAAATCAATATTATGTAAGCACTGAATATATCAAAAAGAATGTTTAGAAAATAAATAAATTAAATTAAATGGCGTAGGAAAACATGATAGTGTGGGTAACTGTATTGCCTGAGAGTTGAGAGTTGACGACAATGTTCCCGGAGATATGAGAAGCCCGCCAACCCGCAAGGGACCAGCTTGCTGGACTATGGCAGATGGTTAAACAAACCCCTCTCGTTTTAAGAGGAGACACGTGCCCAGAAGTGAGACGGGAATGCATCCAGTGAGACGAGAATTTCCAACAGCGCGGGACATGATAGTGCACAAATACAGATGCACTCTTTATTCCCTTTCTCTCATAATCCGTTGGAACGACAACTCCAGCAAACCTGTAGAAAGGAAATAACAAAGCATCGAAGGCTCGTCGTGTCCTTAAAGGCATGTTGGAATACCACCAATTTCCAAACTTCGGGCTAGTACTAAAATTTCCAGATAGAATAATCCAATAAGCACTAAAAGTTTATTGGCTATAGAGCCAGACCCAGGAATTGGAAGGTTTGTGAAATGTACAAAATCCCTTGATATTGAACTACCTAATGTCTATTTTGGACGAGATTTGGCAGATCTCCATACAATGAGGTGAGTAGTGGGGTGGCCAGAAATTAACAAAAAATCGGAATTTCCTGTTATTAATGGACTCATGGCTTTTTCATTTCTCAATGGATGTTAGAACTGAAAATAAGTTTCCACGATACAGGCGTCCTAGTATCGGTCCCAATGCTAGTTTTAAATATTTAGATAAGTATTATTTTTTGGATAATATTTTCGAATTTCGATCACTGTATACCTAGAAGAAACTACTTAAACTAAAGAGAAACCCAGATAAGTTAAAATTGTATTAAATACGATCTCCCAAAACTTAGAGTTAGAACTTTGTCACCTTGTATAGGTGTAGAGTGTTGGGTTTACATTTCCATTAGCTGTGAAATAAAAAAAAAAATTCGTTTTGCTTTTTGTATGTATAACGAATCATAAACAACACTGATCACTACTGCAAGTATCAATTTCACAGAATATGATCCCCTTAACATCATCCCAATATATCGATTACCTATTACAATGAACAAAGTCTTCGCTGATTTTAATCAAGCCCACCATTGGCCAAGAGTAGATAACTAGCCTGAAGACGATGGTGATGATGATGATAAAACACAGAGTCCCGGAAACCCCAATCCTCCTGGCGACTCTACAAGTAATGCTGCACAGTATACTAAACAAACGACCAAGTACGAGTAGGTACGCCACTCAGAAATGTATTATCATTTCGATTCTCGACAATTTCAATACAAAACGTGACACATTGACTTATTGACAGTCAAGTATCGATGGAGGACGGTCACAATGTTTGCGAGTTAACTGTCCTCTTGTTAAAGTATTCAAAAGTGTTGCGAAGTGAGATTAAATAATTGTTATTTAAATCAATGAAACTCTTGACTGTGTTGATGAAGAATGGGGAAGAAAGAATCATGGATCACGCCCTTCAAGAAACAGGTGAGTATGTTGGAGGCTCTTCTCATATCTCTCAACACATTGCGAACTCTGTACAATAGTACCTAATGATTATTACTCGATTTAAAAGAAATTCAATCGAGTAATAATCGCCATCACGTCTTACAAATATTTTTAACACGTTAGCTGCGGCACCAATTTTTGCATACTTTCCGTTCCTGCGGCACGAGGTATAATCGGCCCGTACCGTGACCAGACGTTAGGGCGACACGCGGTCTATTAGACCCCACCTCCTTTTACAGACTAAAATCCATTTTCTGGCGCGAAATCAAAGATAAATGAGAATTTTGGTCCTTATTGATATAGACAGTGAATTGATGAACCCTAATCCACCGTCGCCCCGGGATCTGATGGCTAGTTTAGGAATTATTAGCAAAACAAAATATGGGATCTTATACACCTCGTAACGCACTGAAATAGGGCAAATTTTCGCTGCGATTAGTGATGGGAAAAATAATATCGACGTTTTTAAACTGTCTTAACTACGCAACGACTTGACCGATTTTGATCAATTATATCTCATTAGATCGTTTTAAGGGCAAAACCTGGCAAAACAACACAAAGCTATGAAAGGATACATTTTTTTAAATAATCTAAATTGTGCTTGAAGGCGCCATAAAGAAAAAAAAACCGGCCAAGTGCGAGTCGGACTCGCGCACGAAGCGTTCCATTCTATACCATTAAGATTCACAGACTTATTATTGGAAAATAATGGATTACGGTTTATGCATAAGGTTTATCTTTCTATTTGTATATGAAAATCTTAATGCGGTTCACAGAATAGAAAAAAAAGGCAACCAGAAGTAGAAAAGAAACTGTCCTATTTATTCTGCCTCGGGTTTTGTACCTGTTTTGGCTCTGTTTCTGGGTTTTTTAAAATTAACTTCTTCCGACATCGTTTAGACATGTTCGGCGCTGTAAAAGGACGTGCTCTCCAATCGACGTGATGCACAACACTGGTCGCGGGAAGCTCGCGTTGAGTGCGGTACGAGGTCAGGGGGGATATGGGACGTTTTAGCCTCGTTCCGCACTGCATTAAAATTATATTAATTCAGTGCGGCACGAGGCCTAAGACATCCGGTACCAAGGTAGGTACACCACCGAGTCCGGAACCATTAGTGATCTCAAATATATATTTATCTCTTTCCTACACTGGACCAAACCAAAGCTATGCCATTCGCACGACAGAGAAATTCACTGTTTTGCTTGCCGCACCACAGGGAAGTTGCATCAGGGGTGATTTAGGCCTCGCTTCGCACTTAACGTGTTAAACAGACTACGTTTAAATAGCCTAATTGAATTATGAGCATTATATATTTTTTATGGTTCCGTACCCAAAGGGTAAACAAGTCGATAGCTTCGATAGTTACTGAAATAATCGAGTTTGACAGACGGACGGACGGACGGACGGACGGACGGACGGACGGACGGACGGACGGACGGAGAAAGTCCCACCATAAGGGTTCCATTTTTACCAAATTGGTATGGAACACTAAAAAGGAACCCTATTTCGGAGACTTCGCTGTCCGTCCGTTTTTCTGTCTGTCACCAAGCTGTATCTCTTAAACTGTGATAGCTACAGACTTGAAATTTTTACAGATGATGTATTTGTGTTGCCGCTATAACAACACTTACTAAAAACTAGAAATAAAAATAAATAAATAGTATTTATAGGGCCTCCCATACAACAAACGTAAGTTTTTGCTCATTTTTGAATTTGGTACTTTAATATTATTGAAAAAGGGGCTTGATAGTACGGAACCCTTAGTGAACGAGCCCGACTCGCACTTGGCCACTTTTTTATACTCTCTTATTTTCACACGATCTACTAGAATATATTCGTATGTAAAAAAACAAATCTTGGACCTTAGTCCTATCCTATGTGTAAAAAGGGAAAAAAAATATGAAAATAGGTAAATCCCTTATGACGTTGGACAGGTAGTACTACTGTCCTTAATTTCATGCCCATAGCTGTAACAGTTACTGAAATAACCCTTACCATGACCCTTATTTTATTTTATTTTATTGTAGTTAGGCTTGCGCTTGACGACAATCATGCCTGATGGAAAGCAATGATGAGGTCTAGGTTGGAGCGCGCTTGCCTAGAAAATGGCTATTCACTTTTCTCTTGAAGGCACCCAGATTATACTTGGCTGGAAACACGGAGGCTGGAAGGGCGTTCCACACCTTAGCGGCTCGTATCAAAAACGTGGAAGAAAAACGTTTCGTGCGAGTTTGTTGGATGTCAACCACATAAAGATGCCACCGCTCTCGGCGTCTTGCAGTCCTATCGTAGAAAGGTGAAGGAGGTACAAGGCTATGTAGTTCCTGAGCACACTCACCAAAGTATATCCTGTAAAAAAAAACGCTAATCAGGCAACATTGCGACGTACACCTTATGGGTTCCATTTTAACAGTTTGGTATTGAACCCATATTTTGACCGAAGCATGTTTGGACAATAATTCTCGTCCGAAATGTCTCAAACCTTGACTTCAATTTGACGCCATTTGGTAACGATCGAGTTTCTGAATTATCACTTCGGGCAATGTGCAAATTATTCGCAGTACGATAGTCAATTTATTTTTATTATATTCAATTGTACTGTGTATTTGTATTTATTACATGACTTCATGTATGTACACTAATAATTAGCTTCCAAGTTAATTCTTAACCAGTTAGGTACATACTTGATAAAAGTAAACACTCGTAAGTAAAAGAGCTGCTATTACACTGATATATAAAGGCGAAAGTTTTTATATGCATGTGTGTGTGTAAGATTGTTGTTACTCTTTTACGCTTACTATTTTTGTTTGGGCTAAAATTTGAAATGAAGATAGATTATACCCTTTTTTTTTAAGACAGAAAGTGCCTGACGCATACCCCTTCGACAGGGGAAACGAAGGGGTTATGTGGGGCTTGCACCCACTAAAAACTGTCTGTACCTTCAACAAACCTGCTGGTGGGAGTACGGGATTCACTATCGTATTCACCGCGCTCCCACCAGATCTCGACCAGCCACCTCAGCAGCAAGTCCCATCATTGTCGGCAGCCTGGCCGCTGCTGACACCGTCTGAAAGGCAAACCTGTATCTTGGCTCGCCACCTCCTGGCCTGTCCATATTTGAGTGACGGACGGCCCCTAACGTCCATCACCCACAGGCCGGCAACTCATGGAGGCCGGAGGTCATCTGCCCTCCGGCGCCCGGTGCGTCTTCTGCGAGAGAGATGCGCTGCTTGATAGATTATACCCTGGATTAAAACATGGGTTACTTTGCCGGGAAAATCCATGGCTCCGACGGGACTTGTGGAACACAAATAAATACATGTGGGAGGAGCCACTGATACAATAAGAGAGGGCTCAAACAAAGTCAAGGATTTGCCAAAAATTCCACTATCACAAAAATATATGTCAAGAACTCAAGACCTAAGAGTCAAGACATCGTAAGATCATCTGCAATGATAATCATTTACTATCTCACGCGCAGGCACTTGAATATTAGGTATCTAAAAAGGTTTATCAAAATTAGGTAACACAATAAATACTTCAAAATGATATCAAACAATCGACAACTTATCTACTTGTGGTATAACAATCATTGGCATACCTAATCTTGATACGGATCCAATAGAAGAAAAGAATAATAATAACACTGACAATAAGAAAAGTGGAACAAAAAAGGTTCTGACGTCTATCCTTTTGAAAATGCTCCCGATAGAAAAGGCGATAGATTCTTAGACGCGTAAAATGCACAATAGAATTGGCACCACTGAATGTATAAACCATGATGTTCGCGCGTTGGTGAACACAGCCAAGCACCTCGAACTTTTTATAATTACGTGCCTTGCTTTATCTTAGGGGAAAACCTCGTGAGGAAATCTACGAGTACATGTCTGAGACTCTTACGACCCGTTGTGTCGACCCTCCACATTGTCAACCCACCTTGCTCAGCGTTGTCTATAACTATTGACCCTTTTTGTTCTAACACCATGCTCAGGGGAAACCATTGACCAGGAGACCTACCACACCCGCTTATAGCAGTAATACTGCAGAATTACTGCTATAAAAGATGGTGGTAGGGTGCCAGTAGGTATTGAGTGGCAATTCCAGGCCTCTTAACAGCCGGACCTTACCTAAAAGTAGGGTGCCTCCGGTGCGTTCATATGGGATCAGGCTTCCAAGAGCGCTGAGGATGTCCGAGGGGGTTTGAGTGTGTAAAAATCTTTGAGATTGGATATCTCAATGAAGATTTCCCCCGGAAAAAAATGTATTGAGTCGATGTTAGATAGATGATGAGTATCTTTATAATTTCCAGTGCTTCGTCTCGCTGGGAGTGTCGCTGAACATGGCGGCTCACGGGCTGGTGATGGGGTTCGCGGCCATCTTGCTGCCGCAGCTCCGACTACCCGGCTCCCTCATACCCATAGATGACACCTCGGGCTCATGGATAGGTGAGAATTTTTAATAGCAAAGAATTACATGACAAGCCAGACCATGTGATAAGCCTGCCCATTTCAGATGTAGTCCTAGGCCTTTGCATTCCAATGTCGCACGTGCACTTTGTTATTCTGCAACATCTGTTATGGCCAGTAGTGTCACCGGCTACTGGGCTCTTCAAACCGAACACAGTAATGCTTGGCCATTACTTCTTTGCGATAAAATATTTGTCAATGCATTGGTAAACTCTTCCGGGCGGAAACTACAAATAAGTCCTACCCGACCTGGAATTAAAATTTTATTGATTACCTTCATAAAGTTATCGCCGATTTCCCACTGCTAGAAGGTTGGATCAATAATATTCGTTGGTGTGGTTTTCTCTTGACTTTAGCCTACCGATTTCTAAGACAAAGGAAGGGCCATAATTAAGACTTTAAACGTTTACTTCTCCATTTAACAAAGACAGCAACAATTAGTGCCATATTGGTGCCATATCCAATTTTGAGTGACTTGACTGATCTTTGAATGTTTCATTTCAGCTGCAATCCTGGGATTCGCCCTCGTCGCCGGCAACTTCATAGTGCCCACAATAATGGCTAAATACGGAAGAAGAACCGCCAACCTTGCCAGCTTGGCGCCCATGATTATTGGCTGGTTTTGCATCATCCTCGCCACGAATATAACTATACTACTCATCGCCAGGTTTCTCCAGGGCCTCGCCATGGGCATGAGCTCTTCACTCGGCCCGGTCCTAATCGGAGAATACACCAGCCCAAAGAACAGAGGAGCCTTCCTCACGGCGATATCCCTAACGATAGCCACTGGAGTACTCTTCGTCCATTCCCTTGGATCCTTTTTCACTTGGCAAATAACTGCTTTGGTGATTGCATTTGTAGTCTTCGCTGATTTATTGATAGTGATATATTCTCCAGAATCCCCCAGTTGGCTGGCAGACCAAGGCAGGTATGAAGAGTGCAGACGAGTCTTTCGCTGGCTTAGAGGTGACAGCGAAGATGATGAGCTAGAAAAGATGATAGAAGCCAGCAAACTCATACGAGAAGCCAAAGAATTGGCAAACGTTCCGGACACTTTTATGAAGAAACTAAAAAGTAATTTAACGTACATAAACACGACGATGCGTAAAAAAGAGTTCTACAAACCAATTTTTATAATGATCCACATTTATACGTTGGGACAATGGGCTGGAGCGAATATTTTGGCTGCGTATACGATTGATATCTTCACGAATATCATCGGAACGGGAGCGAATATTTCCCTTATGGTAATCACCCTGGATATCCAGAGAATTATTTCTAATTCCATGGCAGTTTACGTGATAAAGAAGGTGAAGCGTCGGACTATGTTGTTCATAACTGTTAGCATAAATCTGTTTGCTTTTCTAGCAACTGCAGCGTATACTTACTGTAAGGGGCATAACCTTCTGCAATTCGATCATCCCGCTATTGGCATTGCTCTTATCCACATCCACATGTTCTCCATAGCGACTGGAACTGTGCCTCTGCCGTTCATAATCGCTGGAGAAGTGTTTCCATTGGAATACAGAAGCTTGGCAGGTGGACTGAGCGTCCTTTTCCTGTCATCAAATTTGTTCATAACTGTGAAAACTGTTCCGTATCTATTCAAGAACGTTGGCATCCACGGAGCCTATATTTTATACGCTGTGGTTGTAGGTTACTGTCTGGTGATTGCGGCGTTGTTTTTACCAGAAACTAAAGACAGGACGTTGCAAGAAATTGAGGATGAATTCCGAGGTAGACCTCTGTCTCCTGAAGAGCTGAAGTCCACTCAATCCTTGACTTCCATGAAACAGTTTAATACGGATAGACGGTGTAGTAGTCCTGTTGTATGACCCTTGTTATAGTTATGTTATAAGTTTTACGTTACATAATGTAGTTAATAAATTAATGATGTAGGTACAGAGCAAACTTGCGCTAAATGTGTCTATCGTTTGAATCGATGTTATAATAGACTTAAAATGCTCTTGTAAGATACTGTGAACTTAACCGTGATATTACATTTAAATATATTTAAAACTAAGTTATAGTTTTTCTGCTTTCTGATCCCTTTTTCAGTTGTGACTTTTCCTGTCAGAATCTAATGAATATCAGCAAGCGCCGCTTATAGTTTAGGTAACTAAGTATATGTATTTGGTATGTTACATTGCAAAGGAAATAAAAGAAAACCAAATAACTATCAATTATTAAATTTTCTCAAATGTATTTGGAGATACAGCTTTAATGTAATCCCCAGTTTTTATAATTTCAGTTTTTAATTTAGGTATCAATGAAGTTAAACATCACAAAATCTGAAATAGGTAGGTAATTATGTTCAATAGAAGTTTGTGCATATTTCACAAGAAAAAAGATTCCGACGAATTGAGAACCTTCTTCATTTTTTTGAAGTCGTTTAAAAATAAATCCTACTCTCGAAGCACCTAAGTTTTTTTTTATAAAAAATAAACCTCTATACAAAGAAGTTAGTTTTGAGTTTGGCAAAATGCACGGTAATTAGCAAAAACGATTCTTTACTCGTGGTTGTATCTCTCAGAGTACTTTTTGAACGGAATCCTTTGTGGGTAAATGTCTGACTCGCACTTAACCGATATTTTACTATCATTCCTACTAATAAATGATTTAAATAACCCTTGTATATATAAAACTCTCGTGTCGCATTGTTTGAAATGAAATTAAATGAAAATTCTTTATTTTCACATAGGCCTATGGCCCATAGGCCTATGTGAAAATAAAGAATTTTATATTATTAAGAAATAAATAATAGGCACTCATTAAAAGTCAAAAACTCTACCGCCAGGTTCGGAATGCAGGTTTGCACCGAGAAGAACTGTCAAAAATCTCGGCACCTGTTCTTTTCAAAAATGTCATGATATACAATTATTCTTATATTTGTAACCAAACTTCTCCGAAACGGCTCGACCGATTCTTATGAAATTTTTCGTTTGCGTTCGGTAGGTCGTCCATTATTTTTCACACCCCTAAATGGTAAAACAACGTTTGCCTTGTCAGCTAGTATTCTTATATAATTTATTTACCGCCTGTAAAATAATATAATATATGACCAATGTAATAATTATAAGACTCGATAAGATTGTAAACATCGTAAAATTACCTAATGAATATACGAATGCCTTTGAATTTACGAATTTTTACGACAATTTTTATACCTTTTAGATAAAAAAACCGGCCAAGTGCGAGTCGGACTCGCGCACCGAGGGTTCCATACCATGAAAGAAGTAAAACATTGAAATAATCACTTTTGTTCAGGAGTTTACGAGTATTATAATTTACATGTAGGTACTTTTGTTGGAAAACCGCAAACGTAACTTTGTTTTTGCCGGATTATTGTTAATATAAAAAAAAGTATATTAGTCAGCGAGTTGATTTTATTTTTCCTGTAAAATATACGTTAACTTCTACTGATCATAATTATTTCAGATTTTTCGATTGGTAAACTTCGGAGATAAGGGGGGGGGGCGGTATTTTTTTCGACAGTTTGCCCAATAAATCAAAAACTATCAGGCATAAAAATAAATAATAATAACTCAATATTATTATCTCATTTTTGAAAATTTGTCGACTGGTTTTCCGCAATTTTTAATTAAAAATAAAAATAATTTTCAAATTTTTACGATTGTTATGACGTCGGGTCACTATTACCCATAACTATTCCAAATTTCAAGTCGATAGCTTGAATAGTTACTGAAATAATCGAGTGTGACAGACGGACGGACGGACGGAGAAAGTCTCACTATGAGGGTTCCATTTTTACCATTTTGGTATGGAACCCTAAAAAACGCATTGATTATCATAAAAATGTATAAACAGCGAAAGAGCATTTTGCTGAGTCAATTGTCGTCATACATAGAGGAAATAATAATTTTGATATAATAATTAATTATTTAATACCTAGTAAATAATACTGTGGTGCCAAAAATGGGGAAAAACGAATCTTGGATTACACCGTTTAAGAAACAGGTTTGTACCTAATCTAATTAATAAATCTCGAGTCACGACTTACTGAATGCACAGTTCGTTCCCATATATTTCTTTAGTATTCAAGGCATTAGCGACTATAGAAATAGAATCGATATGTACGGCTAGCCATGCTGGAATCTTGAACCCTGGTGTTCGCAGTGCTTTGTGACGGTCGGCGTGTCCGTGAACATGGCGGCACACGGGCTGCTGATCGGCTACGCGGCGGTGCTGCTGCCGCAACTGCGGCGCCCAGAATCAGCAATACCCATAGACGACGCCTCGGGTTCCTGGATAGGTGAGGCTAGTAGAAGTTTCTTTACCTTTTCCGGTACTGAAGGCAATAGGGAAATTTTCCTCCAGCCAGGTGTTATGGCTGGGGATCGCTTTTGATCCGAGCGTATGACGTCAGAATTTCTATATAACGCTCGTCGAAAGCTCCGTCAGCGTGTGCTATTGCGCTGGTTACGCCATCTATCGTCAGCTATCGAACACCGCTACAACCTGATGAGAGGTCGCGGGTTCGATTACCACCATGAGCCTCTTTAGAATTTAATAATTTCCAAGTTCATTTCTGGTCTGATAGGAGAAATTTCGACCGTGGCTAGTTGGTCTACCATCGCCAGGCGATCTTGTGTTCTTCTGTTGACCTTTTTATTGTCCCACGGGCAGCCACTGTTTGATATTTAGCTGATTTCTGTCGGTTCTAATTTCATACAAGTACATAAAAACACTTTTCACTTAGTTATGTATTGTAGATTTTTGTTAATTACAGCATCGATCCTGGGTTTCGCGCTCGTCGCCGGCAATTTCATAGTGCCCACCTTAATGGCCAAGTACGGCAGAAGAACCGCGAACCTGGCCAGCTTGGTGCCGATGCTGGTTGGCTGGTTCTGCATCACCCTGGCCACCAGCATCACGACGCTCCTCGTCGCAAGACTTCTCCAGGGCCTCGCCATGGGCATGAGCGCGTCCCTTGGCCCGGTGCTCATAGGGGAGTACACCAGCCCAAAAAACAGAGGAGCCTTCCTCACGTTCATATCCTTATCGATAGCGACAGGAGTTCTCTGTGTGCACACCCTCGGATCTTTCCTCAGTTGGCAAGTGACCGCTCTGGCGATAGCCCTCATAGTCTTCGTGGATTTACTGATAGTCATATACTCTCCAGAATCCCCCAGTTGGCTGGCAGATCAGGGCAGATACGACGAGTGCAGACGCGTGTTTCATTGGCTGAGAGGTGACAGCGAGAATGATGAGCTAGAAAAAATGATAGAAGCTAGCAAACTGGTTCGAGAAACCAAGGAATTTGAAAACGCATCGAACACATTTGGACAGAAGTTCCGGAGTAATTTATCGTACATCAACTCAACGTTGCGCAAGAAAGAGTTCTACAAACCAATTTTTATAATGATCCACGTTTACACTTTAGGGCAGTGGGCCGGAGCGAATGTTATATCAGCTTACACGATAGATATTTTCACTAACATTATAGGACCCGAAACGAACTTTCCACTAGTCATGATAACTCTTGACATTCAGAGAATAATTTCGAACAGCATTGCTGTTTTTGTTATAAGAAAAGTCAAGCGAAGGATGATGTTATTGCTAACGGTTGGGATAAACCTGTGCGCTTTTCTTTTGTTAGCCGGTTACACTTATTGCAAAGGACATAACCTTCTGCCATTCGATCACCCAGCTATCGGAATAACTCTTATCCATATACACATGTTTTCGATAGCGACAGGCACTGTGCCTCTTCCGTTCATCATAGCGGGTGAAGTATTTCCATTAGAGTACAGAAGTTTGGCTGGCGGGATCAGCGTTCTATTCCTGTCCTTAAATTTGTTCATAACTGTCAAAACTGTACCGTTTTTGTTTAAAACTATAGGTATATATGGTGCGTATGTTTTGTACGCATCAGTAGTTGGATACTGTTTAGTAGTTGCTCTGTTATTTCTGCCGGAAACAAAGGATCGGACGTTGCAAGAAATCGAGGACGAGTTCCGCGGCAGACCGCTTTCTCCCGAAGAGCTGAAGTTCACTCAATCTTTGACTTATTTGCAGCACAACACTGACAGAAGGTTTAGTAGTCCTCTCGTATGATAGCGTTACTTTTAGTGCTAAAAAAATGCACTTAGGCCTAGGCCAGGGTTAGTGTGTTAACCCAAAGTTAGCACGCTAACCCAGAGTAAGTTGTCAAAATTGTCCAATGACTCTAGTTAAAATGTAAATATTGTCGCGCAATTGGACGTTAGGTTTAAAATTCGTTATTTTGTATACAAGTGAATAATAAATATACTTATAAGTAATTGTTGTTAGTGACAGTGTACACAGTATTTCTTTACTATAATTACTAGTATAGTATTATATTATCTGTGCTATAATTAAGCTAATACTTAGAACAGTACTTACCGTAGGTACATGCAAAGTTTATCTTTGGTGAACGGTGAACTGCTACAAAGGGCAATGCTACTAACTAGGGTCGTTCGTCGATCTGGGTCCTAGACAATAATATTGTAGCCACACATCCAAAATATGACGCACCAGTTTCCTAGAAGACATTACATTATATTATTATCTTTGTTTCAAAGGAAAATAGGCTTTTCATCTCACCCGCTCGGAAAAGCGATCTTTAATGCCTGAAATGCGGGCGGGAAATGCTATTATATTCCCTAGGCTGTCAAAGCATTTTCATTTCTCCCAAGGGAGACAAAGTAGTATGAAAATCCCTTTCGGCCCTAGGCTCGAAAGCATTTCCAAAGTCAAATTTGTTTGAGTTATCTGTGGTCAAACTCGTATAACGTGTCATGTCAATGTCAAATGCCAAAGCTGAAGACTTCTTTTTTTTAATAACACGATCAACATTTTAAGTTCGTTCGTTAAAGTTTGTATAGGTAAATAAGTTTTTTTAATTTTACTTTTCTTTATAATATCAATTAAAATAATAACTCTTATTTAGTTTTATTAATTATAAAAGAAATCTAATTAAATCCTTGATTTTTCCTCATTGTTTATGTATTTATTGTTAATATATTTATAAAATTTTATATTATCTATGGTTCTTAGAAATTGTTATTTCAGAACGCATTCAAAATAAAAGTACAGAAAAAAAGTTTCGCAATTTTTTTTCTGATCTAGTGTCTATGTTTTCAATCATAGAGTATATTGAATATAGTTTTCAATCGTGATTATATGATAATACCTAATACTTTTTTGGCTTTATTCATTATTTTTTTGTTTTAACTTTAAAATAATAATGATGATTGAAGGTGGTTTCAGTAAGTGAAATTATTCAGAGTTACTAAAAACAACATTTAAGGCGAACTCAACAGGTCTGCCCGCGAAATTCAAAATTTTCGTGGTTTTTTGCAATTTGTACGCTAATTACACATAATAGGCTTATGGCAGTCATTTTTGCGAGAATGGCAGTTACTTCTTTAAGTACATGTTTATATCAAAAATTTTACATATTTTGTCTATCCTAGGAAATTAGTCCGAGTAAAGAGTTTGAAGTGAGCAACTCGCAAATCTCGGAAATTTCTTTAACTCGCAAATTTCTTTAACTCGACACTTTCAAACAGATTTTTATATAAATACGTGAAGATAATCTTGGGACTATCGCAATTTAACTGCCAAAGCCTATTACGTCTTATCAGCTTAAAAATCGCGAAAAACCACAGAGAATTTGAATTTCGCGGGCACACCTATGGTGTGCTCCTTAACATAACTCGCAATGTCGATCTAAAGTGTTCTTCTGGTGATTTTCCTCGCTGTGGTGAGATGAAAAATTTTGTGCTACGTACGGGCGCAAATTTTTTTGGGTCTCGTGTCTTCGAATGCCTCGCTATGCTCAGGATTCTATTCTTTGAACCCCTCGCTGCGCTCAGGGTTCAACCCTAGAATCCTTCGCCGCTCAGCATTCAAATTTGACACTCGGCCCAAAAATCCACTTTGCGCCCTTGCATAACAAATAACTATTTCTATAACGAAGCCATCATTTAATACTAGGTTTTGTCCACAACTTCAAACGTCTGAATTTATATTTTTTACGAAAATTTCAAAACAGAATGTTCGGGATAAAAAGCAGCGTGTGTTGCTTCAGAATTATATTCATTTTATGCCGAAATTTTAGCCAAATCGGTTCAGTAATTATTGTGGTTCGAATGAGTTACAATTATTTTAGTAGATTGAAGTTGAACCCAGCACAAAACACATTTTCGGGTGGCAACTGTGGAGCGTATAAGAGCTATGACGATTTTAGGTCCACTGAATTACTGTAACAGGATTTACGAAATAAAAACAAAAGAAGTACATTTATCAACTCGTGTTTATTTAAATTTTTTGTTTCATGTTATTTATAATGATTTTGTAGCAAATAAACAAAATATGCATCCGCCACTAGATTTCACTTAAAACACAAAAATAACAGTAAAAAAAAAACTCTTAAACCTATCATTTTTATCAATAAGTAACGTAACGTATTCTTATCGTGAAATTTTAATGCACAGCACCCTATTATGTTAATGGGTAGGCGTTCAATACCAACGGAGGCTACACAACTACTCAGGGGACACGACAGCACCGACATATTATGTGCCCTCAGAGATGTCCCTTAAATGTCCGCCCGTTCAAACCTAATGATTCTGTTTTCAAATCTAAATTATGCGTGTTTAAGGCGAAATCAACGACAACGAACCGCGAAATTAAAAAATTTTTGCAATTTGTTCGCTAATTACACATCAGTTTTATGGCAGTCAATTTGCGAGAATGGCAGTATCATCTTTACATGATTATATCAAAATATTTGCATAAAAATGTGTATCCTAGGAAATTAGTCCGAGTATCGAGTTTTATGTGAGTAACTCGCAAATCTCTGACTAATTTCTTTAACTCGACACTTTCGAGCAGAGATTTTTATATAAGCACGTGAAGAAGATATTGGGATTATCGCAATTTGACTGTCATAAGTCTATTATGAGTCATAATTTATGACTTATTTGCTTAAAAATCGCGAAAAACCTCAAAAATTTGAATTTCGCGGGCACACCCGTGATGTGCTCCTTAAACTGTCTACTATGTCCCAATCACTGATCTCAATTCTATGGATAAATCATTCTATACATCTGACAGTTCCTTTTTTGTGACGATTTGAAGCGCCACCCTCGAACGTCTATGGTACTAAATTGACATTTGTTGCTAGTGACTGTCGTTTTGAATGTCATTTTATTGCGCGCTAAAATGGCGAAAATCAAGTGTCTTTATTTTTACTTTGATAGTCAGCGATCGATACAATAGAGATCAGTGGTCCCAATGCTATGGTTAGAAAAAGATAGCACTATTTCGAAAGACTAGTGTTATCCTTTTCCTCGGTGACTATAATGAAAGGGATAGAAGATTTTTACACACGCTAAATTTAGAAATTTGAAAACAGAATTGCTACTAATGGCAGTGTGATCCTTATGACTTTACACATAAGAGTCAGACCGCCATATTGAACTTTTACGCCTGCTAAAGTTAGTTTAAACAACCGGGCCTTAGTATGACTTCTTTGAAAGGTTTTTGTAAACAGTATGCACATAAATACCAAAAATGTATTTAAATATTAAATATGAAACTATAAGAAGTATAAGAGTACATTCATGTACAACAAAAAATTTATTTTTCAAAAAAAAAATACAATAATGTCGGTGGTGAGTTAGCGATTTATGAAAATACATTATATTTTTTTGTCTATTTTGTTAAAGTAATTAATAATTATGTATATATATATATTTCTTAATATGACGCCAATACAAATAATAAGTAGATAAGGGATCTGATTCCGGTTTTCTAAATATTATATCAAATAATATTTCCGGTCAGAGTTGGTTCTTAACAACCTGTGATCGAATTACGAATCCAATATTGAAACGTTATAAAAAATAAGAGCACCCTGTTTTAAAGGACAGATGCACAATATGATTTAATGATCATTAAATTTAGCCGACGTCTCTGAGTGCGTCCGTTATTGCTCATTAAATCATTAAAAAAATTAAAGGTACTCTTGATGTGTTTAAAATAGTTTCAATTTTAAATAATAATTTCGTCTTAACTAGACAAGCGTAGCATTTTGATACTTAGCTGACAAAGATACATCGCAAATCAAAAATACGCCAACGCGGAATTTTTCCCTTCAGATAAAAATTTTTATTTTAGCCACAGCGGCCAACCTCGATAGAGACCAGTGAAAAACGCAGGAGAATTTACTGTAGGTTCGAATGAGTGCATTTTGTCTCATGTCAGACACACGCCTATTTAATACACTTCTCCAGTTTAAGTGTCTGATCTTTATTGAGATTGGGTACATAAAAACACAGAGGCGATATTTTTAAACGCATGTCAAGTTAAAAAGGCACACTGATGTCCATAACCCTAATCTTATTCATGATTATTTTTAATGTCAATATATTACACAGATCTTTGATTCAAAACACTGAATTTTACAAAAAGTTATGTAATCATACATATTATACACTATACAGGGTTATTTTAAAAATACCAAATCGCTCTCGGCCTGTAGTTGTTTACATTAAAACTAACAACTTTTTTTCTACGATTTTTTTTTTCAAAATACAGTATTAATTTATTTCATACAAAAAAATAATAACTCATGTTATTTCTGTAAAGTGGCATTACACTGTGTACAACCATACAGTAGGTATGTATTATCATTATGAACAACGTCGCGTAGTCGGGTCAGTGACCGTACGATAGGGTCGAGATTCGCGCGCCGCGCGCGGGCCGCGTGGCTAATGTAGTATACATGTACAATGTAAAGAGTAGTTACGGGTAGAGTATCTGTGTAAAATGTTGAAAATTTAATATTTTTCAAAATATCGAGTTAAAAAAAAGTCGTAGAACAAAAGTTGTTTGCGTTAATGTAAATAACTACAGGCCGAGAGCGATTTGGTATTTTTATAATAACCCTGTATATAAAGCACGTAATAAAACTAAAATATACATAAATCATACGTATATAACATAACTTAGTGTTTTTCGAACGAAACACTGAAGTAAGTAGCTTTAAGACAAGTCAATTTTACAATTTTTGCTAGACCTATTTCACAGTTTTATTAGTGTCAAATCCCAATAAAGTAACATATATAATATAAGTTAAAGGTTTATAAGTTGAAGGTTTTTGTTCAAAGTCGGCAACTGATTTGGGTATGATGTGCAGTTAAGTATGTGTTAAATTTTCTGACAAAAAAATATTATGACTGTACTTAAATCCTTTAGTAAGTGCGTTATAAAAAAATTGAACCTTTTATAAAGAAAATGCTTAGTATAAGTAACTTTTAATATAACATTTTATTTTTTGTTTGTAATCATTACCTTTAACAGTAACAGTACAAGTTTTTGAGGAAAATAAAATATTAAAAATAATTTGAATCTGTTTTCAATAGCCGCTCATTCTTACACGTCGCAGTTGGCTGGAAGGAGATAGATAAGGTCATTTAACAAATTTAACAACCATACTCATTCCTTAAATTTAATTATCATTAAACCCTAATGTGTAATGTGAACCTACATTTGACAGAAAATAAACAAATACTTCAAACTTTACTAAATAGTTACTTTCGTAACTGCCAAGGTGTGTTTATTGGGATTTTATAAACGTTAAAATACTTATTTTAATGATTCTGCGGACAACTGTTATTAACAATCACGTAATACATAATAGACATATATTACATTTATAATTTAATGTATCACTCAACGCCCAAAAAATATTTACGATACACCCTGTGCGAGCGAGATAGCAATACAACGATATATGCGTATGAAAGAGACAAAATACTCCTACACATTTGTATTACACCACGAAACAAACGAAACGGTCGGAACCTGCCGTCACAAGTATTTAACGTAATATTTATAAACTAACACAAAATCGACTGCTTTTAAAACTTGTTTCACAAAAATATGCAGATAAGATCACTTCACAGTTAATAAAAAAAAATGGTTGCCAGTCTATCAATCATTTATTCGGTATTTTTTAATCTGGCAACCCCTTATATTACGAATATTATGTATAACATACTATTTTTCGTACCACTAGTACTCATAATATTATTTAGTTTTCTTTTGTTATTAATGTACGATTATTTTATAAAATACTCGTATAACACGAGATAACAAAAATGTCAAGTGTTGTCAGGAAAAAAAAGGGCATTTTTGTCCAGCTGTAACAAAAATATTTTTTTTTGCAAAAGAATAGTCTAGAAATCTACACGGGATTTATTTAAATATAATATTCCTTAGACAATTAAATAAATTCACGATTTTCTATGACATAGTAATATCTACTATGTAAAAAATGTACATGGGGCCTACAAACATTGATTGGTCCGAGGTCTACATTATATAAAATATACATCTCAAATGTGCCCACTGAAAATTCACCCGGACCTTAGAAGTTAGGACCCTACAAATTTTTCTGTTGTATTAATGACTTCCTTTTAACAATAATAATGATAATTAATTAATGCGATTGATAATTGGGTAGTTGACTAAATTTTCTTATAAGCTAAAATAAAGAAATAATTAAAATTAAATAAAGAAATACAGGGTGACAGGATTTACACTTTTAAAGGTATAAATTAGGGTCTCTGACCCTTTCTCTCCAAACGAAAATTTGTACAAAGCTATTATACTCTGTCCATTCATTTTTTTTTTTTTTGACACATGAGTCAAATATACCAATAGCGCGGTCCAAAAAGAAAAACGAATGGACGGGGTTTTCAGCATTATTGATGTGTGACGTCACTATACACTATAGCTATCTCTGTCTAATCATACATTTTAAAATGCTTTCTCCCAAATTAACAATTTAGAATATGTGATTTAGCAAATCATTGAAATGGCTGAGTTTTTGCTTTTAATCAAATCCTCGTGTCACTGTCTGATTAACGTAATTGATTAGGAATTGTTTATTATTATTATTAATTGATAATTCATTTAATGATTGTTGTAAGAGGTCCTATAAGTTCTAAGGTCTTAACGGGTCGAAAAAATCCCGGGCGATAGTGCTGTGTCTACTACATACATATACAAATTAACTATGTTTACAGTAATAAGTATTCTTTATCTATTGAATTATTTATCTTAATATATCATTTTGTGTATTTTGAGGATTTTTCCGAGACGCTGCTTAGCCGTCTTCATACCCTTTTTCAGTCTTATATCTGAAAAAAAAGAAATTTATTAAATTGGAAAACTTACAGCTATAATAACAAATTAGCAGAGAAAAATAGATAAATTAAGTATAGCCAATAACAAGTAACAAATAAGTAAGAGAACAAAAATTGCATAAAGGAGATATAAATAAAATTTCTGAATATTTGAGATTGAAATTTTTTATCTTTTTTAAGGGGCCTGTGAACTACGATGTCTCCGTTAATGCAAAATACCAAATCATTTGTAATTCGTGAATATTTCGATCATGTTGTGGTGTTATTCGGATTCATATAGTAATAATCTATGCTCCTGGCCATATTTGGTTCGGAAATATTTCTTTAAAATAGAATAATGATCAATTTTGATCAAAATTTTTATAACTTTGGTCGAGTTCTGTTATACCAAAAATTATGAATGAAAACTTGTAACTTTCTTTATTAACTGGTGTATTAACTTTAGCTGGACAATAAAAACTGTGCTCCTGAACTAATGCGACGTGAGATAGTGTTGTTTTTATTACAAAACAAATAAGCAGAAAACATGTCCTCTTTGACATAAAAATAAGCAAAACTAAATTCGTTTACAATTTCGTTTAACAAAAGTATTTCGGAACCAGATATGGCCAGGAGCATAGATTATTACTATACGAACCCGAATAACACCACAACATGATCGAAATATACACGAATTACAAATGATTTTGGTATTACGTTTGTATGGGAGACATGGTAGTTCACAGGACTCTTAATGTATTGCACTGTGCTTAATAAAGTATTTTCCATCTTTTTATGGAGTAGGGTAGACCGTAGATTAGTAGGCAAGGTACAAAAATAGGCATAACAACAGGGCTAGACAAAGTAACAGTCGTTTAGTATGGACAAACCACGTGACTGTAGATAAACCACGTGACCGAATAGAGGGAAACACGCTGTTTTTGAAAATCGAGAACGACAATTTGAACGCTCCTTGGCGTTCTCGCAGACTTGTAGATAACTTTAGTGTACTCTGTGTGACAATAGCGACAGGAGCAGCAGCAGTGAATATCGCTACGCATAGAGCTTCTCTGCTTTCATATGTTTTGTACTGGTGGTCACGTGGTTTTTGTAAAGTCATCAACGCTTAGCGACAATTCACTTTGTCTAGGCCATGCAGATCGCGTGTCGCTACTCACTCTTGTTGGCGGCGGGCGCGTGCACGGGCGGCGGCGGCCGCTTGCTCTTCGTCGCCAGCACCGCGCGCTTCGCGCTCTGGAACGAAACAACATCCATCGATAAAATAAACCCTTACAACAATAGCTCTCGTAACACAAATGAGTTCACCCAAAATGGCGGCACCAAGAAGTTTACCCAAAATGGCGGCACCATGAAGTTTACCCAAAATGGCGGCACCATGAAGTTTACCCAAAATGGCGGCACCATGGACGAGTTTGTCTGCCTCGCGAGAACCTGCGTTCCCGGTCCCCTGAGCGCGGGTGACGACTGAGACGAAGACAACTCAGGGCTTACACAAGCGGACCCCACCATCCCCCCGCAGGGCGGCGATATAATAGCTGACCGCGCGGGGCAATTTGACCCACCACACCGGCAGGCCTCAAGCCAGGAAGGCGAGGCCGGGGCTAACAACAACACCGGGGGACAACACTCGGGTAAGGAGGCGTGCTTCGAGGCTCGTAACGCCGTGAAGAATTGTTCCCCATCGAGAAGACCACACAACATACACTACACAGCTGTGATACGGCCGATATCCACGGGGACGAGCGCCTCACCTGCGGATGGTGCTTGTCGTGCGCGTGCTTGTCGTGCTTGTCGTGCGCGTTGCTGACGGCGGCGGCGTGCAGCGCGGCGCGCACGCACTCGCGCCGCACCGCAAAGCGCGCGGGCCCGCGCAGCCGCGGCACCATGCGCCCCAGCCGCGCGCGCGGCTACCACGACTCACCTGCGGATGGTGCTTGTCGTGCGCGTGCTTGTCGTGCTTGTCGTGCGCGTTGCTGACGGCGGCGGCGTGCAGCGCGGCGCGCACGCACTCGCGCCGCACCGCAAAGCGCGCGGGCCCGCGCAGCCGCGGCACCATGCGCCCCAGCCGCGCGCGCGGCTACCACGACTCACCTGCGGATGGTGCTTGTCGTGCGCGTGCTTGTCGTGCTTGTCGTGCGCGTTGCTGACGGCGGCGGCGTGCAGCGCGGCGCGCACGCACTCGCGCCGCACCGCAAAGCGCGCGGGCCCGCGCAGCCGCGGCACCATGCGCCCCAGCCGCGCGCGCGGCTACCACGACTCACCTGCGGATGGTGCTTGTCGTGCGCGTGCTTGTCGTGCTTGTCGTGCGCGTTGCTGACGGCGGCGGCGTGCAGCGCGGCGCGCACGCACTCGCGCCGCACCGCAGAGCGCGCGGGCCCGCGCAGCCGCGGCACCATGCGCCCCAGCCGCGCGCGCGGCTACCACGACTCACCTGCGGATGGTGCTTGTCGTGCGCGTGCTTGTCGTGCTTGTCGTGCGCGTTGCTGACGGCGGCGGCGTGCAGCGCGGCGCGCACGCACTCGCGCCGCACCGCCGAGCGCGCGGGCCCGCGCAGCCGCGGCACCACGCGCCCCAGCCGCGCGCGCGGCGACCACGACTCGTCCCTGCCGGAAGTAAACTCTCGATCAGAAGCCGCAGCCATGATAACTTATCTATTCTATTTCTACGATGGCTATGGATAAAATTATGAGTTAGTGGCGATCCGCTTGAATTTGAGTGGGAAGTCGCGGGCTCGACTCCCGCTAAGGGCCACTTAACAGTTTCATCAATTCTTAATTGGCTCAGGTCTGCCCATAGACTGTGTAAGAAAAACGTTTTCATCATTATCGTAATCGTTTACAAGTTCAGCCCGCAGATTGGTTCCCTGATTTCCATCAGCCAGTGGGGGGTAGAACTTGGTAACGATAACATGTTTCTTACGCAATCAGACCACTAGGCTCTGTGACGATCATGGCTAGGTGTTGCTGCAGGGCACTCACTTGTCGGTCCTGCTGCGGCTGTCGGTGCGGCTGCGCGGCGCGCGCCTCCGCCGCACCGACCAGTCCTCCTCGTCGTCCGAGCTCATCTCCAGCGACGGGTACACTGCGCACACACACATACAACTGTCAAATTATACGACATGTCCAAAAACAGTTCGCCTGATGTTAAGCGATACACCAGCCAAAGCTTTTCAGACGACACACCTAGTGCACTGTTTTATCATCCTTAGAAATCAGTTTTCACCCAGCAATCTCGCCAACACCTCTGTACGTAAGTATAATATGTATTGTAGCCACCGATAGGAAACTTCAACGAATGCTCGCGAATGCATCGCAATGGGATAGGTATGCGGAGATGGTGCGAGCCATTATAAAGCGACGCATTCAAGACAACTGGGAGAGGCAAAATACCACCTGAAGACAGCTCTCTACCGGAAGAAATGCGTCAGCGGTTCCCGGTAGATTGTTCGGCGGCAGGGAGGAGGTTTTTTAGTCCGTAGGTCATTGGGCACCATTCTCAATGGAGTCGGGCATTACCAGTAGGTATCCAATGAGGATTTTTCCTCCTCCCATAACAAAAAAAAAACACCTCCTTGATGACGTCTTCCTCGTCGTACTGGTCGTCGTCCGCGCCGCTGGCCGCCTTGCGCGAGCGCGACCGCCCGCTGCTGCTGCTGCTAAGCACTCACCGTACTCCTCGTCGCGATGCACCTCCTTGATGACGTCTTCCTCGTCGTACTGGTCGTCATCCGCGCCGCTGGCCGCCTTGCGCGAGCGCGACCGCCCGCTGCTGCTGCTGCTAAGCACTCACCGTACTCCTCGTCGCGATGCACCTCCTTGATGACGTCTTCCTCGTCGTACTGGTCGTCGTCCGCGCCGCTGGCCGCCTTGCGCGAGCGCGACCGCCCGCTGCTGCTGCTGCTAAACACTCACCGTACTCCTCGTCGCGATGCACCTCCTTGATGACGTCTTCCTCGTCGTACTGGTCGTCGTCCGCGCCGCTGGCCGCCTTGCGCGAGCGCGACCGCCCGCTGCTGCTGCTGCTAAACACTCACCGTACTCCTCGTCGCGATGCACCTCCTTGATGACGTCTTCCTCGTCGTACTGGTCGTCGTCCGCGCCGCTGGCCGCCTTGCGCGAGCGCGACCGCCCGCTGCTGCTGCTGCTAAACACTCACCGTACTCCTCGTCGCGATGCACCTCCTTGATGACGTCTTCCTCGTCGTACTGGTCGTCGTCCGCGCCGCTGGCCGCCTTGCGCGAGCGCGACCGCCCGCTGCTGCTGCTGCTAAACACTCACCGTACTCCTCGTCGCGATGCACCTCCTTGATGACGTCTTCCTCGTCGTACTCGTCGTCGTCCGCGCCGCTGGCCGCCTTGCGCGAGCGCGACCGCCCGCTGCTGCTGCTGCTAAGCACTCACCGTACTCCTCGTCGCGATGCACCTCCTTGATGACGTCTTCCTCGTCGTACTGGTCGTCGTCCGCGCCGCTGGCCGCCTTGCGCGAGCGCGACCGCCCGCTGCTGCTGCTGCTAAGCACTCACCGTACTCCTCGTCGCGATGCACCTCCTTGATGACGTCTTCCTCGTCGTACTGGTCGTCGTCCGCGCCGCTGGCCGCCTTGCGCGAGCGCGACCGCCCGCTGCTGCTGCTGCTAAACACTCACCGTACTCCTCGTCGCGATGCACCTCCTTGATGACGTCTTCCTCGTCGTACTGGTCGTCATCCGCGCCGCTGGCCGCCTTGCGCGAGCGCGACCGCCCGCTGCTGCTGCTGCTAAACACTCACCGTACTCCTCGTCGCGATGCACTTCCTTGATGACGTCTTCCTCGTCGTACTCGTCGTCGTCCGCGCCGCTGGCCGCCTTGCGCGAGCGCGACCGCCCGCTGCTGCTGCTGCTAAACACTCACCGTACTCCTCGTCGCGATGCACTTCCTTGATGACGTCTTCCTCGTCGTACTCGTCGTCGTCCGCGCCGCTGGCCGCCTTGCGCGAGCGCGACCGCCCGCTGCTGCTGCTGCTAAACACTCACCGTACTCCTCGTCGCGATGCACCTCCTTGATGACGTCTTCCTCGTCGTACTCGTCGTCGTCCGCGCCGCTGGCCGCCTTGCGCGAGCGCGACCGCCCGCTGCTGCTGCTGCTAAACACTCACCGTACTCCTCGTCGCGATGCACCTCCTTGATGACGTCTTCCTCGTCGTACTCGTCGTCGTCCGCGCCGCTGGCCGCCTTGCGCGAGCGCGACCGCCCGCTGCTGCTGCTGCTAAACACTCACCGTACTCCTCGTCGCGATGCACCTCCTTGATGACGTCTTCCTCGTCGTACTCGTCGTCGTCCGCGCCGCTGGCCGCCTTGCGCGAGCGCGACCGCCCGCTGCTGCTGCTGCTAAACACTCACCGTACTCCTCGTCGCGATGCACCTCCTTGATGACGTCTTCCTCGTCGTACTGGTCGTCATCCGCGCCGCTGGCCGCCTTGCGCGAGCGCGACCGCCCGCTGCTGCTGCTGCTAAGCACTCACCGTACTCCTCGTCGCGATGCACCTCCTTGATGACGTCTTCCTCGTCGTACTCGTGGTCGTCCGCGCCGCTGGCCGCCTTGCGCGAGCGCGACCGCCCGCTGCTGCTGCTGCTAAACACTCACCGTACTCCTCGTCGCGATGCACCTCCTTGATGACGTCTTCCTCGTCGTACTCGTCGTCGTCCGCGCCGCTGGCCGCCTTGCGCGAGCGCGACCGCCCGCTGCTGCTGCTGCTAAACAAATCATTACTAACTATTAAAGTGAAACTTTTATTACATCGTCTCAAACTTTTTCGTCTGTGTTGCATGTCGCGTGACGGTCAGCCGCGGAGTAGGGATAAAGTGAAAGGCGCTCGTCAGAGCAGCCAGGGCCACAAAAGTTTCACTTTTACTGTGGTTTCATAAAACCGCACAATTTTTTTTGATTTTTCGCTATTTGGTAAACCAATACAACAAACTAGGCCAATGACGAAATAGGCTACGGACAGCAAAAAAATGTGACGTATGCTGAAGCCAAAAATTTCTTAAATATGGCGTCACGCGTCGTACATTTCGGTGCCGGTGACAGCACATACCGCAGTACGTTAGCGCCATTTTACAGTTATGACAAATTAAAAATTCGGCTTCAGAGCGGAGCCTGAAAATATATGCGTGACGTCACTAAGTGCTTGATCCTTTGTATGTTTAATCAAAGAACTAGGCTAATGGAACAAAAATTTAACACCTTTTTTAGTTTACACCTTTATTCAAAGATTTCCATTTCTCCAGGGTAAGAAATACGAGAAACATGGCACTTGGTAGCTATACCTTTCAACACGGGAGGTGTCGGTGGTGGGCGGGGGCGCCTCTATCGCCAGGCCGAAGGTCCGCGGCGGCACCTCGTAGCGCTGCTCGCTGATGCTCAGCATACCAGCCACCGCAGCATCCTCACTGCAACACGCAAGTAGATCATTAAATGTACACACAACCACGGAATACATACTTCATACATAGGTACTATTGTACCTAACGGTATAGAAGGCTCACACCGCAAGATGACTTAAAGAAATAGCGACTCTAGCGCTGACTTTAAGTTCAACACGCAAAAAAATGCAAAGTTGTGCGTGTGTCCATATTGCTTCCTAGATCTGTGGGTAAAACGTCATTTTTCTGTCATATTCTTCCGCGACGGTGCATGGTGCATCCGCACACACCCACGGCGGCTGCTGTCGGTACGCGCTGCTCGATGCGGCAACAACAGACTCACGTGTCGTTGACGGGCTGGTCTTCGGCCAGCACGGAGGCCTGGATGAGCGACTCGATGCCGTTGGCGGGCGGCGGCCGCGCGGGCTGCGGCGGCGGCTGCTGTCGGTACGCGCTGCTCGATGCGGCAACAACAGACTCACGTGTCGTTGACGGGCTGGTCTTCGGCCAGCACGGAGGCCTGGATGAGCGACTCGATGCCGTTGGCGGGCGGCGGCCGCGCGGGCTGCGGCGGCGGCTGCTGTCGGTACGCGCTGCTCGATGCGGCAACAACAGACTCACGTGTCGTTGACGGGCTGGTCTTCGGCCAGCACGGAGGCCTGGATGAGCGACTCGATGCCGTTGGCGGGCGGCGGCCGCGCGGGCTGCGGCGGCGGCTGCTGTCGGTACGCGCTGCTCGATGCTGCAACAACAATTTTTTTTTTAGCAAAAAACGCCGTGGCTCACCGCTCAATGGTATATCCTATCGGCCTGGGTCTTACAGCTGGGGGGTGATTCTTGAAAAAAATATGGAACATCAGCCAATTGTCGTCGGTAACCATACCAACGCAACCATCACCAGCCAATTAGCTACATAATCGGTAGTAGGGGAGCCCAAGAGGGGATTTTGGTAGTTACTCGCGTGGTTTCAAGATTCATTCTATTTTTGAATAGTTGTTAACAATGAACGTGCGATTCAGACTAGCAGGTGTTGTGCGGGCGCGTCACCTGCGGGGCGGTGCGCGTGCGGCCGCGCGTGCTTGGCGCGCGGGCGGCGGCGCGCGGGCGGCGGCGCGCGGGCGGCGGCGCCTCGTCGATGTACAGGTCCGCGTCCTCGTACTCGTAGGTGTTGTTGGTGTAACGGGCGCGTCACCTGCGGGGCGGTGCGCGTGCGGCCGCGCGTGCTTGGCGCGCGGGCGGCGGCGCGCGGGCGGCGGCGCCTCGTCGATGTACAGGTCCGCGTCCTCGTACTCGCAGGTGTTGTTGGTGTAACGGGCGCGTCACCTGCGGGGCGGTGCGCGTGCGGCCGCGCGTGCTTGGCGCGCGGGCGGCGGCGCGCGGGCGGCGGCGCCTCGTCGATGTACAGGTCCGCGTCCTCGTACTCGCAGGTGTTGTTGGTGTAACGGGCGCGTCACCTGCGGGGCGGTGCGCGTGCGGCCGCGCGTGCTTGGCGCGCGGGCGGCGGCGCGCGGGCGGCGGCGCCTCGTCGATGTACAGGTCCGCGTCCTCGTACTCGCAGGTGTTGTTGGTGTAACGGGCGCGTCACCTGCGGGGCGGTGCGCGTGCGGCCGCGCGTGCTTGGCGCGCGGGCGGCGGCGCGCGGGCGGCGGCGCCTCGTCGATGTACAGGTCCGCGTCCTCGTACTCGCAGGTGTTGTTGGTGTAACGGGCGCGTCACCTGCGGGGCGGTGCGCGTGCGGCCGCGCGTGCTTGGCGCGCGGGCGGCGGCGCGCGGGCGGCGGCGCCTCGTCGATGTACAGGTCCGCGTCCTCGTACTCGCAGGTGTTGTTGGTGTAACGGGCGCGTCACCTGCGGGGCGGTGCGCGTGCGGCCGCGCGTGCTTGGCGCGCGGGCGGCGGCGCGCGGGCGGCGGCGCCTCGTCGATGTACAGGTCGGCGTCCTCGTACTCGTAGGTGCTGGACACGCGGCGCCGCACCGGCCGCTCCGAGCGCCGCACCGGCAGCGCGCTCGCAGCGGCCGGCGGCGACGGCACGCACGGCTTCTGCTCCTCCACCACCTGTAGCAACGCTATTGTTAGAGAAGGGCCGAGTACCGAGTGTTAGGCCCCGTTTCCACCAAAGCCACAGAATACATAATAGTACCTAACGGCGCAGAAGGCTTCAAGATGATTTAAAGACTAGCGCTGACACAAAAAGTGCAATCCAGTTCGCAATAGCGCAAGGCTCCGCCTCCGCAAACAACACGCAACATACGCCAAGTTGTGGTCTCTGTCTATCGCGTAACTTTACCTCATTCGACTAACTAGGGATGCCTCGCAATAGGGCGCACGCAGCGCGTGAAATAGACCGTACAAGAACTAACGCGTGCAAAGTAGCCGGCGCGCGGCGGCCGTCTGAAATTAGTACGTTGAGACGGCTACCTGTACTTTCTTCGATCACGTGATAAGTGAACCTGGCCTGCCAAAGCGGAGATGCGCTACAAAGCCGACTGGTTAATGCCACCAGTGTGGATAGATGGCAGCTATGGCGTCAATAATTGGGTATTTTCCTACTTTTGAATTTGATAAATATTATTACTTTATTAGGAAGTAGTTCAAAAATAATGACGTATGCTAAAAAAATTATGTTTACGTATTATGTAACGTATGTTAGTTTGTTCAGTGTTCGACATTATCTTATCCTAGTTTATAATAAAGTGATAAAAAAATTGGAGTCAAATACCCAATTGCGAAGCGCGGGAAACGAGCCCCGCTCTACTAAAGACTTATCTCCACTCGCGGCACAAAATGAGACATACCCTCTCCTCCCCGTTCGAACCATTCCCACCGAAAGTAGGCGGAGAGATGTGGAAATAACGAAACCTGATTGGCTATATACAAAATACCTCCACTTTGGTGGAAACGCGAGCTTTTACACTCGTTAACTTAGTTTTAAGTCGACTTGTGGTTATCACCATACGCGGCAAAATAATATTGACGTTTTACAGGAGCCTGTACGTTAGGCCTATGTGAAATAAAGAAATTTTTGACTATCCGGGCCTCACTCGGTTTTACTTTTGTCAAACAAAGATACTTGGTCGAATAATTTTCTTCCTGAGAACAAGCCACAAGCAAGTACCGACCCTCATAACCACGGTGTTGATTTTACCATGGGAGGTTGAAGAGTAAGTCCCTCGTGTAACTCACATAGTTGGTGGTCTGTGAAGGGTAGTCATTCTTGCAACTCACATAGTTGGTGGTCTGTGAAGGGTAGTCATTCTTGCAACTCACATAGTTGGTGGTCTGTGAAGGGTAGTCATTCTTGCAACTCACATAGTTGGTGGTCTGTGAAGGGTAGTCATTCTTGCAACTCACATAGTTGGTGGTCTGTGAAGGGTAGTCATTCTTGCAACTCACATAGTTGGTGGTCTGTGAAGGGTAGTCATTCTTGCAACTCACATAGTTGGTGGTCTGTGAAGGGTAGTCATTCTTGCAACTCACATAGTTGGTGGTCTGTGAAGGGTAGTCATTCTTGCAACTCACATAGTTGGTGGTCTGGTAATGATGCGCGACGGCCGCATCGTACGAAGGCAGCTGCGTATGCGCGTACGCGGTCGTGCTGCCGCTGTAGCTCGCCGCCTGCTGGGAATCGAAACTTGGCGTGAATTATCTTTAGGGGTTGATGAAAGTTATGTTTAGATTATTATAATAGACATAGATCCTGGACAGGGCAGACGGCGCGAAAAAATTCCGCCAGTTAACCGGTGCCAAAAAGCTGGCCACGCTGTAGTTCGCTCAGCAAGCTATAATTTTGACAGATGGCGCTACTGTTTGCTTGTACGAAAAAAGTTCACCGTATATCCGGCAGTCGGATACTCGGCTATTCGGCCACATGATTGGCAAAAAGTTATCTTTCAAATCGTACTCAATACGTTGAAATTGCTAACTTAAATAATAAACAAGAAGTAATACCTTATCGATCAGAGCTTAGACTTAATACTAAAGGTGTACCACAAGGCAGTATACTGGGTCCACTTCTATTCATAATCTATATAAATGACTTACCTAGCATAACTTCTTATAACTGTACACTTTTTGCTGATGACATCTCTATTGTAATAAAATGTAAAAATGAATTGACATATGATATAGAAATTAATAAAACAATAAAGGACATAATTGAATGGCTTACTGAAAATAACCTGACTGTAAATATTAAAAAAACAATGTATATGCAGTATTATAATAAGAATGGGCAAGGGAAAGATATTAATGTTAAATATAATAATGAGAATATTAAAGAAACACAACTTGTTAATTTTCTTGGTATTACTTTAGACAGTAACTTGTCCTTCAAGTCACATGTTGATAAAATTGGCAAAAAAATTAACCAACATGTATATGTCCTCAGACGTGTTTCAAAAACCATAGGTGAGAAAACAGCGCTAATGGCATATCATGCATTCGTGGTTTCAGCTTTGCGATATGGATTGGTCATATGGGGCAACTCGGTGAGCATGGAGCGTCTATTTATTGGCCAGAAGAAGTGTATCAGAGCGGTTTGTGGTGCGGGCCCCCTGGATTCTTGTCGACCTCTGTTTAAAAAATTGAAAATTCTCTCGCTGCCATGCCTATACATTTATGAGATAAGCCTATTTGTTCAAAAACATATGTCTGATTTCTATACAAAAAAAAGGCAGAAGGTTTTGAACACAAGGTATCCAAATAAACTCATAATTCCCTTCTGTAGAACTACATCATTTAGTAGAAATTGTTATAGCATGTCTATTAAAATATATAATCAACTGCCTAATGAATTGAAAGATTTACCGTTAAAGGTTTTTAAACGAAGACTGCATCAATGGTTAATAAATAAGTGCTTCTATAGTCTAAATGAATTTTTCAACACAAAATGACTTATTATTAGGAACTAGTCTTTTTTGATAATGATATATTATGTTAATTATATAATTTTGTGACATTAATTTTGTTGACATTATACATGGGTACTAAATGAATTATTAAATTACTTACATCTTATATTTTAATATCATGATGGTATTGTGAAATCAGGCATGTCTCAGTATGACTGTAATGTGCAGGTACTTTGAGCTTAGTTTAATATACCTAATTATCGAAATTGTGCAAAAAGGGAATGATCACTTAGACAATTCATAACACACATATTTTGCATGTCAATTGACGAAACATACTGGAAATTATTAATTATATGTGAACATCTTATGTACAATGTTTCTTGCAAATAAAATTCATTTCATTTCATTTCATTTCATTTCAAAATATCCGGTATCTGCCCAAACGGTTATCCGTTTCATTTATGGTATGATCATGCTGCAGGTACCTGGTGCTCCACCTCCGGGTAGCGCTGGTAGGCGGGCTCGCTGTACGCCAGCTCGGGCTGCGGGTACAGCTGCTGGTAGCCGGCGCGCGCCGTGTCCGCGTACGCGTACTCCTGCTGCATGTCCTCCGCAGAGTACATGCCTGGCGACATAAACAAATGTAATGATGCCGCAGGTACCTGGTGCTCCACCTCCGGGTAGCGCTGGTAGGCGGGCTCGCTGTACGCCAGCTCGGGCTGCGGGTACAGCTGCTGGTAGCCGGCGCGCGCCGTGTCCGCGTACGCGTACTCCTGCTGCATGTCCTCCGCAGAGTACATGCCTGGCGACATAAACAAATGTAATCACGCTGCAGGTACCTGGTGCTCCACCTCCGGGTAGCGCTGGTAGGCGGGCTCGCTGTACGCCAGCTCGGGCTGCGGGTACAGCTGCTGGTAGCCGGCGCGCGCCGTGTCTGCGTACGCGTACTCCTGCTGCATGTCCTCCGCAGAGTACATGCCTGGCGACATAAACAAATGTAATCACGCTGCAGGTACCTGGTGCTCCACCTCCGGGTAGCGCTGGTAGGCGGGCTCGCTGTACGCCAGCTCGGGCTGCGGGTACAGCTGCTGGTAGCCGGCGCGCGCCGTGTCTGCGTACGCGTACTCCTGCTGCATGTCCTCCGCAGAGTACATGCCTGGCGACATAAACAAATGTAATGATGCCGCAGGTACCTGGTGCTCCACCTCCGGGTAGCGCTGGTAGGCGGGCTCGCTGTACGCCAGCTCGGGCTGCGGGTACAGCTGCTGGTAGCCGGCGCGCGCCGTGTCTGCGTACGCGTACTCCTGCTGCATGTCCTCCGCAGAGTACATGCCTGGCGACATAAACAAATGTAATCACGCTGCAGGTACCTGGTGCTCCACCTCCGGGTAGCGCTGGTAGGCGGGCTCGCTGTACGCCAGCTCGGGCTGCGGGTACAGCTGCTGGTAGCCGGCGCGCGCCGTGTCTGCGTACGCGTACTCCTGCTGCATGTCCTCCGCAGAGTACATGCCTGGCGACATAAACAAATGTAATCACGCTGCAGGTACCTGGTGCTCCACCTCCGGGTAGCGCTGGTAGGCGGGCTCGCTGTACGCCAGCTCGGGCTGCGGGTACAGCTGCTGGTAGCCGGCGCGCGCCGTGTCTGCGTACGCGTACTCCTGCTGCATGTCCTCCGCAGAGTACATGCCTGGCGACATAAACAAATGTAATGATGCCGCAGGTACCTGGTGCTCCACCTCCGGGTAGCGCTGGTAGGCGGGCTCGCTGTACGCCAGCTCGGGCTGCGGGTACAGCTGCTGGTAGCCGGCGCGCGCCGTGTCCGCGTACGCGTACTCCTGCTGCATGTCCTCCGCAGAGTACATGCCTGGCGACATAAACAAATGTAATGATGCCGCAGGTACCTGGTGCTCCACCTCCGGGTAGCGCTGGTAGGCGGGCTCGCTGTACGCCAGCTCGGGCTGCGGGTACAGCTGCTGGTAGCCGGCGCGCGCCGTGTCCGCGTACGCGTACTCCTGCTGCATGTCCTCCGCAGAGTACATGCCTGGCGACATAAACAAATGTAATGATGCCGCAGGTACCTGGTGCTCCACCTCCGGGTAGCGCTGGTAGGCGGGCTCGCTGTACGCCAGCTCGGGCTGCGGGTACAGCTGCTGGTAGCCGGCGCGCGCCGTGTCCGCGTACGCGTACTCCTGCTGCATGTCCTCCGCAGAGTACATGCCTGGCGACATAAACAAATGTAATGATGCCGCAGGTACCTGGTGCTCCACCTCCGGGTAGCGCTGGTAGGCGGGCTCGCTGTACGCCAGCTCGGGCTGCGGGTACAGCTGCTGGTAGCCGGCGCGCGCCGTGTCCGCGTACGCGTACTCCTGCTGCATGTCCTCCGCAGAGTACATGCCTGGCGACATAAACAAATGTAATGATGCCGCAGGTACCTGGTGCTCCACCTCCGGGTAGCGCTGGTAGGCGGGCTCGCTGTACGCCAGCTCGGGCTGCGGGTACAGCTGCTGGTAGCCGGCGCGCGCCGTGTCCGCGTACGCGTACTCCTGCTGCATGTCCTCCGCAGAGTACATGCCTGGCGACATAAACAAATGTAATGATGCCGCAGGTACCTGGTGCTCCACCTCCGGGTAGCGCTGGTAGGCGGGCTCGCTGTACGCCAGCTCGGGCTGCGGGTACAGCTGCTGGTAGCCGGCGCGCGCCGTGTCCGCGTACGCGTACTCCTGCTGCATGTCCTCCGCAGAGTACATGCCTGGCGACATAAACAAATGTAATGATGCCGCAGGTACCTGGTGCTCCACCTCCGGGTAGCGCTGGTAGGCGGGCTCGCTGTACGCCAGCTCGGGCTGCGGGTACAGCTGCTGGTAGCCGGCGCGCGCCGTGTCCGCGTACGCGTACTCCTGCTGCATGTCCTCCGCAGAGTACATGCCTGGCGACATAAACAAATGTAATGATGCCGCAGGTACCTGGTGCTCCACCTCCGGGTAGCGCTGGTAGGCGGGCTCGCTGTACGCCAGCTCGGGCTGCGGGTACAGCTGCTGGTAGCCGGCGCGCGCCGTGTCCGCGTACGCGTACTCCTGCTGCATGTCCTCCGCAGAGTACATGCCTGGCGAAATAAACAAATACAATTAAAACCATTAATCCGGGCTCTTTTTGATTGACCAAGGTCAGTGGTCAGTCTGGTTCGGCCTGTGGCTTCGGTCTTGCTTTCCAGCGGAATGGTGTTTAGAAACTGTTAGGTGTTACTTCTTCCGAGTTAGTACGATACCATCTTCGGCTGCATGATCACATACTGTTAGGTGAGATTGCAATTTGCAGCCAAGTTCTAACAAGTCGGGCTTAAAGGCTGAGCTAGCTTGCCCAGACACGGAATACATAATAGTACCTAACGGTACAGAAGGCAAGATGATTTAAAGAAATAGCGACTTTAGCGCTGACACAAAAAGTGCAATTCAGTGCGCCTGGCTCCACCTCCATAAACAACATGCAACAAACGCAAAGTCATGGTCACTTTCTTTCGCGTAACTTTATTTCATTCGACGTACTAAGGTTGCCTCGCGATCGGGCGTAAAATAGACCGTACAAGAATTAACGCTAGCAAGGTAGCCGGCGCGCGGCAGCCGTCTGAAATTAGTACGTCAAGACGCCTACCTTTAGTTTCTTCGAGCACGTGATAAGTGAACCTGGCCTAGTTCTGGCCTAGGTGGCAGAGTTGTTTCTCAAAGTGCGACCTATCCATTAAGGAGTCTACATCGCGCTAATGAAGTTTTGAAGTGTAATGCTGTAATGCTGTACCTGCGCCATAGTTCATCTCCTGACCCTCGACTCGTATGTTGGTCTGAAGGTTCTCGTTGGTGAACAGGATCTGCTCCTCGTGGTAGTCTCCGATGTCCTTCTTGGAGATGGTCCACTGCTGGACCGGCTTGAGGGCGCGCTCAGTGCGAATCAGGTGCGACTTGAGGATAGAATGCTCCGGCAGGCTGTACGGAGGAGGTTCTTCCCGAGATGATGATGGGGAGTTGCTGGAACAGATATACCGATAAGGGAATAGAAAAATAATTTAAAAATTGCAGCCCTGTGTTGAAATGATTTGTTCCAAATAAAATATAGCATATTATGTTACTCGGGATGATGTAAGGATTCTAACGATACCCCATATGACCAAATCTATTCAGCCGTTCGGAAGATGGTGGAATAAAGAAACTCACATACATACATACATGAACACTACAAACATCACAATTCTTTTTTGGGCAGTTGTGTAATAATAGCAAGAATGAAGTGACACTCCCATTTTACATAATAAACAAGGCAGATATTAACCATCTCTTTTTATAAAAATTTTACTTGAATCTTAGCTAGTAAATAGGGTATATGCAAATTGCAAAAGTGAACCAATTTTTATTGAAGTTAAGTTGAAAATTGAATTGTAACTCCTTAGAACAGCTTAATGCTTTTATACTCTTTTGTCTGGTATAAGACAGTGAGTCTTTGCCAGTTGTGTGGGTAGCCTTGATGGATGCCAAGCAATTTAGCATTCGAGTGTGATTCAGCAGTTAGTTACTATGATAATATTATCTCCAACTGCATCATAACCTAACATCAAATGAGATTGCAGTCAAGTACGTAGTATGTAAAAAATATACTTTAAGGTAAATAATAGTTCCAATTCTGTTGTGCAATATCCATTAACTAATTTGTTGTGTGTAAAAATAGTGCTATCCTTTTCAAAATGCTTTTCGTGGTAAAGTATAGCTCTATTTTTAGACATCAAATTGGTTAAGTTTTGATATTTAACACAACAGAATTAGCACTATTAAACTATAGTGTATGCGAGTTAAGCCATATAAATTCAAGCATGAAACTTACATAAGTCTTTCAATTACAAAGAATAATAACTTACTTCAACTTAATTTTCAAGCCAGCCTTTTTATCCTGTCTATCCACATACCCGTTCCCATCTTGATATGCCACCTCTTCATAGTTCTGATAAGCGTATTTCTCCTCCAAACCGTATTTAACATCCGGCACACCGTTAACATATTTAACATCATCTGTCATAACTTTAACATCACTTTCCACGTACTTAACACTGGCGTCCACATATTTAACATTGGCGACATTAGTGTCCACGTATTTAACATTGTTTATGTTGGCATCCACATATTTAACACCGTTGTCCACGTATTTAACACCGCTATTCACATATTTAACATCACTAGTGACGTATTTAACGTCTTGTATGTACCTATCAGGGTAGAGTACTTCTTTATTGTCTATATAGAATTTGTCCGCATAGACTTTTTCTTCATATTCTCCGTTTGGCTGCATGTGCATTATTGGTTTGGGTAAAGTTAATTTCAGTGATTTCTTCGGTGTCGCCTGCTTTTTGCTGTGAGATTTGTTTGGTGAACTGTTCTTGACTTTTAAATCCTGGAAAGATAACATTTATTTGTCAAATGTTTATCTGAATCTTAAATACTTTTGTACAATACCTTTTTCTCGACCACTTTGCGCGTTCTGTACTAAAATCGTAAAAATGGATTCCTTATGGAAACACTTTCTCAGACAGTTATTAATTTTTTATAATTGCTATGACTGTGGACTACCATTACCTACAGCCATTCCAAATTTCTTGTCTATAGCTTTAATAGTTGCTGAAATAAACAGGAGATGACTGAAAAACACAGACAGACAAGATAGTGATCTTATAAAGGTTCCTTTTGAGGTATGGAACCCTAAAAAGTGATATTTACTTTCCTCAAATGCCAAAACTCCGAAGACAGATGTGCGCGCCCGAGATGCGAACCTATGACCTTGCAGCACTGTAAACCGATGAGTTAACAACACGTACCTTGTCCTTAGTACTGGAACTCCGTTTCTCCAACGTCCGTAACTCTTTACATAGCTCCCTCACCAGTTGTCCAGAGTTCAAACATTTGGGCACGTTATCCCGTTTTGATGAATCAGTCTGCAAAAAAGTATGTAATGAAATGAGTGACATTTCATTCATTTGAATTTGCCGCGCTTCGCGTATCAGCTGTCTGTCGCGTACCTATGATATAGTGATTGGTCTGTGTCTATGATTTAAAATGGCGAGTGACGCTGAAGTTGTTTTGTGCATTTTTATCGTAATAAAAACTCATAGAAAGAATGTGATTGAGGACTCGAGATATAGTGAACTTTAAATGTCGTTTCTTTGTTATTTCAGGTGAGATAGAAGTGTAATTGTCGTAACTTGATAATAACTTGATAATTGTAGACTTGTTAAATGAAACAAAACTTTGTTATTTCAGAGAAACAATTTGTGGTTTATTTTGGAGATCCTCAATACCCTTATAAAACGACATTTTTGTGAACTAAAAGAAGATGGACCGGCTTCAATTTGAGTTTACGATGATAGCCTCAAATGATGGCAAATCAAATGTATTAGCCATAACCTCAATATCTACTGAAGAAGGAAAATGTTATGTTTTACCCGAGGAACTGAAGCCGGTGAGTCATCATACATATATTGTTAAAACGAACACTTTCACAAAAGTAAAAAATAGCATTAAAAAAAGACACCAGAGTAGAAAAGTATGGATAAAGTTGGATGAAAATCTAAAGAAGACATATGTAGATGAGGAAGGTAATATGCAATTTTTAGATCAATATTTAGATGAAATGAGCACAACACAAGAAAAGGACAAAAATGACACTTTGCAACAAATCTTGGAACAATTAATAGAAACTACAACTAAGAAAGAAAGTCAACATAACTTAAAACATATCTCAGAAAAATTTATTATTGAAAAATTCACAAGCAAAAATCCTAATGCGATGCAATGGATAGAAATTTTTGAAAAAGAGTGTGCGCGCTTTAATATAACAAAAGATGAGACAAAAATAGATATTTTGAGGTTATTTTTAGATAAACCTTGTTTGGATTGGTATAGCTCGATGATCATAAAACTAACAATAAATTCTGAATGGAGTGAATGGAAAGACAAGTTTTTAGAAACTTTTAAAAACCAAGGATGGGACATAGTCACATATGCTCTCGCATTTAGGTATAAAGAAGGACAGTTAATTGATTATGCCATAAAAAAAGAACGGCTTTTATTAGATATAAACAAATCTATAGATTCCAAAACAATGATAGATCTTATTGCAACTGGTTTACCTGGATTTATCTTAAATAAGTTAAACAGGGATGAACTCAACAACACTACTGACTTGTTCAACGAGATAAGAAAATATGAAGGCACGATGTATAAGAAAAACTCAACTAACATAAAGAGCAGTACATTTTATAATAAAAATAAAACTTATGAGAGGAAGCCATGTAAGACTTGTGAGTCTTTGGACAAAGGAATTAGATATCATCCGGAGGAGTCATGTTGGTTCAAGAAAAATAAAAATGAACCTGAAAAAGTTCTTAAAACTAAAAATGTAAACAATAACTCCATAATTGAAGTAGACATAAATACTGAGAAAAAAACTAGTAAGTACACCATTAATCAAAATCAAGCTTTTATTAGAAAATAAACTAGAAGTGAGTGGTATTTATGATTCAGGCTCACAGATTTCTATAATAAATTCAAGATTAATAAAAGTAAAAGAAAAAAAAGATGATGTGAATATAGCATACATGAAAACGGTTAATGGTGTGAAGAAGATGGATGGCTTGATAACAATAAAAATTAAAATATTTGATTTAGAAGAAGAGGTGGATGTATACATAGTAGAAAATGAAGATTTTGATGATTTCATAATCGGATTAGATATGATAAAGAAATTCAGATTAACCCAAAATGAGAACTTGCAGATAGAACAAAAGAAAATAACAAATAAAATAGACAGGATGTCTAAAGATAACAGAAATGAAGATAATAATATAAAAAAATATACAGTAAATTTCAATGAACACATAGAAACAGAGGAATTTATAAGTATGACAGACCATTTAGATAATCAAAAGAAAACTGAGATAGAGAAAATTATAAAGGAATACAAAACAATATTTGCTAAGGACAAGTATGATATAGGTTCAGTTAAAGATTATGAAGCTCGCATAGATTTACAAGTAAATAAATATTGTAGTAAAAGACCATACAGATGTACAATACAAGATAGATTAGAAATTGAAGAGCAAATATCGATGTTACTAAAGAATAATTTAATAGAAGAATCATACAGTCCTTTCGCTGCTCCAGTGACATTGGCGTTTAAAAAAGGTGAAAATAGAAAATCCCGTTTATGTGTAGATTTCAGAGAGTTAAACAAAATAGTTATACCACAAGCTCAACCATTTCCTTTGATAGATGATCTAATTATTAAAACTAGAAATTGCAAGTATTTTACTACACTAGATATAAACTCAGCATTTTGGGCAATACCATAACGGGTGGAAGACAGAAGTAAAACAGGATTTGTCACACAAGATGGCCACTTCCAGTGGACCTGCCTCCCTTTTGGCTTGAAAACATCACCAGCAATTTTCCAGAGAATCTTAAGCAATATTCTAAGAAAACACAATCTCACAGGATACTCTGTAAACTATATTGATGATATTTTGATATACTCGTCTACCTTTGAAGAACATATAAGGCACATTAGAAATGTATTAGAGGCAATAATTAAAGAAGGCTTTAGACTGAAGTTTAAGAAATGTACCTTTGCTTCAGACTCGGTAAAATACCTCGGCCATATAATTCAGAACAATTCAGTAAGACCACTAAAAGACAATTTGATTTCAATAAGGAACTTTCCAACTCCTAAGACGCAAAAGAACATCAGACAATTTTTGGGAAAAATAAACTTCTACCATGACTATATACCAAGAAGTGCAATTATCTTAGATCCATTACACAATTTATTACGAAAAAACGAGAAATTTGTATGGTCAGAGAAATGTGAAGAAGCATTCAATCTGATAAAAAGATATTTATGTTCGCAACCGGTCTTGGAAATATTCGACAAAGACTTACCAATCAAAATCTTTACCGATGCATCTTTGGAGGGCATTGGAGCAATATTAAAACAGACACAACAAGATGGTAAAGACAAACCGGTGGCATATTTCTCAAAAAAATTGAATGAACATCAAAAACGGAAAAAGGCTATATATTTAGAATGTCTTGCTATGAAAGAAGCTGTTAAATATTGGCAGCACTGGCTCATCGGAAAACAATTCACCATTTACTCAGATCACAAACCTCTAGAGAACATGAACATTAAATGCAGGACAGATGAAGAATTGGGTGATCTTACATACTACCTATCTCAGTATGACTTTACCGTAAAATATATACCTGGTAAAGAAAATGTAGAAGCAGACTGTTTGAGCCGAAACCCTGTATTAGAACCAGAAGATAACAGAGAGGAAACATTGAGAATAGTTAATTTAATACAAATAAAAGATATAGTTGAAGACCAAGAGAAAAATGAAACAATAAGAGAAAAGAAACAAAATTTAATACTAAAAAATAATATCTATTATAAAAAAATAAAGAAACAGGAAAAGATTATCCTCTCAGAAGAATTTAGTAAAAAACTTATAAAAAAGGTGCGTGAAGATTTATGCCATATTGGGATCAGACAACTGCAGAAAAAAATAAGTTCAATATATACGGCTATAAACCTAACAAAAAATATCATAAATATTTGTAAAACATGTGAAATATGCATAAAAAATAAATCAAGATGTCAAAAAAAAATTGGATTAATGTCACAACTGGGACCAGCTACCAAACCATTTGAAATAATGTCAATGGATACTATTGGTGGATTTGGAGGATCTAGGTCTACAAAGAAATATCTACACCTTTTACGGCCGAAACCAATAACCTATCTATCTTCTATTTGCCCTACTAGAGATATCAATTTGACATAAGCTCCATACAAGTTATGTCAAAATTCTATCCCTAGTAAGGGAAACCATGGATAGATAGGATATTGGGAACGGCCGTTAGTAGATCACTACACAAGATATGCATTTATTGCGACTTCGAAAACCCAGAATGCATGTGACTTTATAAATTTAACAAAGAAAGTACTAGAGACAGATGAGATTGGAATTATCCTGACAGATCAATATCCGGGCATAAATTCAAGAGAATTTAAACAATTTTTGCAGGAGAATAACATTAAACTAATTTTTACAGCCGTGAATACACCATTCTTGAACGGCTTGAATGAAAGATTAAACCAAACAATAGTAAATAAAATAAGGTGTAAAATGAATGAGAAAAATAATAAGAGAACATGGACAACACTGGCAAGAGAATGTATACAAAAATATAATGAAACAGAACACTCCGTTACAGGTTTTGCACCAAAATATTTACTGGATGGTACAAATGTCAGTATTCTACCAAATGAATTCAAAACAATGGAAAAGGAAGACAAGTGGATTGCTGATAGAAGATTGGCATTAGAGAATACAATAAAATCTCATGAGTACAACAAGAAAATATTTGATAGAAATAGAAAAATGCAAGAATTTAATGTAGGAGACAGTGTATATGTAGAAAATGGAAATAGACTGAATAGAAAGAAATTAGACGAATTAAAAATAGGCCCTTTCAAGATAATAGAGAAAATATCGAGTTCCATTTATAGGATTGATACAGGCAACAGAAAAACAGAATCAACATTATTTCATATAACAAAATTGCAACCTGTCATAACAGAGGCTGAAGAAGATGAAGGAGATGATAATGAATATGAAGATGACTTATAAGTACATTTTACAGATATATTGCTTAGAATTTTCGCTCTTAGGGGGGGAGATGTAATGAAATGAGTGACATTTCATTCATTTGAATTTGCCGCGCTTCGCGTATCAGCTGTCTGTCGCGTACCTATGATATAGTGATTGGTTGGTCTATTACTTGCGCTACAAATAAATCAAAAGCTACATGGAACATTGTTAATAAAAATTTTAAAATAAACGAACCTAAACAAGAGATAGAGCAAATAATAGTAGAGGGGAAAACTATTACCGATCCTTTAGAAATTGCAAATTCTTTTAATAATTTTTTTTATAGACCAGGTTCCCAGGTATCATAACATTACTGGTAAATCAGTACCAAATGTAATCAGCTGTAATAATAGTTATAAATCTTTATTTTTAAATCCTACTACCCCTATAGACATTGACAAGACTATTAAGTCACTTAAAAATACAAACAGTACTGGCTATGATGAAATATCTACAAAAGTTTTAAAATACGTCTCGCTTCTTGTTTCTCCAGTATTGAGCTATATCGTTAATTTGTGCATATCTGAAGGAGTTTTTCCCGATAAATTAAAAACCGTCATAGTAAAACCATTATATAAGAAGCTTGGCAGGGAGTTTTTAAACAACTATAGGCCAATAGCTCTTGTTCCAATTTTATCTAAAGTATTTGAAAAGATTATTCACAAAGCACTCGATAGTTACTTCGAACAAAATAAGTTATTTTCAGAAGAGCAATTTGGTTTTCGCAAAAAGAAAAGCATAAATATCGCGGCTTACAATTTTCTTAATTCTGTCATGCGTAACATAAATAATAAAATTCCTGTCTGTGCATTGTTCATGGATTTAACGAAAGCTTTTGATTTTGTTGATCATGACATTCTTATTAATAAACTTTATGCATACGGTGTCAGAGGTAATGTGCTTGATCTTATTAAATCTTATTTAACTAATAGAATCCAAATAACACAAATTTCAAAAGTATGCTGGCAACGTAAAAGGCAGATCATGTATTCTTCACAATCGAGAGAAATTCAGCGTGGCGTCCCTCAAGGCAGTATCTTGGGTCCTCTATTATTTATTATTTATATAAATGACTTACCAAGATATGTAACACAGCACAAAATGGTATTATTTGCTGACGATAGTACTGTAGTCTTTGCTAATAAAAATATAATTGACCTCAAGAATGACATAAATAATACATTGGACGTAATTATAAATTGGTTAAATTGTAATAAACTTGTAATTAATCTTGATAAAACTAATTTAATGACTTTTAGACATAGGGAAAACAAAACATTTGCCTTAAATGTTAGTTATGAAGATAAAAATATTAATGAAGTTAATGTTACAAAATTTTTGGGACTTCACATAAATTGTAATTTAAATTGGAAAATGCATGTTGAGCACGTTTGTACGAAACTAAGTCAATTTTCTTTTGCACTCTATATGCTAGCCAAAACCGTTAATATATCAGCCCTGTTAACTGTTTATCATGGCTATGTTGCCTCGGTGTTGAGATATTGTGTCGTTTTCTGGGGTAATTCCACAGAAAAGGACGCAGTGTTTAAAGCGCAAAAAAAATGCGTAAGAGCAATTTTCAAACTTAGGAGCATTGACAGTTGTGAACATTACTTTAAGCATTATAACATTATGACATTTCCTTGTATGTATATCTATGAGGCGATCATTTTCATTAAAATCAACATACATTTATTTGACAATAGGCTATTTGACTAAATTTTGAAAATGATTTTAAAGAATTTATTACTACCTATTAAGCACATTACATTGATATTTCGCGGAAATTTAATGTAATTCCCTTTAAAAACCACTTTTAAAATTTCAATTTTCAAAACCGCGCCAAAAACGCCAATTTTGTAATGGCGCTTGTCATCTCACTCGTGACGTCACACATTGTCAAACGCATATAAACAGACCACAGTACCGTACAGTTTAGTTGAATTTCTTCGCTTTTCTTTAAATTTAATAAAAATTAATATATTTTAACAGAAAGAATGGTGTACAAATGCTGTGTAGTATCATTATGTACAAATACCTCCATAAATTGCCCTCAAAAAGTGTTTGTGTCTGTACCATGGTCCATGATAAACCGAACTCCCATGAACTTCCTGAGTATTTGTCAACATAAACTAAAATGAGATAATGATTAATGATTATAATAAATAAAGGAAGGACTAATATGTTCGACGCGGTAGGTACTTACATTGCTGTTTTTATGTTTTTCAGTTCCGCGCCATAATAATCAGCATTATTCTTAAAGTAAAGTGCAACCATAAAAGCATCTACCTTAGGTAGGTTGCTATTATCAGCTCGCACAAAATTTGATTCCATTCTGCGATTTGAAATACTTAATTATTTATTTCCTTAGTATGTTTAGTTATAAAGTTAACCAGAAAATTACTGTTTAAATAGCTAAAAGATAAAATAAAACGCCCGCCAAACAAAACACTCAGAAAAATCAGTACAAAAAGCTGTTGTTCTCCCGCAAATTTTCGAGTGTGACGTCACCAGAGGTGCAACCAATCACAGGGCGTTCCTGACACAGGTAAAATATCAAAAATTATAACATTATTAAACTCTTATTTTGCTGAAAAATATACATATATTTGATTAAAATAAAGCGAAATATGCTTATTTACGTTGTTATTAGTGAGATTTACCACAATATCAGGTATATTTTCATTGTTGTCAAATAGCCTATTGCAGTAGTAGCAGACGAATGCTTAAACTACGTCATCCGTATAGCAAAACTGCACACTTTTCAAAGAGTTTTTTTTGCACTGGACCTATTCTATACAATCATTTGCCAAAATATCTAATCTCAATAAGTTCAATTTCAGTGTTTAAAAATAAATTAAAAACATTTTTATATGACAAAGCATATTATTCCATAAATGATTACCTCACGGATAAATTTTAATTGACGTAATATTTGCAATTATTATTTTCTTCATTATTTTTGACTTTAATTTATTGTTCAATTTTATGATTATGTAACATTGCATGCCGTAAGGCTGGATTTGGATAGAACTATTATACTATGTAACATCTATATATTGTACCTGTACCCAAATTCGCAATAAAGATAAATTGATTGATTGATTGATTGATTGGTCTGTGTCTATGATTTAAAATGGCGAGTGACGCTGAAGTTGTTTTGTGCATTTTTATCGTAATAAAAACTCATAGAAAGAATGTGATTGAGGACTCGAGATATAGTGAACTTTAAATGTCGTTTCTTTGTTATTTCAGGTGAGATAGAAGTGTAATTGTCGTAACTTGATAATAACTTGATAATTGTAGACTTGTTAAATAAAACAAAACTTTGTTATTTCAGAGAAACAATTTGTGGTTTATTTTGGAGATCCTCAATACCCTTATAAGTATATGATCTCAAATCATGATGATTAGTCTCAAAATTAGTGGGTTTTACGACATTTGTATAGGATAAAATCCCGTGGGAATCATTGATATTTCCGGGATAAAATCAGGTTCATGTCACTCTCCACGCTTTCAACTATGTGTGTGCAAAAAATCACGTTAAACCGCTGCTCCGTTTTGACGTGATTTTTTTTAACCGTGTAAGACTTGACTTGTGACTTGACTGTGATTACACCTGATGGAAAGTGATGATACAGTCTAAGGTGAAACGCACTTGCCTAGATGCCTATTCACTCTTAATTTGAAGGCAGTTGTAGGTGATGGGATAGACAGTGCCTGGGTATTTCAGACCTTTGCAGTGTTTATCAGGAATGAGGAACCAAACCGCTTCGTACGCGTCTTTGATACCTGATATTCTGGACCTGGACGAGCAAACCCAGGCATAAAAATAAGAGTGCCGTCTCCTTATGAGGGTCGACCTCCCAAAACATTAACAGCAAACAACAAATTTGCTCATAGCCCGGGGGCTGATTGCAGATTATACGGACAAGAAAAACAATCTTTGATACTTCGACTATGTAGGGGTGAAAGCCTTTTCGATGTGTTGCCGTTCTATGGTAAAAAGGTGACGGAGGAACCAAATTAGATTACAAATATCAGGGTGGGTAGTATTACTACTGGCCAATAGATGGCAGCAGGAGACATATTATTTTTTTGTTGATAAATTCGACATTTTCTAAACATGAAGAGATCGATTTATCGCCCCCAAAACCCCCTGTATATTAAATTTCATGAAAATCGTTCGAGTCGTTTCCGAGATTCAGATTATATAGAAACTGCTCGTTTAAAGGTATAGGATTAAATTAATAAATTATTAAGTATGGATTTACTCACACTTTTAAGCGCATGCCACTCTTTGAGGGCATTAGCTAGTATCTTGATCCCTCGCAGCAAGAGAGGTGGTAGTTCTGCGGGCGGAGTCGACACGACGCTCTCGCTTATTGTGAAGTCTTCGTCCTACAAATATGACACATAAATATAGGAAGGTAAGGCTCGATTTACAACGCCGCGGAATGGAGTGGAAGCGACTTTTTGCAACGCAATTGTACATAGCATAATGAACTTTATGTCAATTGCATAACATACAATTTAAATAAGAGCAAAAAAGGGTTGCGCGTCTTCCGGGGAATCCTCGCGCTTTCTAATGAGCTTAATATACCTGCGTCTCCTCGTTGTGCCTGCGCAGTACGGTCAGCAGCTGCGCGGCCGCGTACCAGTGCAGCGCCTCGAACGGCGGGTAGCGGAACATCGTGGGCGTCTCCACGCGGCCCTCGATCTCGTAGTGATGACAATAACATGGTTCAATATACCTGCGTCTCCTCGTTGTGCCTGCGCAGTACGGTCAGCAGCTGCGCGGCCGCGTACCAGTGCAGCGCCTCGAACAGCGGGTAGCGGAACATCGTGGGCGTCTCCACGCGGCCCTCGATCTCGTAGTGATGACAATAACATGGTTCAATATACCTGCGTCTCCTCGTTGTGCCTGCGCAGTACGGTCAGCAGCTGCGCGGCCGCGTACCAGTGCAGCGCCTCGAACAGCGGGTAGCGGAACATCGTGGGCGTCTCCACGCGGCCCTCGATCTCGTAGTGATGACAATAACATGGTTCAATATACCTGCGTCTCCTCGTTGTGCCTGCGCAGTACGGTCAGCAGCTGCGCGGCCGCGTACCAGTGCAGCGCCTCGAACAGCGGGTAGCGGAACATCGTGGGCGTCTCCACGCGGCCCTCGATCTCGTAGTGATGACAATAACATGGTTCAATATACCTGCGTCTCCTCGTTGTGCCTGCGCAGTACGGTCAGCAGCTGCGCGGCCGCGTACCAGTGCAGCGCCTCGAACAGCGGGTAGCGGAACATCGTGGGCGTCTCCACGCGGCCCTCGATCTCGTAGTGATGACAATAACATGGTTCAATATACCTGCGTCTCCTCGTTGTGCCTGCGCAGTACGGTCAGCAGCTGCGCGGCCGCGTACCAGTGCAGCGCCTCGAACAGCGGGTAGCGGAACATCGTGGGCGTCTCCACGCGGCCCTCGATCTCGTAGTGATGACAATAACATGGTTCAATATACCTGCGTCTCCTCGTTGTGCCTGCGCAGTACGGTCAGCAGCTGCGCGGCCGCGTACCAGTGCAGCGCCTCGAACAGCGGGTAGCGGAACATCGTGGGCGTCTCCACGCGGCCCTCGATCTCGTAGTGATGACAATAACATGGTTCAATATACCTGCGTCTCCTCGTTGTGCCTGCGCAGTACGGTCAGCAGCTGCGCGGCCGCGTACCAGTGCAGCGCCTCGAACAGCGGGTAGCGGAACATCGTGGGCGTCTCCACGCGGCCCTCGATCTCGTAGTGATGACAATAACATGGTTCAATATACCTGCGTCTCCTCGTTGTGCCTGCGCAGTACGGTCAGCAGCTGCGCGGCCGCGTACCAGTGCAGCGCCTCGAACAGCGGGTAGCGGAACATCGTGGGCGTCTCCACGCGGCCCTCGATCTCGTAGTGATGACAATAACATGGTTCAATATACCTGCGTCTCCTCGTTGTGCCTGCGCAGTACGGTCAGCAGCTGCGCGGCCGCGTACCAGTGCAGCGCCTCGAACAGCGGGTAGCGGAACATCGTGGGCGTCTCCACGCGGCCCTCGATCTCGTAGTGATGACAATAACATGGTTCAATATACCTGCGTCTCCTCGTTGTGCCTGCGCAGTACGGTCAGCAGCTGCGCGGCCGCGTACCAGTGCAGCGCCTCGAACAGCGGGTAGCGGAACATCGTGGGCGTCTCCACGCGGCCCTCGATCTCGTAGTGATGACAATAACATGGTTCAATATACCTGCGTCTCCTCGTTGTGCCTGCGCAGTACGGTCAGCAGCTGCGCGGCCGCGTACCAGTGCAGCGCCTCGAACAGCGGGTAGCGGAACATCGTGGGCGTCTCCACGCGGCCCTCGATCTCGTAGATCCTGAAAAAAAAAGTATAATGTAGAGACAGTAAAACATCATCCTTTTAGTGAAATGAAGTATAAAAATAAGTTGGCTGGGTAGCGCGAATGCTTCCGGTTATGTTGCCTAATGACCACCAGGTGAAGACCGTGGGGTTTTAGTTGGCGCGACTCCGACATATAACCGAACTCCGACATATGTGACCACGACTAGTATAGGTCTATAGTATAGGTGTCTTTGTGTAGAACTTACTGCAACTGCATCTCGATGGCGTAGGAGTGCAGCAGGTTGCCGCCGAACACGAGCGAGTCGCACGGCGTGTACACGGCGTGGATCCAGCCCGGCGGGATGAACAGCGTCTCGCCCGGCGCCAGCTCCGCCGTGCCGTACCGCCGGGTCTATAGTATAGGTGTCTTTGTGTAGAACTTACTGCAACTGCATCTCGATGGCGTAGGAGTGCAGCAGGTTGCCGCCGAACACGAGCGAGTCGCACGGCGTGTACACGGCGTGGATCGAGCCCGGCGGGATGAACAGCGTCTCGCCCGGCGCCAGCTCCGCCGTGCCGTACCGCCGGGTCTATAGTATAGGTGTCTTTGTGTAGAACTTACTGCAACTGCATCTCGATGGCGTAGGAGTGCAGCAGGTTGCCGCCGAACACGAGCGAGTCGCACGGCGTGTACACGGCGTGGATCCAGCCCGGCGGGATGAACAGCGTCTCGCCCGGCGCCAGCTCCGCCGTGCCGTACCGCCGGGTCTATAGTATAGGTGTCTTTGTGTAGAACTTACTGCAACTGCATCTCGATGGCGTAGGAGTGCAGCAGGTTGCCGCCGAACACGAGCGAGTCGCACGGCGTGTACACGGCATGGATCCAGCCCGGCGGGATGAACAGCGTCTCGCCCGGCGCCAGCTCCGCCGTGCCGTACCGCCGGGTCTATAGTATAGGTGTCTTTGTGTAGAACTTACTGCAACTGCATCTCGATGGCGTAGGAGTGCAGCAGGTTGCCGCCGAACACGAGCGAGTCGCACGGCGTGTACACGGCGTGGATCCAGCCCGGCGGGATGAACAGCGTCTCGCCCGGCGCCAGCTCCGCCGTGCCGTACCGCCGGGTCTATAGTATAGGTGTCTTTGTGTAGAACTTACTGCAACTGCATCTCGATGGCGTAGGAGTGCAGCAGGTTGCCGCCGAACACGAGCGAGTCGCACGGCGTGTACACGGCGTGGATCCAGCCCGGAGGGATGAACAGCGTCTCGCCCGGCGCCAGCTCCGCCGTGCCGTACCGCCGGGTCTATAGTATAGGTGTCTTTGTGTAGAACTTACTGCAACTGCATCTCGATGGCGTAGGAGTGCAGCAGGTTGCCGCCGAACACGAGCGAGTCGCACGGCGTGTACACGGCGTGGATCCAGCCCGGCGGGATGAACAGCGTCTCGCCCGGCGCCAGCTCCGCCGTGCCGTACCACTCCACCTGCCGCAGCAAGATACACCCTTTGTTAGGGCTCCATACCAATATGGTAAAAATGGAACCCGTCTGTCACACTCGATATGGATTTAAATCAGTCCGTTTATGAAATACATAAACCATTTATAAATAGTCCTGCGAATGTCCACCATATATTTGTGCAAGTTATGAGGGTTCCACACCAATTTGGTAAAAATGGAACCCTTATGGTGAGACTTTCTCCGTCCGTCCATCCGTCTGTCACACTAGATTATTTCAGTAACTATCGAAGCTATCGAAAACTGGGGCTTCGAATTTTTGAAATTAAATAACAATATTGAGTGGGGTATCATATGAAAGGGCGTTGCGTGTGTATCCTTAAACCGATTTTTATTTATTTTTATGTCTGATAGTTTTTGATTTATTGAGCAAACTGTCGAAAAAAAAAACCGTTCCCCCCCTTATCTCCGAAGTTTATCAATCGAAAAATCTGAAATAATTATGATCAATAGACATTAATGTATATTTTACAGGAAAAATAAAATCAACTCCCTAACTATTATACTTTTTTTGATAATAACAATAAACCACCAAGAACAAAGTTACGTTTGCGGTTCACCAATAAAAGTACCTACATGTAAATTATAGTCGTAAATTCATGAACAAAAGTAATTATTTTAACGTTTTACTTCTTTTATAGTATAGAACCCTCGGTGCGCGAATCCGACTCGCACTTGGCCGGTTTTTTTTTAGTAATAAAACCCACTGACCATATCACCGAAGAATCTTTCGCTCTGGTTGTTAGCAGCACTCCACTGTTGGTACAGCGCCAGATTCGTGGTCGTGGGCGGGATCAGGTAGAATATCTGAAACAAACACATTTCACAATGCTTCTTCTGTTCTCGTAAAACTGATTATGCTACTAAATCTTCAGTGAAAATCACGTCATCGTGTTACAGTCTACTCGCTTAGAATTTGTCGTTACAAGCACATGCACACGGTCATCGTCGTTACATGTCCTTTTTTTAATTTGGATGTTATACAATTAACATAAAATTCATTATGCTATGTACAATGTCGTTGCAAAAGTCGCTTCAATTCTATCCTGCTGCTGCAAGCTGGACCGATTGTGATGATTTTTTCCGGTGCTCAAGTGTTGGTCGACGGTTGAGCTACCTTGCGGCCGTGTAACACGTGGTACCACACGGTGGTGCCGCCGAAGTCCACGTGGAAGTCCGTGTAGGAGGCGCGCGCGGACATCAGGCAGTAGCGCTGCACGGCAGGCCGCGCGGGCTCGCCGCTCGCTGGCCACACGTTCTGAGCCCAGTCCAGACGCCGCGCGATGCCCGGCGGGTCTACTAGGCTGCACATACTGTAAAATACGAAAGATGCATACTTATACTCTGTCCATTCGTTTATTTTCTTTTTGACACATAAGACAGATATAGCATTAGCGAGGTACCAGAGAGAGACAACTTTACGTGTCTCTCTCTGGCCTATAACAACGTTGCAAGGCTTTGACTGGGTGAAATTCGGTTTTTACAAATAACGAGATTGGAGGTTGACCAACCCATTCTTGTTCTTGTTCACTCACTCACGCTGAACGCACTATGGGAAATTAAAAATTTTACGTCCTATAATTCTCGGACGAACCTAAAATTACACTTACAAAATTTTATAGAAATTGGCTATAGACTGAAGAGATTTGTTACAAACACTGTGACACAAGTTTCAGTAATTATATCATATCCTATTTCTGTATCAGTTTCCGTTCACTTTACAAACTATAGAAAGTTTCTGTTATACAAAATCCAGTGAGTAAAGTTTGGAAAAAAAAATTCCTATGTTAATCCTATAAGCTGCGTACATTCCAAATTTCAGCCAATATTTTCGAAACATTTAACTAGTTGTTAAATGTTTCGGGTTTGAGCACAAAGGATTATTTGATGCAGAATAATCAATAATGATTAAGGAATCAGATTTAAGGCGGTTTCGAAACAGCCCCCAGACTGTATAAGAAAAACGTTTTCATTAATATTGTAAAGGTTTACAACTTCTGCCCGGTGATTGGTTTCCCAATTTACATCAACCTGGGGGTCTGAATTTGCTAACGATTACGATAACGATGAATGCGTTTTTCATACGAAATTAGACCCCTGTTTGTGTTTATAATATAACTTACTTAGTGTCAGTAAACTCCAGGCTGAGTACATTCAACACTTTCTCATCGCGATGCTCGGGTGGAGTCTCAAAGTACTCCACAAAATCAGACAGAGGCATCCGCAAGGTGGATTGTTTGCGTACATCTATAACCTCCACCTGAAGACAAACAAAACATTGTTACATTTTGACATAACTGTTTTTGTAACCTTCTTAAGCTTAAGGCCAAGTAGCCAAGGCCTAAATAAGAAATTTGAAAGTGAAACAGACTGTAAAAGAAGTTGATGTCCACAGCTTTTTACTCACACAGACTTCAGTTTTTTAAAAATCCCACAGTAACTATGCATTTCTGTATCAGGACAAAAAGTACAACTTATACACTGAAAGAGACTATCTGCTATCTCAATCTCCAATTTCAGCCAAATTGATTCAGTGGTTACGGCGTGAAGAACTCACAAACGTCCAAACTTTAAAAAATTTCATAAGTAAGGTGCAATTTGTAAAAAATATGAAAAATCGCACATTGTAATGTCAGTAAAATTGCAAAAAAAATTAACTAATATATTTTCATAAAAATCGGCCATAGACGTTTCAGATGAATTTTATTACAAAAACTGTAACAAAAGTTTTCATGTACCATATCCCAGTCCAGTTCTGTACCAGTTTCCATCCCCTTTACAAACCTGCTGTAAAAATTGCAAAAAAAAATTAACATTAATTAAAATTTGAATTTGGAAGGAGGCCCATTTAGTTTGCCTTAACAAACATGAAAGGTCTACATTGGTTACCTCTAGTTGAGCACCACAGTATCTCAGTACAGATCTAACGTTGAAGGTGGCAGGGTTTGGCATCTTCATGTCTAAACCCTCCGTTGTGTTGAATATCACTGGGCGGGTGAACCCTGCAATGAAAAAATTTACATTGAATTTAAGCAAGCAAGCTTTATTTTGCGGAAATCCATAATTAGAAGGACAGATTAATTTGTTTTGCTATAATCCTATTTTGTTCAATCCCATTTTATATGATGTCTCCATGACTTATCCATTAGGTAACACACAGGTACCTGACCACCAGTCATTATTTTGATGCTTATTGTCAAGATGATTTCAACCAATGACGAAATACGCTACACTAAGAGGACGGGAACTATGTGACATATGTTGAAACCAAAAATTTCTCAAATATGGCGTCGCGCGTCACAAATTTCGGTACCACTGACAGCACAAACCGCTGTTGGTCTCATACATTAGCGCCATTTTACAGATTCGACAACTTAAAAATCCGGCTTCAGGGCTGGGCCTAAAAATATATGCGTGACGTCACTAAGGGCTCATCCTTTGTTACATCCATGATTTCAACAGACTGTTTTGACCACCATTCTACCATTCTAATGGGCATGTGGGTTACCATTATCTCTAACAAACTCCTCGGTGAAGTGTTGTGGCCTCATCTGTTGCAGTGACGCGGAGGTTGGGCGAAGGGGTCGTGCTGCCAGCGCCCTCACCCAGGCTGGAGTCCCAGCTTGTGAGGGCCGAGTCTCCGCTCCAATCTCGTATCTGTCCGCGCGGTGATTGTTTGTGGGGATTTTCACTGAAACAAATTATTTTTATCAATGCTTCAATGATACTTGCCTCTTAATATTATTAACCCAATCATGACCAACCGTTGGCTGACCGTATCTGAATATAAGTAGCAGTTTCCCAAGGCCTCTTTTGCAGCCAATAGGAGCAATTATTTACAAGATAAATGTACACTACATTTCACAAGGATAATGAGGTTTACTCTTAGTTAAAGAATTTTTGGAATCAATACAGGAGTTCAGTTCAGTGGAATCAATATTGGAGTTCAGAGACTAAAAAGGATGCACAAATTTTTTTGGAAAATATGGCTTGTAAAGGCTTTATAATACCTAATCGTTTTTTAATGGTATTCAGTCATAGCTGATATTAACAACTACTCTGTCCCCTTAAGATTTTATATGACAAAAAAATATCAAGTACCTGGTAATGCAAGTTTTTATAATAGAACATAATTATAAACTATTTGACTATTGCATAATAATATAGTAGTGTAGGAAATAGGTATCACACTAATAATTACATGGCTCAGTTACTTACATACAGAAGGTCCGTAGGTCTGCGCACATTTTGGGCAATGGTATTTGTCAATATCGTCAGAATGGTATATTTTTACATCAACACAGCTGTAAAAAAATAAACAATTTATTTTTTTCAAAGCAAGTCTATTTGTTCTGAATAGTACCTACATAAAAAAATTCGACATGTGAAAACTATTAGCAAGATTCAAGTTCTAGCAACTAGTAAATGGATTTTATGCAATAATAATGATGTGGGTACTGCGGATATTATAAAAACAACATGGAAGAGTACATTTGACCACAGAAACACGCATTTTGTCCCTATAGTGACCGTCAATATAAACAACTTTAGAGAACTGGGACTCCACTTTAAACCGCTATATAATATTAGGGCACTTTAATTACGACAGTTTTACCACAAAACACTAGGTTAAAGTGTGATTTACTGAAGAAAATATAATGAAAACATTTAATTCTAACATGATGGCCGAAGTGCCGAGTGATGTCAGATTGAATTAATTTTTTCTCACACACAACACAGTTGTTTCAGAAAAACTTTAACATTTTCCACTTTACCTCCCGTGAAACCACTCGCGGCAGCAGTCACATTCTATCATAAATTGTCCAATATTATATGGTTGACCACACAAACAATAGGTTTCCTTCGATGACGCCATTTTGATGGCGAATAGATAATTTTTCTTTTTTTTTCCTCCACGTCGCTTTAGGGTGGCCATAACAAAAAAATCTTATAGACCATAAACAATTCCTCAAACTTTTTTTGTTAACGAAACAAATTACAAAATGTTTAAAAATAAATATACTAGGTGATTTTTTTAGGTTAATTTGTTATTATATTCGAATAGCGAGAATTCAAAATAGGTTGAACTAAAAAAACAGAAAAGGCGTCTGACAATTTTTGAAAGCAATAACTTTTATTGGAGAATGTACACCTCCCTATTTGCAGGCGTCAGGTCGTCCATTGGCCACAAACCATCTACAAACTTATTCACTGAAATAAGACGTCTTTAGCGTCGTTTCGTGCCAATCATTCGTTTCTTGTATACATCAACATATTGAACATGTCTTAATATGTCGTGTCATGACCAATGTGATGGGCTGTCCGTATTGCCGCACTGATGTCTATGATCTATGTCACAGTAATTCGCCAGTTCGTAGGTAAATTGGTGGCACTGTATAATATCTACCTACAATATTATTCTCATGGACAGTTAGGAATTTATTATATCCTAATTCTGACGAATAAAAATTTTCATTATTATTATTTTCACTATGCAGAGATTGAGCCTAGACCTAAATCCAGCTAATAGCTAGGCTATATTAGCTAGGTTTAGCAGACGATGATCAGATTTGGAGACCACAGATTATAATTACGACCTAATGGATTATGGCGCAGCGGTAGTGGTTATGCCCTCTACGAGTACGTCCTGGCTTCGATTCCCGCAACTGTAAAATGTTTGTGAGATCAGCATGGATATTTTCCAGTGTCTGAGTGTTTTTCTATATAAAGTATTTATGTACATAAAATATTATTATATAAATATCAAGTGACTAGTGGCCATAAGATAAATTATCGTTTACTTTGCGGCTAGATTGCGATGTGTGTAATTTGTAAAGTCATGATTTTATATTTAATTTTATATAATGATTAACACCTTGAAATATACTTGTGCTTATAAATATTCCTGAGCATAAAATCTTTATTTACAACATGTCCGGCGGTACAATGGAATAAAATAAAGTATATCTACCTACTTACTTATCTTGAGCATTGAAGTTGACTGTTTAACTACGTAACTTTACCTAGTAGCCAACTCAATAAAATATAATATCTATTATAAAACGTACTAAATGATAATTGAATAATGTACCTGCCTGTGTTGCAGCTAAAGTCAATTAATAGCGCTAAGAAAAAACTGTCCACAAAGAGTAGATAAAACTTATGCAAGAGACAGCAAGATACCTAAAAGAGAGCTGCTGTTTTCTGTACCAGACTGTTATTTTGATTTATAAACGAATAAATTTTTTGGGAATCCACTGTAAAACAAAAGAAGGTAGAATACGCCGAAAGATGTTTGTAGGTACATGAAACATATTGTATGTTGATACATGAAACTACAGTCTCGCCATACTGATAAATACATGAAATAATCAACATAATTTTATCCATTGTTTGTTAAGAATACGCGTAATCAGACAACGAGCTAAATTATAAAAAATATTTACATAGATACATAATTATTAATTATACATATTATTTTCATAAATATACCTACCCCCTTCGTGACTTGAAGTCCGACTGTATCGAGTTAGGCATTGTCAACAATGAACACAAGTATGAAGTCATATTTTGCAGTTGGCCTGTAACATAATAAGGTTTGCAATAAAATGCAACTACTATAGGCATTTTATATTATTACTTACTTCCCGGTTTAAACCTATGTTACATCGATTAGATTTATTATAAAATCATGAATAAAAACCAATTAGCTTATACTGGTTAACCGATATTTGGATAGTTTTTTTTGTCAAATTCAATTTAAATGAAACGTGAGACTTTAATTTGGAGATCCTTTGTTGCTGTTCTAATAAAATAAAATTCAAATATTTTTAGTTTTAATAGGTACCTATATTTATAGGTACCTATTAAAACTAAAATATCTGGGTGACCGAGCTTTGCTCGATAGTATTACTATCCAACAATAGATGGCAGCAGGAGTCATTTTTTTTTTACTTACCTACCTTTACTGTAATAGTTTTACTTTTCGGCAATAGATGTCAGGCATAGTCATACTTTTTTGGTAATTAATACTATATTTTCTAAAAATGAATCCTAGCTAAATCGATTTATGCCCCCCAAAACCCCCTGTATACTTAATTTCATGAAAATCGTTCGAGCCGTTTCCGAGATTCAAATTGTATAGAAATATATTTATATATATATATACTAGCTGTTGCCCGCGGCTCCGCCCGCGTGAATTAAGATTTTTTTACATATTATACCGTGGAAATCCTTGATTTTTCGCGGGATTCTGGTGTGATGTTATACAGAAACCTGTTCTTACTCCGCACGGGTTACCTTGTGGTGATTTTGAAAACTCCTTTTTCTTAATCATAATATAAAGTTTTATTTATACGTAGTTGAAAGATCAAAAGGACGATTTTAACTGTCGATATTTCGACCCAGTGGCACAGGTCGTCGTCACTACGTGACCACGACTTGTACCAATGTATCGAAATATCAACAGTTAAAATCGTCCTTTTCAATGTGATTTATTCTGAAACCACGAAATATGTCAATCATAAAATCATGTGAAAATTTGTACTGGTGGTAGAGCTCTTCTTTCAGGGTTCGGCCGTGTAGGTCCCACTGAGATAAAATACTCTACTAACAATATTCCCCAGCCCAACATAAGATTCATTTAAAAATCTTTGCTTTATCTCAATACAATCCAAAATATCCGAATGGGCAATTGCTATATATTTCTTTACGTATAAAAGACTATAACAGTCAGTTGGTTAGGATCGATAAGACCTAAGAGTTAAAAATATTTGTGAACCATTATTTTACCCTTTCCATATTGCGGATGATAAAAAAGAAGTGAAAACTTTAATCTGTTCATGTCTTAACAGTGCCATCTTAATATAAAGTCATGAAACAGTAAATTACATGACAGTTAATTCTTATTTAAAAAAATTCGGTAGTACCTATCTCAAAGTTTTACATTCAAGTTCCACATAAATTGTAGAGATGGCGTTATACGGTATAACGTAGCGAGTTTCATGAATTTTGTTCACCCTAAAAGTGAAAAATCTTAAACGATACAAAATCTTCTGCTAAGCCTATTTATTTACGGCTGTAAGGGTAGTCCAGTCTAACTTTAGCTCTACGCCCTAGGTTCTTTCCATTCCGAGTTTCAAGTCACCTACTTGAACTTATCGCTAAAGGTTCTGATGCCTGTAATTTCTGAACTACAAAAGTGATGATGATAAAATTTGTATGGAATAATCTTTAAAGAACCTCCTTTCTAACAAAGAAAGAATGAATGAAATCGGACAACGCGTTAATGAATTATAACTAAATACACATTTTGACTTTGATGCCGTCTTCCAGGGAAACCATGATGAATTTCAGGACAAAAAGTATCCTATGTCCTACCTCGGGGTATGAGCTATAATCATGTCAAGTTTCATTTAAATCCATCCAGCGGATTAGCCGTGATGCGCGGTCTTGAAACAGACAGACAGACAGACAGACAGACAGACAGACAGACAGACAAAAATTAAACAAATTACAGTTTTGGCTTCAGTATCGACTAAATAGTGTCCTCCAACAAAAATTTTCAAAATATCTCCAATGTACAGAATTCGACCCTTTACAGTTGTATTATAAGTATATATAGAAGATAGATATAGAAGTATAGATATTTATATATATAAAAGAACAGGTATAGGGTTGGCTCCAAACGTTAAGAATTTAGAATTTAGATTCCTACAATACCTTCCTTCCCTCTCTCTCTCTCCTTTACCTTTCCACCACAGAACCGCAAGACGCCGAAAGAAGTGGCATCCTTATGTGGATGTCCAGCCAACTCGAACCGCTAAGGTGTGGAACACCCTTCCAGCTTCCCGTACCTATAGCTTCCTTCCAGTAAGTATACCTACTAATTATTAATCTAGGTGTCTGCAAGATAAGAGTGTTTAGGACAGAGCGCTATCCACCATAGGCCCCATCATGGCTTTCCTTCAGGGATTATTGTAGTCAAACGCAAGCCTACCAATGATTAATATTCATAATGATACTGATTTATAATGATTACTTATTAATAAAGCTTACCATAGTGTTAAGGATTACTTACATAAATCAAATCTTTGGGGATGAATGAACTGCTGTAATTATACTAGCTCAATTAGTTTTAAGAGCCTTTGTGAAGTGGTGATAACACAACAACAAAACCCGGCTGAGTTTGTTTTGGGCTTCTTCTCAGTGCAGGGCGCGTCGGAACTCTCGTAAACTTAGTTTTAAGTCGACTTGGAGGTATCGCCATACATAATGTGACAAATATCATATTGACCTATTACAAGAGCCATTTTATTTCACATAGGCCTAATATACAGGCCTACTTATGGGAAATAAAGATATTTTGAATTTTGAAAAATTTTTGATATTAAAAATTTATAATCATATCAACCGACTACAGGTCAAACAACAGAACCATCTGGACAAGTTTATTATTTGTTTAATTTTTAATAAATAGTGCTCAGTTTTGTCATAAAAACGCGAACGTGGCGTTGACTCAACAGAAAAAGAAAAAAAAAACGGACCATCATAATCACAAACTGTTACAATTTTTTTATCTTAGTAAGTATACCTACTTCGGTGCGGTTTGATATGTACGTTGGTACCTTTTGTATCCTTACACCTTAGATAATATACCTTATCAAATAGCCTTACACGAGGATACCATTTTATAAACTTAGAATACTTAGGTATAAAAATACTTTGCTGAAAACCGCATCCAAATCTGTTCAGCTTCGGCCAAACGCAAAATAATCGATGACAAACATACATAAGTACATACATACAAAAGTACGGGTCGAATACAAAACCTCCTTTTTTTTGAAGTCGGTTAAAAATTCGCACTTTGCGGGATTTGAACCCGTATCTGATATAATATTATCTCTGATGTCTTTGCTCACAAGAGTACGAGCATTTTATGTTTTATGCAATAGCTTTTGTTTGGCATGAAACAAAATTTCGCCTGGCATAGATAAAACCTGGCTTACTTATTCTTAACATTGGTTTTGTCGTGGTAAGTTTTTCACCGTTAACTTAACTCTTCCATCTGTACCTAATTATTGTTTCATTAAAATATAATACCTAATATGTAGGTATATATGTGTAGTGTGTAGCTATAGACTGCGTTAAGAATTTCGTAAAAATCGGTTCAGCCACTGATCAAAATCAGTTTTGACCAGGGATGTTATGGATATATAATTTCGGATCCGGATATGGATATGGATATTGGTAAAAAATAATATCGGTTTCGGTTACGGTTATGGATATTAAATTATTTCGGATATCCGATAGTTTCGGTTACGGATATGGATATCCATAACAACACTAGTTTTGACGACTTCCCTGGCGCAGCGGCGCGCGCTCGGATTCGAGTGGGAGGTCGCGGGCTCGATTCCCGCCACGGGCCACTTTGGAATATTATAATTTCTAAATTGGCTCAGGTCTGGCCTGGTGGTGCTGGTTCGGCCGTGGCTAGTTACCACCCTACCAGCAAAGACGTACCATCAAGCGATTTAGCGTTCCTGTGCGATGCTGTGTAGAAACCGTTGGAGTGAGTTTACTTACCCCTTCCAAGTTAGTACGATAAAATCTTCGGCTGCATCATCACTTACCATCAGGAGAGATCGCAGTCAAGTACTAACTTGTATAGTGTAAAAAAAACTCCCATGCTCCCAAGCGTGTACTGCATCTTTAAAGCTACTCACAAAAACATTGGAAAGGCAGTAATTCCGAACTGTTGTTTCGTATGTTGGTTATGTCAACACAGGTGACCAAGTTGCATAAAATATGATTTGTCACTCCGAAGCCGCGACGCATACTGACGCAACGTTTCTGACGTGATGTGACCAACAAAGTTTTGTCAAGGTTGCTGTTAGAACCTAAGCTACCCAGCAGGGCGATCGGCTAAAAATGTATCAATCATTAAATCACTGTATCAATGTCAAAACACGGGTGTTGACTAATCACAGCGCTTGAAAATCACGTTTTGACATTGATACAGTGCTTTAATGATTGATAGATACATTTTTAAACGATCGCCCTGCAGGTAACTCCATCCATTGTCTTGACTCGCTTGATTTTTAATATTCTGTCCTACACTGTGGTCAAAGTACGACCACCGTGTGTAGGACAGAATATCTTTAAGCTGTGGTAATACCTGTTCGCAGAAAAAAATTTTGCTGATGAGTTCCCCTCCTACTTCATACTATCGCGACTCGCGCTCGTCATCAGACGAATACGGGCGGCGGTAGTATGAAGTGGGAGGGGAAGACACACATTCCACATAAGATACGTACAACTATTTACAATGCCTTAGCTAAACCACATTTAGAGTATTTAATAGAAGTCTGGGGATATGCAGCTCAAATTCATTTAAACAAATTACAACGTACTCAAAATAAATTGATCAAGGTATTATTTCATTATAACTACTACACACCAACAAAAGAACTATACATGAAGACAAAACTGTTTAATCTCAAACAGCTCTTTACATACAATACATGCCTACTTGTAAAAAAAATTATGAATAAGACGATACATTCGAACATTACTCTTGAGCATAGGGCCAACAATCGCAATCTCAGAAATAAGTACAAAATAAATATTTGGCATCCTCGTACGACAAAGTATGGCAATCAAAACTTATTATGTGAGGGTGCACAGTTATATAATAGACTACCTTGTTCAATTAAAGAGTGTAATGGGACGAATGAATTTAAGATTAAGTTAAAATCACACATTATAGAGAATTTTGAAAAATACATAGATTAATATTTTAGTTAAAAGTAAAAGTGGATAGAATGCTTTGCCTTTTATATATAGAAACAATAATTAGTATGTAACAATATAAAGTAATGCATGCGTCATATGTAAAATTACTATTTAAGAAACAAAATTGTATTCTCTTTTAAGTGAACTGTTGTTCTTTTTGAGAAAAAAATAAAGCTCTTTAAACCGAAGTCATCAGCAAAGCTTCTGCGAACGGATTATATGCGCATTGTCACATAGGCGACCTCCTTGGCACAGTGGTACGCGGTCGGATTTTGTGTGGGAGGACGCGAGATCAATTCTCGCTACGGACCACATTTCTATATTGGCTCGGGTCAAGTCTGGTGCCATGGCTTCGGATTTCGGAAGTGGGAAGTTAACCACCCTACCCTCAAAAAGACGAATCACCAAGCCATTAAACGTTCCGGTGCGATGCTCTTTAGAAGCCGTTAGGGGGTTGCTTACCCCCATTGAAGTTCCCAGTTAGTATATAGTACGTTGACATCATCGACTGCATCATCACTTAGTGTCAGGTGAGTTCGCAGTCTAGTGCAAGTCTTGTAGTGTACAAAAGGGAATGGATTTTATATACTTTGACAGATTCCGCAAGAAGAGTCCACTAATATGACCTATCAAAATCAAAACAAAATTGTATAATTCATTAGTCTAGGATTTAGGATAGGTATTTTTTCATAGTGAGCAAAGGATATAGTTAAAATTTTACATCAATCAGAGGAGTAAGAATACATTTTTTAGACCAGTTTTCTGAAGACTAAGATTTCGGACATCCCTGACATGGAAAATACTGTCCTCGGATAAAATATTCTTAATTACTTATGTAAGCAGCTTCTTAGACCTTGTCAGAACATTGACCTTAATAAAGATTGGAATCTGGAAAGTACTTTCATTATTCTGTGGACCGTTTTCTAAAAAAAAAACATTCACTTTTGTCCGTGATTTCGTTTTCTTAATAATTAAAAAAATATATTTTACGACTTTAAACCACGTGCACTTAAAATTTAATGGAAATCCTCGAGGACTTCTGTCCTCTAATAATAAAATAATAATATCGTAGTTAAATAAGTAGGTGAATTTTGGATTTTTATTAATCCCGTGAGAACCATAGATTTTTGGTGCCAAAAAAACATGTGTTGATTCAGGATGTACCCTAATTCCAGCCAAACCTGTTCAGTAGTTATGGGACCAAGGAGTAACAAGCAAACACACATAACAAACTTTCGCGTTTATAATATTAGTGCGATAGTGTTCACAAAGTCATGAACTTTCCTTTGTTTCGCTATCGAGTGATAAATAACCATTGAAATGAAATGAAATTTGAAATGAAAATTTATTTCACCATATGTATATCATTCAACAATGGTTTTTGGGGATCCTGGAGTAAGTTTATTTTATAAAACCTGTGTCCCAGGATCCCCGCTCTTCCTGTTAGTATACAGCTATACTTATACATATAGTTTTAATTAGTATGCGTGTTTATGTGTGTGCGTAGGTGTGTGTGTGTGTGTGTGTGTGTGTGTGTGTGTGTGTGTGTGTGTGTGTGTATGTGTGTGTACCTATGTTTTACAATTTCTTATAATTGATCAAAAATGTAATTTTAGTAGTTTTTCGGTGTCATCGTAATTTAGACTGTGTAACCAAGTTGTTACTATTTGTTTGCATTGGAGTAGTGGCTTGTCATAAATATTCAATGTTTTATTAACTGTCTTATAAATAAAAATTGAATTGGCCTTATGCTGACGTTTAGCGAACTCAGTGTTGCATGGAATAGCGTTAAGGACAGTAAGTTTACGTCTTTTGTCTTGATTGGGTTTAATGTATTGGGTACTACGGTGAACCCTTAGAATACTTTGGAGTATGTACAATTGCCTTATAGTTAATAGTTTGGCTGATGCATATAAACTATGTGTTGGGTATCTGTATGGTCTAAAATACATTACTTTCAGGAGGGATCTTTGCGCTCTTTCCAACTGAAGAAGTTCTGTTTTGCATGCACCGCCCCACGCAGAAATACAGTACATTAGGTTTGACTGGGCAAGAGCCAAGTAAATGTTCTTTAATAAATCAGGTGGCACAACGTGACGTAGTTTTTTGAAGATCCATATAAGGTTTCTTGTTCTATTTATCAAATTATTAATTTGTTTATACCAATTTAGATGCTGGTCGATGAATACACCTAGATATTTGTACTCAGTCACTTTATCGATATTAGGACAGTTACAGGTTTCTGAAAGTGAAGCTGGGCAAGAGTGGCATTTCAGAGTAAAGTTGTTGGGAGGTTGAGTGGATTTCCGGATCGAAAAAGTCATGAATTTTGTTTTAGAAACATTTAATGTTAAGACATTTCTGTTTAGCCAATTTATAACGTGTTTCAAGCCTTTCTCCGCGTTTAATTTGGTTTCTTCCCAAGTGTTGCCATGAAAAACAAGGGCAGTGTCGTCTGCATATGAGTATATCTTGCATGTTTTATTGTTTTTTAGAAGGTCATTCATGTATATAAGGAACAGGGTAGGTCCGAGGACACTACCCAGAGGTACACCGTAAGTAATTGATGCATCTTTACTTATTGTATCGCCAATTTTAACACGTTGTTTTCTGTTATTCAGATAGCTATCAAATAATTTATACTGATTGCCGCGAATGCCCATGTTTTCTAATTTTTTCAAAAGCCTAGGAACCGAGACTGAATCAAAAGCCTTGGCCAGGTCCAGATATACTGCTAAGCATTTCTGGCCCTGGTCAAGTCTCGTTACCAACTCGTTTGCCAGATCTAAAACAGCATCCTCAGTCGAGACACCTTTTCGAAAGCCTTTAGAAAGAAAAGATTTTAGAAAGTATCGGCAATAGAGAAATGGGCCTATAGTTCTCTACTATGTCTTTATTTCCATTTTTATGAATAGGGTGAATTACCGATAATTTAAATGCGTCTGGAAATATTCCTTGGTCAAAACAGATATTATATAAGTGCACTATAACTGGGATAAGAATATGCTTTGCAAGTTTAATTAATTTAGTAGGTATAGTGTCCCATCCTGTGGAGCTGCTGTTTTTTAGATTCATTATAAGGTTATTTACCTCCGTTTCATCGGTGCCAATCATTCCGAATGAGTTAAGTGGGGGGTTTACCGTGGGGTTAGTTGGTTCGGAATTGTTATGACTGTCTGCTATCTTTTCTGCTAATCGTTTGCCAACATTTGAAAAATAGTCATTTACAAAGTTGAGCGATTCGTATTTAGATGATTTTATGTTAATTAGGTTTGTACTATGCTTTTTGGGTTTTGATATGATTGATGACCATTAATAAGTAGTTATTTACTACTTGGAAGTCGGTAGGTCCTACGTATCTACTAAAGCTGAATGCATCTGGGCTCATTTCCGGATGGCCTGTCTACCTTGACCTTTAGCGTTTTAATTAAAGGTTCATCAAACTTTAATTTTACTCGAGAGACCCTTCTTTTTATAGGTTCCTTTACTTCCAAAGTAGGAGGCAGGTAATGGCGTATTTCAGTGTAGTGATGAGTGATAATATCTACTAACTTACATAATAAAAAAATTCTAGTCGATAGCTTGAATAGTAACTGAAATAATCGAGTGTGACAGACAGACGGACGGACGGACGGACGGAGAAAGTCTCACCATAAGGGTTCCATTTTTACCATTTTGGTATGGAACCCTAAAAAGACGTGTGGCACTCGGAGCCTGCCGCGGTAAAGCTATTGCATAGCATTTTTTATCAACTTATTTTTTATCAACTCGTGGGGGGTGTTAGGTTATTTTCGTTACGAATTTTCTGGATTCGGTCTCCACGCTCAAGGCCCGCAATAGAAGCTATGCAATAGCTTAAAAATATTCAATGGAAGCAGGCGTTATTTTGCGGAAATCCATAATAATTAGTTAGGGACAGCTTTTGTTTTGCTATTATATTCGCTACTTGAAATAAATCCATAAGGAGATGTTGTTCACAACGCTAGATCGTAGAGGCTCCTGAGGATGTCCCGGTGTCGGGACGAAACGTGCTTCGAAGAAAGTGTTGCAAGAATTGTGTGCGGTGTTTCATGTGGGTGGTGTTCTTGTATATTGGTTATTGGATCATACAGATTCTTTCCAAGTATAGCGAATTCTTGCAAAACAAATTAATCTGTCCTGCTACTTAGTAAAAAATCTCGTATTTGCAATTGCAATTAAAATTACATGCTTACAAAATCTCGTTAACAATTTACGCCATACAATCATTTAAGAGTTCTACCAACAACACATTGCGTAAAAAACTCGAGTAAATTACGCTTATCCTGATTTACTGAAGTTGAGTAAGAGAGGATTATTATCTTCTCTAGCATAATTATCTACTTACAATAATACTCTGTGGTGTTGTAAACTTGGAAAATAAAAGGCAGTACCTATAATGATACTAGCTGACCTGGCAAACGTTGTTTTGCCCTTGGGGATTTAAAAAATAGTTGAATTGAGATTTAAACTATCCTATCTCTCAAGTTGGATCGAACTGCACATGGTGTGCGAATTTTATTATAATCGGTTAAGTGGTTTAGGAGTCCATTGAGGACAAACATTGTGACACGAGATTTATATATATTAGAATTACAATGGCGTAAGTTTGTGTATGTCTATTAATTGTTTTTGTTAGGTTTTTTTTACACTTTACAAGTTAGTTCTTGACTGCGATCTCACCTGATGCTAAGTGATGATGCAACCGAAGATGTTAACGTACTTACAACTTGGAAGGGGTAAGTAAACTCACTTTAACGGTTTGTACACAGCAACGCACCGGTACGAACATTTGCTGGTAGGGTGGTAACTAGCCACGGCCGAAGCCTCCAGCCAGACCAGACCTGAGCTAATTTAGAAATTATAAAACTCCAAAGTGGCCGGTGGCGAGAATCGAACCTCGACCTCCCACACGAATCCGAGCGCGCGCCCCTGTGCTAGGGAGGTCGTCAAAACCAAAACTACTGAACCGTATTGACTGAAATGTGGAATGAATATAGAATAAGTCATACGCTACTATTTATTTCAGAAACATCCATGGTGTCCGGAGGATTTCTGGATAGCCGAAATTAACGCGAGTGGAGCCGTATACACAACAGTGTATACGGCTCTAAAATTATGACCAAGGTGTCTTTTGTGTCTTCTAAAATTATGAGTAGCTAGTACTCATAATTCTAAAATTATGAGTAGCTAGTACTCATAAGAAGACACAAAAGACACCTTGGTCATGTGTGCAACTAAAAATATTTGTATAAGTTCCGTACATATTTTATGTTAGCTTATGCAAAATATGGATTTGCTTCTGACTGCTCACGAGTTTTGCATCGGATGTACCTACCTATTTCATATTATTACTCGTATACTTTGTTAAGCAAGTTTTTATTAATTACAATTGTCGTTTTTTGCCATTTCTTCTCTCTGGAAAACCGCTTGATGGTGCGAGCGTGATGGTAGAGTTTGGCATATTCCATATTCGATGGTTTGACATTCCATATTTAAATATGAAAGAATAAACATTCAGCATTTTTTATCTTGTAAAGGCAAAGTTTTAAATCTTTGTGCAAAGGCAGTTTTTTGTCTTTATTTTTGTTATATTCGTCAAAATTACAATGTTTAGATAGATTTTTCATTTAAACTTTAGTAAAAAATACAATATTTTTTTGCATATTCCGTGCATTCAGTAACTTTGCACGAAGCGTGACTATAAAAATTAACAGAGAGCAATCATTATAATACGTATTATTTGAATTTTGACTAGGTATTGCTCGCAGCTTTGTTTATTATTATTGCCAATTTCGGTATTTAACAAATAACGCGGGATTAGTTATCCATTGTTATTTTTCCTTACTATCATTGAAATAATTTTGCTAACCAATGCCATAGATTGCTGTAGCTGTTTATAGCTGGAAGTCCCAGGGGATAACGCGCCTACCTTTTAATCTGGAGTCTACATTTAAATAGCCAAATCAGCTCAGTACCTAATTTCGGGGTGTGATTATAAACATTTAAATCATACAAACATTCACATTTTAATATTAAGTAGTTGACCCGACAAACGTTGTTATTCCACATCATGTACCCATGTTATATAGTATGAAAAAAGTACCTAATAGGCACTAAAAAAATGTTAAAATCGGTCAGGCCGTTTTCTAAGGAGTTTTGCTACAAACACGGTGACACAAGATTTTTTTATATTAGATAGGTTTGTACCAACTACCACGGATCTCTAAGAACACGTAACAAGCAGTGTTGTAATCGTGCGATGCACTGACGACAGTCGATTTGCTGGTGAGGGAGAAATCGACCGCACTTTCCCCTCACTAGTCCACGCTCTTCACTATACGCCGCTCCGTACGAACTTTAACTTTTTAATATTTAAAAACAGAACTCGCAGAATAATTTTTTTTGAAGGACGCGGCCTAGTTTAATTTTATAAATAAAATATTTTATGATTCGAATGGACTCGTACCTCGTGTTTCATATTAAAATGCATATTTAAAGCAGAATGTGATATGAAATTATAAAGCAAAAAAATGTGATATAAAAAATGCACAAATATCAGAAAAGTTTAAATTGTATTATGGTGACTGATTTGTGTCTTTTAACAATGATAATAGTTGGAATAAAATAACTGTGATACGTGTGAAAAAAGGTGTTGTTTATGTTTGCTGTTGTGAGTATTTTATTTTTATTTTCATGCTTTGAGGCAAAACTTTTTTAATTTTTAATTTCTAACTTTTGTCATTGGTTTACCATAAGTGAAATGCAGACGAAGGTATTATCGTGTTGTAAAATTCAAAAAATTCAAAATTCAAAAAATTCAAAAATTTTATTCTTTCACATAGGCCTAACTTACAGGCTCTTGCGAAACGTTAAGACTCTAACGCCTCGTTCGGAAAGTAGCACTGCACCGAGAAGTACGGGCAAGAAATTCGGCACTTGCTTTTTTTTTTAAATAATATTTTTTTACAATTTTGTTTTAAACAATATATCACATTATAATAAGCATCTTGTGAGCAAAAGGGTTATATTACACAGCATCGCACCGTAACGCTAAATACTCGTAGCTTGATACGTCTTTGCCAGTATCGAGAAGGGTAACCAGCCGTGGCCGAAGCCTCCCACCAGACCACCTGAGCTAATTTAGAATTTATACGCATGTATGGGAACTGAACCCAGGACCTCCAATCGAAAACTTTTTTGTCCAACTATTATTTTGTAGACACTTACTTATTAGTTATGCTTATTAGGGTTCCTTACCCAAAGGGTAAAAAACCCTATCACCCCACCGACGTCCGTCCGTCAGTCCGTCTGTCACCAGGCTGTATTTCTCTAGCCGTGTAAGTTGAAATTTTCACAGATGTATATTTCTGTTGACGCTTTAATAACAAATACTTAAAAACAAAATAATTGAAATATTTTTTGCTTTGTCCGTCCATCCGTCCGTCCGTCTGTCACCAGTACTGCACTGTATCTGTTGAACCGTAAAAGTTCACGGTTGAAGATATACAAATGAAGCAGTCACGTGTGGAAGACTTCGTTAAACCGGCAGTCATAGCTGGATTTGGTTTTAGTTTAGAGTTTCTAAATTTAGCGTATCTAAACATCATCATCATATCTCTTCCACAACGTAGAAATTCTTAACACTTGAGAAGTAGAGGTGTCCCAAGTCCCAACTATATCACCGTATAACCCAAATGATTAAAAAACTGTGGCTTCGCCGTCCGCCCGTCTATCACGTCTTTGCTGGTAATCTGTGAAAATTTCAAGTCTTTAAGATGTAAAAACCGAAATTCATGAGGGCGAAGCCGCGGGCAACAGCTAGGTAGTGCAAATAAAAAAATTTATTTGCAATTTATGTGAAGGCGAAAAAAATTAAAATGCGGTACCTACTGCTTGGGGCGTTGCGATTACAGAGGTGTTCGGATTATAGAGGTGTCCGGATTACAGAGGTGTTCGGATTACAGAGGTGTTCGGATTACAGAAGTGTCCAGAATACAGAGGTGTTCGCATTACAGAGGTGTTAGGATTACAGAGGTGTCCGGAATACAGAGGTGTTCGGATTACAGAGGTGTTCGGATTACAGAGGTGTCCTGAACACAGAGCTGTTCAGATTACAGAGGTGTCCGAAATACGGAGGTGTTCGGATTACAGAGGTGTCCGAATTACAGAGGTGTTCGGATTACAGAGGTGTCCGGAACACAGAGGTGTTCGGATTACAGAGGTGTTCGGATTACAGAGGTTTTCGGATTACAGAGGTGTCCGGATTACAGAGGTGTTCGGATTACAGAGGTGTACGGAATACAGAAGTGTTCGCATTACAGAGGTGTTCGGATTACAGAGGTGTACGGAATATAGAGGTGTTCGGATTACAGAGGTGTCCGAAATACAGAGGTGTTCGGATTACAGAGGTGTACGGATTACAGAGGTGTCCGGAATACAGAGGTGTTCGGATTACAGAGGTGTACGGAATACAGAAGTGTTCGCAGTACAGAGGTGTTCGGATTACAGAGGTGTACGGAATACAGAGGTGTTCGGATTACAGAGGTGTCCGAAATACAGAGGTGTTCGGATTACAGAGGTGTACGGATTACAGAGGTGTCCGGAATACAGAGGTGTTCGGATTACAGATGTTGTCGGATTACAGAGGTGTCCGGATTACAGAGGTGTCCAGATTAAAGGGGTGTCCGGATTACAGAGGTGTCCGGAATACAGAGGTGTTCGGATTACAGATTAAAGAGGTGTTCAGATTACAGATGTGTTCGGGTTAGAGGGGGTTCGGATAAAAGAAGTCCTCCTGTACTAGGTAATTTCAGATATAACGTACTATTCTAGATCCAGCAAATCTGCTAACTACGACATACCTGAGTCGCGTGTTGCGTGACTGTAAAACCTCTAATTAGTTATTCCTAGGTATAATAATCTGAATTATCAAACGCCATTACAAGATGCTTACTTAATTAATATTTAATTGACCTGAACTCTTCAATGCAAATGCAGATTCAGCAGACATATTGTTGTAGGTATTCATAGTGCAAAGTGGTAATTTTATTTTCATCTACATTCAATACCTATAATAAAGTAGCAACTTAACTATTTGCATAAAAATAAGTATTTAAATAAAATTTATAAAAAATATTTTTAACTAAACTGACCAATGTCTATCCTACTATCCTACTTCCTACTAATATTATAAACGCGAAAGTTTGTAATAATGTGTGGATGTATGTTTGTTACTCTTTCACGAAAAAACTACTGAATGGATTTTGATGAAACTTTACAACAATATAGCTTACACATCAGAATAACACATAGGCTATTATTTATAAAGATATAGTGTGAATTATCGAAAATATATAACGATAAGTGTCACGTAAATAGGAAAAAATTGCAATCTGCGACCTTTACTGACGTACGCCGCGAAAACCGTTGGAGTTACACGTATATAATGTATGATGGAAATGTTTATCTTAAATAGTTCTACAAAAAAGCCCGCGATAGCATATATCCAACTTTCATGTGTAAGCCATTATCGCCAAAATAGTGAACCCCGAGTGCCCGATACTAGGCGTTCCGGCGCGGCCGGGCGACTGCGGGCGGGACGGGGAAGCGGCATTTATGAGTGCGCGAAAAAAAAATACTTACTACCATCATTATTACAACTTTCCATCACCATCATCATTTTTTGAAACCGCGGCGCGGCAATCAATCAATATACATATAATAAATCTGTAGAGGTCGAATTTCTGTACAAATAAAAAAATGCTAAAAACGGAGTCAGGGGGATGTAAGAAGTGAAATGGAACTAATTTCATTTTTTTTTCAAATTTTTTGTTTCTCTGTTTGTCTGTTTATCTGTTTGTCTGTTTGTCTGTTTGTCTTTTTGTCTGTTTGTCTGTCTGTTTGTACGGGCTAATCTTTGGAACGGCTGGACCGATTCCAATGAAATTTTGTGTGGTGGTAGCTTATGTCCCTGGTCAACATATAGGATACTTTTCATCCCGGTAAAATAAAGAGTTCCCGTGGGATAGTTAAAAAACTGCAATTAATTTAACAGCTTTGTAAACAACAACTAATGAACTTAATTTAGTAAAATTTGTTATGCTGATACCTAATGTTGCCTCTTTAACAATATATATATATATATATATATATATATATATATATATATATATATATATATATATATATATATATTATAGTATATATATATATATATATAGTAAAACTCATTAATCCAATCGAGTTCCCGCGGGAAAGAAAACATTACAAAAACAGTTAGCAGGCGTCTTTCAAGTAACGGATTTAAATGAAATTTTATGATCCTACTTTATATATATGCCCGGTCAACATTTAAGATACTTTTCATCCTGAAAAATTTGAGAGCACCCGTGGGATGTTTAAAAAAACCTATAGCTACTTATCTACGTAGCACAATCAAAATGGGGTCGAAATATCGACAGTTTAAATCGTCCTTTTGATCGTGCAACTAGGTATAACTATACAAGATAACCCGTACGTAGCAGGAACGGGTTGCTACGTACACAGCAGCGCATCAGAATGCTTAATTACAATATCTGGGCGTTGGTATCATCTCAGAATAAGATAAGTTTGGTAAGTATAGATATTACAATCCACGATGACACGCCCCACTCTGTCTTACTCCATGCGAATTGAGTAACATAAGCGATTTCGACAGAGTGTATAAGTAGAGGAAGACCAAAGAAGATATAGGTAAATTGTGTGAAAGAAATAGCACGTTGACAGGAGAGATTGGAAGAAGACTCCTTTACGGGTCCATCGAACCCAGGGACCACTCATTTATCTTGGAAAAAATTAAGAAATTCCACGGGAAACATTTTTGTAAAAAAAAACGAACTGCACGCGGGCGAAGCCGCGGGCAACAGCTAGTTCAAAATAAACACGATTGATTCCTATTTTCATACAAATGAATATTTTGAATGTTTTTAAAGGAGAATGACCAAAGGTGGTGTCAAGTTTTCTCATGAACCAAAACCAAAATGGTCTAGGAAAATAAAATAAGTGTTTTTTAAGAACCATTGGCACTGCGAATTTGTTTTGCATACAAAAACTTTGTTACTTTCTTTTCTATGCACATTTTGTGTCATACTGATTTTACTAAAAAGTACAACTTGTTTGTTTGCCTATAACTTTAGAATCCGGATATTAAAAATAGGTCAAGTGCGAGTCGGGCTCGCGCACTGAGGGTTCCGTACCATCACGAGTATATTCCCTTTCTCTATAGTATTAAAGTAAACTAAACACCCCCGCCCACTAAATCAAAAACGAGCTAAAAATCACGTTTATTGTACGGGAGCCCCCCCTTAGTTATTTATTTTATTTTAATTTAACTTTTTATTTCTACAGAAAGTATAGAACTAAATATTCTGTGAAAATTTGAAACGTCAAGTGGCATCAATATCGAGCAAAACAAGCAAAAAAAACACGTTTTTTGTATGCGAGCCCCCTTAAATATTAATTTTATTCTATGTTTTAGTATTTGTTGTTATAGCGGCAACAGAAATACATCATGTGTGAAAATTTCAAGTCTGTAGCTATCGTGGTTTCAGAGATACAGCCTGGTGGCAGACGGACGGACGGACGGAAAGACGAACAGCGAAGTCTCGCTAATAGGGTTCCTTTTTACTTCGGGTGCGGAACCCTTAAAAAAAACAAATCACCAAGCAAAGTTAGGTCACCCAGATATTGGTAACTAATTGAAAGTGGAAACCGAGTGTTTTTGGTTTAAATTTTAACTGTCTAGTAGAAGAGAAATAAACATACTTTTAATTACAATCAAGTAAAGCTTACTTAAATACAGTAATATTTTTCTATGTACTATTTGCGGTAGTTAACAAATTAGTTTGACAAATAAGATGCTAAGTAGTTGCTATTTACCTACTAATTATAGTGAAAAGCTAATAGGTATTATTTTTATATTTATGTACAAAGATAGCACAGTATAAGTTCATTTGCAACTCCCTAGGTCTAGTTCAATAGTAGTAGAAGTAGTTCATATTTGCATTGAAAAATACCATTGAATGCCATTGAAATACAACAGTTCGTCCAAACTAAATTAATACCTAACAGTAATTGCACGACTAACTGCCAAAACATTGTTACTCCTAACTCCCCCCATTAAGCACGATATTACGTGTCTGTAGAGCATTTCAATCGATCGTAGTATTTCCTATTCCTAGTAATAAACTACACTATTGTTATAAATTAGCTTTCTTCAAAGTCAAGGTTACTTACGCGTTACCAAGTTTATTTAATTTGTTCGCCAAACGCCTAACATTTAGTTCTCTTCGCTTGTTCAGTGGCGGTAGGAATGGGATCGGTGCAGTAACTTTATTGCCAGTGCGTTTTTAGTGCGAAAAGTTCTTATTTTCGGTAAGTTTTCGGCCCTACCAGACCGCGAAATCCAATATTTAGATTTTCGCAAATATTAGACTAACTACACGTTGTAGGTTTATTGCAATGAATTTTGCGGGCGTAATAATTATTCATTTACATGTTTTTAATTATATACAAATAAGTATATACAATTTGAAGTTTCGCACCCGGATGGTACCCATCCTCCTTAATTAGGCTATTTGACAACAAAGAAAATATACCTAAAATTGTGGTAATAGGGAATTTGACTCCAATTTTTTTATTACTTTATTATAAAGTAGAATTAAAATAATGACGTGCACTGAAAGAACTAATTAAATCGATCAAATAACAAAAAAGTTATAAGCATTTAAAGATTTGTGATTAGACAGAGATAGCAACAGAGACATTGTGACGTCACACTGTACCAATGCCATAGTAGCTTCGTGCGGCTTCATACAAATTTTCGTTTTGCGAGAAAGGGATAGAAGATCCCCCCACTCCAAAGTTTAAACGCCTGTAACTTTGTAAATCTTCGTTGGATTTTAATATTTCTTTCACTGCACGTTATTATTTTTATCCTAGTTTATAATAAAGTAATATTTTTTATCAAATTCAAAAGTAGTGTAAGACCCCATTCTCACTAATAATAATTAAAAAAAAGCATATTTCACTTTATTCTAATCAAAATTGTGTATATTTTTCATCAAAATAAGAGTTTAAAAATGTATTAATGGAGAATGCCGATTTTTGGATAACAATTGGGCTATACCTTGCGTCTAAACCAAATCATCGGTAAAACATTGGAAATATTCTCAATATTATGTAAAAAAAGATTAGTAAGATATTAACAGGGAATTTGTAATAATCTGATTTTCTAAGTGGTTCCAAATGTTTCGAAACGTTTAATTACTTTTTTTTATAATTTTTGAACCCTTTTGGAACCCCTTTTCACATTTCACTAACATAGATATATGCAATATTAAAATTTGAAAGAAGATTCTTCATGCATACGTGCTTGAGACGCAGAGTGACGCAAATCTAGCCCATTTTCTGGCATTCTCCTTTTGATATTTTATCAGCGGCTGAAACGCCCTGTGATTGGTCGCAACTCTACTGACGTCACACTCAAAAATATAAAAACCAGCCAAGTGCGTGTTGGACTCGCGCACCGAGGGTTCCATACTAAAAACGAAGTAAAACGTTAAATGAATCACTTTTGTTCACTGAATTTATGAGTATAGATAATTTACAAGTAGGTACTTTTGTTGGCGAACCGCAAACCTAACTTTGTTTTCGGCAGTTAATTGTCATTTAACGAAAAAAGTGTACTAGTCAGAGAGTTGATTTTAGTTTTCCTGTAAAATATACGTTAATGCCTATTGATCGTAATTATTTCAGATTTTTTGGCCGATAAACTTCGGAGATAAGGGGGGAGCGGTATTTTTTTGACAGTTTGCCCATTAAATCAAAAACTATCGAGCATAAAAATAAATAAAAATCTGTTTTAGACTACACAAGTAACGCCCTTTCTTATGATACCCCACTCAATATTGTTATCTCATAATGAAATTTCAATACCCCCGTTTTCTCCCCTTTTTAAATAAAAATAAAAACAATTTTCAAATTTTTACGATTGCTATGACGTCGCGTTGCTATTATCTATAACTATTCTAAATTTCAGGTCGATAGCTTGAATAGTTACTGAAATAATCGAGTGTGACAGACGGACGGACGGACGGACGGAGAAAGTCTCACCATTAGGGTTCCATTTTTACCATTTTGGTATGGAACCCTAGAAATCACGCGAGTAAACAAAAGCTTCTTGTACTGAGTATGCTGCGAGTATTGTTTGCCCGGCGTTTTAATTTTTATTCTATCTTTGAGCTATTTAAACAGTAATATTCTTGTTAATCTTACAACTAGGGACATAAATAGTTATTTCAAATCCCAGAATGGAGGAAAATTTTACGCGAGCTGATAACAGCAATCTTTACCTAAGATAGCCGCTTTTATGATTGCACTTTTTTTAGGAATAATGCTTATTAATAGTTAAGTATGGTGCGGAACTTAATCTATATCTATACTTATAATAAAACTGTAAGGGGTCGAATTCTGTACATTGAAGATATTTTGAAAATTTTTGTTGGAGGACACTATTTAGTCGATACTGAAGCCAAAACTGTAATTAGTTAAATTTTTGTCTGTCTGTCTGTCTGTCTGTCTGTCTGTCTGTCTGTCTGTTTCACGACCGGGCATCACGGCTAATCCGCTGGATGGATTTAAATGAAACTTGACATGATTATAGTTCATACCCCGAGGAAGGACATAGGATACTTTTTGTCCCGAAATTCATCATGGTTTCCCTGGAAGACAGCATCAAAGTCCAAACGTTTTTTAGTTATAATTCATTAACGCGTTGTCCGATTCCATTCATTCTTTTTTTGTTAGAAAGGAGGTTCTTTAAAGATTATTCCATACAAATCTTATCATCATCACTTTTGTAGTTCAGAAATTACAGACATCAGAACCTTTAAGTTCAAGTAGGTAGGTGTCTTGAAACTCGGAATGCACAAAGAACCTAGGGCTAGGACGTAGGGATCAAGTAAGACTGGAGTACCCTTACAGCCGTAAATAAATAGGCTTAGTAGGAGATTTTGTATGGTTTAAAATTTTTCACTTTTAGGGTGAACAAAAATCATGTAACTGGCGTTATCGCTACGTTATACCGTATAGCGCCATCTCTACAATTTATGTGGAACTTGAATGTAAAACTCTGAGATAGGTACTACCGTATTTTTTTAAATAAATTTAACTGTCATGTTATTTACTGTTTCCTGACTTTATATTAATATGGCACTGTTAAGACATGAACAGATTTAAACTTTATCATCCGCAATATGGTAAGGGTAAGATAATGGTTCACAAATATTTTTAACTCTTAGGTCTTATCGATCCTAACCGACTGATTGTCATCTAAGGTCTTTTTATACGTAAAGAAATATATAGCCATTGTCCATTCTGATGTTTTGGATTGTATTGAGATGAAGCAAAGATTTTTAAAAGACTCTTATATTATGTTGGGCTGGGGAATATTGTTAGTAGAGTAATTTATCCCAGTGGTACCTACCCGGCCGAACTCTGAAAGAAGAGTTCTACCACCAGTACAACTTTTTACATGGTTTAATAATTTTTGACATATTTCGTGGTTTCAAAATCACAATGAAAAGGACGATTTTAACTGTCGATATTTCGATACATTGGTACAAGTCACTACGTGACCACGACTTATAATGTATATATATGTAATGAAATGAGTGACATTTCATTCATTTGAATTTGCCGCGCTTCGCGTATCAGCTGTCGCGTATCTATGATATTGATCTGTGTCGATGATTTAAAATGGCGAGGGACGCTGAAATTGTTGTGTGCATTTTTGTCGTAATAAAAACTCATAGAAAGAATGTGATTGAGGACTCGAGATATAGTGAACTTTAAATGTCGTTTCTTTGTTATTTCAGGTGAGATAGAAGTGTAATTGTCGTAACTTGATAATAACTAGATAATTGTAAAATAAAACAAAACTTGTAATAAAACAAAACTTTGTTATTTCAGGGAAACAATTTGTGTTTAATTTTGGAGATCCTCAATGTCTTATAAAACGACATTTTTGTGAACTAAAAGAAGATGGACCGGCTTCAATTTGAGTTTACAATAATAGCCTCAAATGATGGCAAATCAAATGTATTAGCTATAACCTCAATATCTACTGAAGAAGGAAAATGTTATGTTTTACCCGAGGAACTGAAGCCGGTGAGTCATCATACATATATTGTTAAAACGAACACTTTCACAAAAGTAAAAAATAGCATTAAAAAAAGACACCAGAGTAGAAAAGTATGGATAAAGTTGGATGAAAATCTAAAGAAGACATATGTAGATGAGGAAGGTAATATGCAATTTTTAGATCAATATTTAGATGAAGTGAGCACAACACAAGCAAAGGACAAAAATGACACTTTGCAACAAATCTTGGAACAATTAATAGAAACTACAACTAAGAAAGAAAGTCAACATAACTTAAAACATATCTCAGAAAAATTTATTATTGAAAAATTCACAAGCAAAAATCCTAATGCGATCTAATAAACCTAATGTCTTATATAAAATATAATAATATATATATAATAATATATATATATATAAACTTTATATTATTATTAAGAAAAAGGAGTTTTCAAAATCACCACAAGATAACCCGTGCAAAGTAAGAACAGGTTTCTGTACAACGTCACACCAGAATCCCGCGAAAAATCAAGGAATTCCAGTAGGAAGGTATATTATGTAAAAAAAACGTAATTCACGCGGGCGGAGCCGCGGGCAACAGCTAGTAAAAATATAAAAACAACAATGTAAGTACCACGTCGTAGTTAATTACCTTTTTATATTAAGTATAATCATTTCTGAGCTTTCGTAAAATCTCATTTTAGGTTATGTTGATTAATAGACCCGGATTACCAAAGGCCTAAATTTTACCTTTCCACCACAGAACCGCAAGACGCCGAAAGAAGTGGCATCCTTATGAAAACAGCTGAAAGTAAACAGCTTGGGTGATTCGCTGCGTAAAAAATCAGCCAGCTCTGTCCACGGTTAAAAAATGAAATGTCCAAAATCCGCGGTTTAAATGTCTCAGTAGAAAACAGATAAAGTTGAAACAGATTGATCTAAAATTAACGTCAAGTAGGTAGTAAATTCCTGGTTCTAGCCTGCGTAAGAATAGCACATGTAAAAAGTCTTTAGCACATGACTTTTCATAGATATTTAGTTAAAACAAATGTTCGAATAGTTTCTAGCAATAATGAATTCTTTGAAAAGAATCATTAGCAAGTAAATAACAAATATTGTATTAACATTTGCACGCATTTTACAATGTTTATTTAAAGTTTAATGTTACGACCACACAAAATCCTAGCGTAGCATACTGCGTATCTACTATCTACGAGTATATTTGTTCAAATATCTCATTAGGTATCAATGATTTTTGTTGAGAAAAGTCATTAGAAAAAGTAAACAACTTTTAATCAATTTATGTATACTTATCTACCGTTGACAACGTATATAGTTTCAATAGAAAATTCTTATTCTAGAATAGAAAAGTCTTTATTTCATATAGGCCTAGCATACAGAGGCTCATAGCATTTCATTCATTTTATTTCATAGTCATTTCATTTTACACGGTCTCTTTAATGGTGATAACCATTTCACGACTTTGAACTAAGTTACGAGAGTTCACAAACGCGCCTTGCCGCTGAGAAGAACCTCACATCAAACTCATGTTAACTTTATGTTATGATATAGAATTGGCGATGAACAGGTTTCTATGATGATCTTATAATAAAGTACATTCAATTTGACACTCTAAACCAAAAGACGTAAAGTTATTTTCTCAGTATTATTGTTTTTCTTGTTAAACATCACTCAGTGTTACGTGAATGAAATGAATTGAACTTCTTTATTTTTTCACATAGGCCTAAATAATAGGCCCTAATGAAAAGTCAAAAACTCTACCGCCACGTTCGGAATGCAAGTTTGCACCGAGAAGAAATGGCAAGAAACTCGGCACTTGCTCTTTTCTGTGAATAGCTCCCGAAGTCGGGAATTCAATCTGGGATAGCGAATTTCGCACCAGAAGAGCTAGTACAAGACACCTACAATAATACTAAGAACAATATGCTACGATAAATTAATAACGCTAAGAAGTCAATAGAGTTTAGATGTTTCGACTCTTCTAACTCGCCAAATTCAGATTTTATTTAGTTTTTCACAAATATTAGACCAAGTAACTACACGTGGTAGGTTTATGTCAGTGAGTTTTGCGAGCATTATAGGTATTTATGTATCTACATATGTTTTTGATAAAAATTTTGCTCAAAAATTCCCAATCACCTCATATTGGTTTCCAAAAGATTATTTCTTAATTCTTGCAGTTTTTCAGATTAGGAACTATCTAAACTGACTAAATGCATACCTTTTTCTTTATTAACATGTATGTTATGATAGGCTTGCAAAACATTGCCTTACGCCTACGATGTATATTTAGCCCAATATTAGCGAAAAACTAAATAAAAATCGGATTTTCGCGCCCGGATGGAACCATCCCCCTTAAGTGTATAGGTACGTTTTCGGTTACTCCCCGCATAAACCTACCTAGATTGCATACTCATAGCGAAACCAAATCTAATTTTATCCAGCAACTTGTACAGTAAACAGATGATTCTGTATACTCAATAAATACTAAATGTGTCCAAATTTCAAGACTACAACAAAAAAAAAACAGTTCACAGTGCAATAATTTCGCTTCCTTATTAGCAGTGTTTTCACGCATCGGCTGTTTTTAAAACGATTGTTATTTGTTAGGAATAATCGATTTATTTTATTGATGGTTCTTGGTAAAAAGTGTCACTGGCCGACGTCTCCGAATGATACCTATTATGGCTAGAATCTGTGGCCATCAAAGGTGTGGTAGAATCACCATCAGTTGCACAAATAAACAAGCTTAGCCTTTCATAAGATGAACAAAGCTTTTAGCGCTTTTTACAACAATGGCAGCCAGAAAATAAAATCTCCTCAATTTTACTTCAATTTTATTTATATATTTGTTAATTGGTCCGTGGGGTCCTAGCGCTACCAAAAAATCGACATCACAGGAAACCGAAGAGTTGGCAGCTACCTCGGACAAAGAATTAGCCTTGCTATTCATAGTGGGAACGCTGCCAGTATCTTCGGAACCTTGCCTAGTTACAGGGACTCCCTTTAATAATATTTTTTAGTTTTTAAATTATATATATTTAGTTTTATACGTAGTTTTTAATTTAGAATATCTGGGTGACCGAGCTTTGCTCGGTAGTATATCTACCCAACAATAGATGGCAGCGTGGTCATTTTTTTTATTTATTTTTTGGTAAATTCGACCACATTTTCTAAAAATGTATCCTAGCTAGATCGATTTATCGCCACCAAAACCCCCTGCATACTAAATTTCATGAAAATCGTTGCAGCCGTTTCCGAGATTCGGATTATATAGAAATATATGTATATACAAGAATTGCTCGTTTAAAGGTATAGGATTTAGTTTAATTTTATAGCTAAATAGTTTTAATTTTCATTCCACGTATGCTACGCACAGCTCACAGCTCCGCTTTGGTGGAAATTACCAGACAGCTTTGTAGCACATATCTGCTCCATTCCGCGTTGGTGGAAACCGGACCTTAATGGCAAAACAACGCTTGCCCTAAATAGCTAGTTCTCACATACATTTTTGAATTCCATTTCATTCTTAGTACCTACCTGGATGACCGAGCTTCGCTCGGTTTTTTTTTGTAAATTGTAATTTGGAATAGAAACTATATTTAAATATGAATTACATAGGTACTAATGTAATGATGAAATATGAAAAAATATTTTTCGATCTTATCGACATAATAATAAAAAAAATATGAACTCGTAAGTATGGTTAAGGCAGGCCGGTGACACTCAGTACAAATGACGTGACTTAACTACCTACACTACTACTAAAATGCCGGCCCTATAAGCATTCCATTTGTATGTGTGAGTAAATGTCATCGTAGCCCGTAGGGCTGGCAAAACTCGAGGTGTACGTGGCAACGACGCGACCGATGCACAATGCCACGGTGACAACTTGCAGCCCACTGTAAAACATTTGAATTGCGGTACAAATGCAATGCTTTGTTTAGTTATTTCATGAAAACTAATTATATTGCATTGCATCTATAATTTTTTTTAATTTCTAAGAATAAAATTATAACAGAAATATATATTATTTATTTTCATAAGTACATAGCTTTTTTCCGCGGCTTCACCCACATGAATTATGGAGTTTCACAAATTCCATAGGAACTATGGATTATTCGGGATAAGAGCGTAAAGAGTGTTAATCCAAGTTACTCTATCTCCATTCCAATTTGCAGCCAAATCGGTACAGTACCTACCTAGTTGCGGCACGAAAGAGTTACAAATATCCAAACCCACAAGCTTCCATATTAATCATATTAGACAATAGGATAATATAATGGGATACTTATCAAAATCACTACAAAATAATAATTCATTACAGTTCCTTACCCATATGATTTTTTTATTAAATTGATATAAAAAAATTGTCATTTAAAAAGGTATGCTTTTATTTACAATCAGTAGCCCTATGATGATAAAGTTATGAATTTGTGGCAAACCTATTGAAATAACGCACTCGCGAGACAGCGCCCACGAGTACCACCCGACGCGTCGCGCTCGCCGCTCTGGGGTAATACATAGACGGGAGGGTGTGAATGTCCCTTCTTTACGTTAGTAATATTATATATTCGTTGGTTAAGGCGAAATCAACGACTCTGCCCGCGAAATTCAAAATTTTCATTGTTTTTTTGCAATTTGTTCTCTAATTACGCATTTGTGAGAATGGCAGTATCGTCTTTGCATGATTATATCAAAATCTTTGCATAAAAATGTTCTAGGAAATTAGTCTGAGTATCGAGTTTTATGAGAGTAACTCGCAAATCTCGGACTAATTTCTTTAACTCGACACTTTCGAGCAGAGATTTTTATATAAATACGTAAAGAAGATATTGGGATTATCGCAATTTGACTGCCATAAGCCTATTATGTCTTATTAGGTTAAAAATCGCGAAAAACCACAAAAAATTTGAATTTCGCGAGAACACCCGTGGTGTGCTCCTTAAATAAAAATCACGAGTGTAATTAGTTTAATATTTATATATTATACTAATACTTAATTTTTTACATTACATCAACCAATTACGTAAGTTATTTTATCTACGCTCATTGCTTAAAGTTCGAATTATGAAATCAAAATGTGTCACATATTGACCTACTTTATTCACAGACTTCTATAATTATTAAAAACTTATTCATTATAACATCGCTGTACTATGGAAATATCTCTAGAAAGTTGAATAATTTCTATTACGATACTCGGCTCTGGGTTCCTGTATTTTTATGTGTCGTCATCACAGACCAGGGAATAACTTTCTTTTCTCTGTGGTCGTCATAGCCAAAAGAGAGTGTAGAGCAAATTCTCAATTTTGTTTTTTTTTATATATGGAATCCACAGACAACATTTAGTTGGTAGTCATGGGATGGGCCACGATCGACCATAGACAACAATTAATTCACGGAAACAATAATTTTTCCCTGCCTTATATGACTGATTAAAAAGTGAGTTCATACAGAATATTGAAAAGAATTATGTATAATTTTTGATTATTTAATTATCCACTAAAAATATACTTTATCTGACTTGTATAAATATTTTTCTACTCTTTTTTGTTTCATGACTTTTTTAACAGACTATACACAGTTTACAACTGAATTTTGGCGCCATACCTAACTTTTAATATTTCAATGTGTTATTTTTGTTACTTAGACAAAACTTAGCGCGGAAAAATGTCTAGCAGTGAAACCTACTAAAGAAAATTTAACTCCACCTGACATTTTAGTAATTGCAACAAAAATGACCCACAATCTTTTACCGACAAAGTGAAGGATTTACGACAAACGTTAGCAAGATTTTATGGTTTGGATTTATGATAATTTGAGCGTAGATAAAGTAGTGTATGAAACTCTACATAATTAGGTATTAAAACACTCGTGTGATGCTATTAAAAAACTCGCCTGCGGCTCGTTTTTTAAACTCACACTCATGTTTTAATACCCCCCATTATGCATCCGTTACATAAACTACTATTATTTTGAGTGTTTAAAATTATCGCTGCCAACGGGACTTGAACCCGTACCCCCTAGCTATCACGGCTGAGTGCCCTGCCAATTGTGCCATGGATTATCTTGCTCTGTGGATGGCACGATAATTTAGATATTGGGAAACTACGATTAAAAACCAATTTCAAAGGCCCATTATTTCGAATGGAGCTAGCTTTCAACGAGAGAATACCACCTTGCCCCTTTTAATGTTGTGCCCGCAAAACTCATTGCCATAAACTTCGATGTATAATTATTAGCCCACTATTAGCAAAAACTAAATAAAATTTGAATTTTCGCGCCCAATTCGTTGACTCCATAAAAAAAAATAGTATTAAGTACTTCTCGTCAATAGATGTCAGCAGAAAGAGTCATATTTATTGTGTCGTTAAAACAGTTGGATGCCTGGGCCATTATAATAGTATTGCTATTGGCCAATAGATGTCACGTTGTTTCCTAGTTTTCAATATATCGAGAAACAATATGAGGTAAATGAGTATTGTTGAGCAGAGTTTTGATTACAAATATGAGATGCATAAATGTTGTGTATAAACTATATAAACTTATTATGTATAAGCCCACTAAACCAGAAAACTAAATAAAATTTGAATTTTCCCAGTTCGTTGACTCCATAAAAAAATTAATATAACTTCTCGCCAATAGATGTCGGGAAAAGTCATATTTTACCTTTAGCATTATAATATTATTCTCGTTAAAACAAATGCCGGCCGCGGTCATTAAAATTTGTTTCACTATTCGCTAATAGATGTCATGTAGTTTCCCAGATTTCAAGCTATCGGGAAAAAATATGAAGTAAATGATTATACCTGGTTGATCAAGCTTTGCTTGGTAATATCACAGCCACTCACCAATAGATGGCATCATGAAATTACCGTAATAGTTTAACTTTTTGCCAATAGATGTCAGGAATAGAGTAATATTTTTTTTATGGTAAATACGACATTTAAAAAAAATGAATCCTAGCTAGATCGATTTATCGCCCCCAAAACCCCTTGTATACTAAATTTCATGAAAATCGGTGCAGCCGTTTCCGAGATCCAGATTATATAGAAATATATATACAAGAATTGCTCGTTTAAAGGTATAGGATTACGCATGGAACGTTGAGTAACTCAATGGCATGGAATGACAATTTGTCATGGCTGTAGACCTATAGGTGCATGTCTGGAATTTAAACCCCCGACCTCCGTGAGGCAGAGTCGCAGAATAACTAAAAATTAGGTACATTACTATGTGGTTTAGCCATTGTTCTATTGAGTTATGAGTTTCAACATAAAATCCTTGCGCTGCATAGGATTTCTGCCTCGCATTAGTACATAAAATACGTAAACGTCACGTGTAATTATTTATTTATAACTTTTCGCAACGCTGCGTGCTCTTACACAACAATAGGGACAGCTTGGTTTATAGCGGCTAAAGGGCATTGTGTACTTAGACAGGGTACTATGAAGAAGTCATAAACACTACTGCCAAGTTCGGAAAGCAGATTTGCATCAAGAACTGGCACTTTTCTGACATATTGAGCAGTCAGGTATATATATCACTATATGCCCCATCCATATATTTTCAAGAATCTCTATCTATCATTCAGAAATTTAATCTACAATATAAGGTGACATCTCCGAAAATGAGGGGAGAGATGTCGAAATGACGAAATCTGATTGGTTACTCAAACACGAGCTGCGTTAGAGTAACACTCCGCTCCGCTTTGGTGGAAACCGGGCCTTATAGCGTGTAGATCTTTTGTTATCTAGTAATTCAATGGCGCATAGATAGGTATCTATTTACTGTCACGCATTTAGCAGCTCACATTTTCAGCGTCACAGTTCACTCATTTTCACACATTTATCGGCGTCACATTATATCACACACTCACACACACACACACACACACACACACACACACACTCACCTACGCACACATATTATGTATTAGCTGACAGTATGAGAAAAGATGATGTCTACGATATCTTCTCAACCCTTTTTACATCCCACAATCTTTCAGAATTACTTATAGGAGCTTGGCAATTTCCACCACTCTGGCCCTACTGGTTAAGGGACTCCCATGTGCCCCGGAGGTTACCGGGGTCAATGGGGCTGTTTTCCCATCCATCGCGGCAACAGGCAGAACCCGGGGTAGATGGGACCAACAAGTTCTCACAAATTTAAAAAGCATTATGGTGAACTCACAGGTTTCCTCAAAATTTCTTCGCCACTAAGCAAGTGATACATTATTTAATTTTTTTTTACGCTATAAAAGTTAGTACTTGACTGCGATCTCACCTGATGGTAAGTGATGATGCAGCCGAAGATGTTAGTGTACTAACTTGGACGGGTTATGGGGTAAGTTATGTCACCCCAACGGTTTCTACAAACCATCGTACCGGAACGCTAAATCGCTTGGCGGTACGTCTTTGCTGGTAGGGTGGTAACTAGTCAAAGCCTCCCACCAGACCAGAACTGAGCCAATTTAGAAATTACAATATTCCAAAGTGAGCCCCGTGGCTGGAATCGAACCCGCGACCTCCCACTCGAATCCGAGCGTGCGTCCCCTGTGCCACGGAGGTCGTCAAATTAATTAATTTCTATGAACATTATTTAATTTCTATAAACGCACAGAAACTAGAACCCCCGAACCATTGACAAGAGACAGAGAACAGAACCAATGGACTATGACTGTTATGGTTAAATCGAAACAAAACAAATCTTTCATGAATCATTCAAGTGATTTCAACCATTGTCATTTGTGGATAAGGTTTTTGTAAGCGTTTTCGGCCGCGGCACGTGGACTCGGTAGGCTGAGGTAAAAACCTTAATTCAGTAAAAAAATTAATGACATTTTACTGTAAAAAATATTTATTGAATCCGGTTAGTCGCCGCTGAAAGTAAATAAATAAATGGTTTAACCACACAAATTAGGTAATATAGAACGTGAGAGCAAAATATGGTTAAAAAAATCCTTTCAAAGAATTTATTATGTAATTATTTATGGCCCAATCTTAAAATTAAATCTAGGAATTCTGGTTACTCAAACATGCTGAGATACAGGAAATGTATAGTTATATGCTAAACAATAAGGCTTACACCAGGACAGATTATTTGTTTTGCTATATTCCGCTACTTGAAAAGATTCTGTATGGTACAATATGCGGAACACTGCCCACATGAAACACCACACACAATTTTCTAACACTTTCTTCGACGCACGTTTCGTCCCGACACCGGGACATCCTCAGGAGATGTTGACTTCACAATGCGAAATCGTAGAGTAAGGCTTACACCACTATATTATATGATAAGAGTTGACGTACCAAAAACGCGTACTATATTTTAATGGGCCGACCCGGAAATTGAACCCAGGACATCAAAAGTGCAGTTATTAAGAACATTCTCACCACTAAACCAACGAGAATATTTTATACAAATTGTATACATATAGGAAATACCTTGATGGTTTGTTTACAAATTTTACAATGTCTTGCGTAAGTAGATAATATATCTATTATAGGTAGATAGGAATTATGTAACTTTAGGCATGCCTATTACTATAAACTTCATTTGAATTATGGATGACGCTTTATACTAATACTGTGTGGAAGCTTATAATGCTCATTTGAACCACTTTCTCTTGAACTAGAGAGTCGAAATTTGACTCGTTCCAAGGTTTTATAATGGTCTAGGTCCTAGGATCCCGCTATACAACGACCTTCACCGAGCTGCTTATTGGATGAAAACTATTTTATATCCAATTAAATATGTCAATAAATATATCGCAAGTGGGTTGCCTAAAAAAATTCAGTCCAGGGTATGATTAATTAAGAATTAAAAACAAAACCATTGTAACATGAACTCCTATTTGTTAGAGTTCCGTTGACATCTTAGTTCAAATTAGATTGGATGAGCGATTCAGGTCGCAAATTGCAATTGTGCATAATTGTGCATAAAACCTACGATTTTATTATCCGTTAACTTTCTTTTGCCAAAAAATATAGAACAGAAATACTTTCCTCAGCCAGGAAAGTATTTCTGGCAAAAAGCACTATTTATACCATCCAATCTAATTTGAACTACGATGTCAACCAAACTCTAACAAATAGGAGTTCATGTTACAATGGTTTTTTTTTAATTCTTAATTAATCATACCCTGGACTGAAATTTTTTAGGCAACCCACTTGCGATATATTTATTGACATATATTTAATTGGATATAAAATAGTTTTCATCGAATAAGCAGCTCGGTGAAGGTCGTTGTATAGCGGGATCCCAGACTATAAGCTTTTCATTTTATCTTACTCTATACAAGTTAGTACTTGACTGCGATTTCACCTGATGGTAAGTAATGATGCAGCCCAAGATGTTAATGTAATAACTTGGAGTTGGAAGGGTAGGTAAGTAAATTCACCCCAACGGTTTCTACGCAGCATCGCACCGGAACGCTAAATCGCTTGGCAGTGCGTCTTTACTGGTAGGGTGGTAACTAGCCACGACCGAAACCTCCCACCGGACCAGACCTGACCAATTTAGAAATTATAAAATTCCAAAATGACCCGTGGCGGGAATCGAACCAGTGACCTCCCACGCGAATCCGAGCGCACGCCACTGCGCCATCCGGTCGTCGAAGTTTGTTTGTTTGTTGGTCTGTAATCAAATTCACTTCCCGATTAGTACTCATTGACATGAAATTATGGATGCATGTGTAAACCAAAGGAAAATGCTAAATTATTATGAATTGGAGCTGATCTGATGATGGAACCGGAAGGTGGCCATAGGTACTTTGTTGCTTGATGGCTAGTGATCATCAGGTTTGGTGCTGAAAAGAATACGGATAAAGAAATGCGAAACAAAGATTTAAATCGCCAGATGCACCCTAAGCCGACATCGCGTATAATGCTGAGTGAGTGCAAATTTTAGGGGGCACGAATTGATAATGTCAGTTTAAGATTTGCTTTTTTAAGTAGTAGATCAAGCGGAAAACATGTATAATGGGTCTATAATATAATGTAATATGGGTCAGCTTACTGCTATAATTTATGCAGGCATCAACTTTATAGTTATTAATATCTGGGTGACCGAGCTGACCTATGATGATGACCTATGATGAGATGATGTGAGTAGTATTCTACCCACCAATAGATGACAGCAGTGATCATATTTTTTTTTTTGGTAAATTCGACATTTTCAAAAAATTAATCCTAGCTAGATCGACTTACCGCCCCCAAAACCCCCTGTATACTAAATTTCATGAGAATCGGTCGAGCCGTTTCCGAGATTCGGATTATATAGAAATATATACAATACAAGAATTGCTCGTTTAAAGGTATAGGATATTGTAATGCGTTCTAAGCACGGAATAGAAAAAACCAGTTCTGTTCCGTGGTTCTAAGATTGTTTACTTATCTAGATGTTAGATGGTCTAGGTACGAAGGTTATTACCTAGTCACTGCTAGGCTGTGAGCTATTTACTTCACGAATGAGGTCAGGGCTAGATTTATGTGCTATTGTCATGTCCCGTTGTAAGTATAATATGACATTGGCCCTATTTATATTTACGCTTAATAAATACTGAATCGACAAAAAGTAATAGATAATGCTAATTTAGTTTGATTTTGATATAAGATTAATAAATAACCAACAACGGATCTCCTCATGTCTTAATTAAGTAAGTAAGTAGGCGAAGAAAACGATACAACGAAAATATAAAAAAAAAACCGGCTGAGTTTGTTGTGTAAAAAAAAAATTGGATTTGGCGGGCTTCTTTGCCGAACCACCTTAAACTGCTTAAGAGTCCCATGAACGACGATGTATCCATCCATTCGAAATACCAAATCAGAGGGGCAGAATTTGTAAACTAAGTATTACGATAACGATGAATACGTTTTTCTTACGCAATCAGACCCCTGGACTAAATAAAAATGGAACCACACGGAAAGCTTTAGCTTTCTAATTAAAAAAGAATCATCAAAATCGATGCACGCAGTCAAAAGCTATGAGGTATCAAACTTAAAACAACCATACAGTCGAATTGAGAACCTCCTCCTTTTTTGAAGTTGGTTCAAATTTCAAAACAACATAATCCCTTATTGTTTTATATGGAACCCTTAGTGCTAAAATCCAACTGGCACTTGACTGGATTTTTCAATCCAATGCTTTTAAACTCCTCAAATTTTCATGCAGTACCGCTGATAAGCTGTCGGCACACATAAGCCCGCTTCATCAGTGGATGTACACCGTACGGTGTACTGTACAAGCCTGCCTACAATTATCACGAGAGTGTACACATGTGTGAGTTAACGGGCTAAACGGTTATTTAAGCGATTTTTAGTGATCTGCAGGTTAAAAAAAACCGGCCAAGTGCGAGTCGGACTCGCGCACCGAGGGTTCCATACCATAAATGAAGTAAAACATTGAAAGAATCACTTTTGTTCATGAATTTACGAGTATAATTTACATGTACTTTTGTTGGCAAACCGCAAACGTAACTTTGTTTTTGGCGGATTATTGTTATTATCAAAAAAAGCATATTAGTCAGCGAGTTGATTTTATTTTTCCTGTAAAATATACGTTAACTTCTATTGATCATAATTATTTCAGATTTTTTGATAAGGGGGGGGGGGACGGTATTTTATCGACAGTTTGCTCAATAAATAAAAAACTATCAGGCATAAAAATAAATTAAAATCGGTTTAAGAATACACAAGTAACGCCCTTTCATATGATACCCCACTCAATATTGTTATCTCATTCTGAAATTCCGACGACCCGGTTTACCTCCTTTGTAAATAAAAATAAAAAAGATTTTCAACTTTTTATGATTGCACTAACTGCGGGCCATCATTATCTACACCTATTCCAAATTTCATGTCGATATCTTAAATACTTACTGAAATAAACTAAAGGGTCGTGACACACAGACAGACAGACAGACGGACAACAAAGTGATCCGAGGGTTCCGTTTTCTTTTCTTTGAGGTACGGAACCCTAAAAAGGAGTCTTACCACAGGGCAGTCGTGGTTTGTAATTTTTTAATTTTTTACTTGTTTAGTTTTTAGATAAAACGATGTTTTTCTGACATATATGCTCCCGCAATGCTGCCTGTCGCACCCACCAACTTGTTCATAAGAGCAAGGAGGACAAAAATAAAAACCGTCTAGGACCTTAAGAGTTAAGTGTGTTCTCTCGACGTAATGGCGATGAAACGACGAGCGAACAAAGGGCTCGTACAAAACCATAGATAATACATATATACTCTGTTCCGTATGTACGTTGTACGGGACGATTGACGAACAACGATTATGAGCTTAAAAGTTCTTCTTTATGAAGTCCCATCGTATCGGCTATTATTGGCTCGATCGTTTTTAACCTCCCTCCATCGGAGTACTTATTCGTTATGCAACACTACATGCAGATTTCTGACACGAATGTCGATTGAATTCCGAGTAGAGAGGGATTCTAATGTTCGAAGAATAGAATCCTGAGCGTAGCTAGAGATTCAAAGACACGAGATGCTAAATAAAATTGCAGTTGTTGACTTTTCACGTAAAATTTCTTTTTTATAGCGAATATGACGAAGCTAACGAGATGATCAGTAATCACCTGTAAAGTTAGTACAGATTTTTGTACGCTTTTCGAGTGTGCAATGCGACTTGACTCGAAAATCGTACACAAACCCATACTAATCCCTCTGATGTAAAGTGAATGTCTGCCCTTATAAAATACATCGCGTCCGATTTAAATTACACTTGTAACTAATCCTGAGACATCAGTTGTTAAGTCTAATCGTGCCCAGGCAGTAATCTCTTTTGCTACAGTACCCTTTAAACCTCTACGGTAGAATATCTGTCACTGGTGGTACCCATCCGAGCAAACTCTGCAAATTTTTACGTCCGTAAAGAATCATTAAGACGTTAAAAGGCTTACAGAAAATATACATAAGCACAGGACAGGCATCGTAAAGTTCTCCGTAACAAACGTTCTCTAACAGGTCAAGCATCTCTTACTTACAACGTTACATACTTGGACGCGAAAATGTCATACTCAAGCTTTAAACTATGTTCTGAGGGTACTCACTTACCTTAAACTCTGCTCATGTAAGTCCCTTTATTCTCGTTGGATGAGACAAGGTTTTACTTGGGTAGGAAGTCAGGAACCGACTGAAGTTTGCTCGTTACATAGTCAAGGTAAAGTAGTGGTTATTAACAAAAACATACAGAGTTAAGATAGACTAGCAGTGCCCGCGGACTCCGTTCCGCGTTAGAAATATTTTTGTCCCGGCCCGTTTGTCCCGCGTAAGGCCCGGTTTCCACCAAAGCGGAGCGAAGCGGAACTGTGTTTGGATAACCAACCAGATTTCATCATTTAGACATCCCTCAGTTTCGAAAATATCAAAATGACGAAATCTGATTTGTTACTCAAATACAGCTCCGCTCCGCTTCGCTGTGGTGGAAAACGGGCCTTATACCCACAGCCTGGACCACAGCCCTATCCCTATCCTATCGCCACGCAACGACCGAAGCGGCGGCGGCGCGCTCCTGCATACCGCACGTTTTTGTTTTGCTAATATCTTTGAAGATATTTATTTAAACTGTAAGTAAAGGGCAGAACTATTCCACATTAAATTTCCGTTCTAAGAAACATATTTTCAAAGATATAAATTAATACCATATGGGCTAAATAAGCTTCACAAAAATTATTTATTTTTAATCCACAATTTTAAAGTAAAAGCAGTTATTGCGAGTTACCCATAGGAGATAGGCATATGCTATCGCGGACTTTTTTGCAGATTTTGATACGTTCTTTAATATTGTAGAACATTGTTTTGTTCTATCCTCAATAGTTTCCGCAGCGTACGCGATGAAAGCAATTTTTTTTGCGACTTGGATTACATTATTCAAGTTTTTGTAATGATGCATAGTTAATTTTGGAAATTATTATAGCCTATGACACTCCACGATAATGTAGCTTTCTATTGGTGAAAGAATTTTGAAAATCGGTTCAGTAGATCCAGAGATTACCCCTTACAACGTCACAAACTCACAAACATCGTTACGCTACCTCTTTATAATATTAGTATAGATTCCTTATTTTGTGGTCATTGTTGAGTTAAAGAACAGTGGCAGAAATGTACACAAATAAAGTTTAGCGTCTAGATGTAACATTTATTACAAGACGATTCTAGTAAGTAACTGAATTTTTTCAAGGTATCACCAGTTATTGTAAAGGACGGGTCAAAAAATAAAATATTTAAAGAAATTCAATTGATTACTGATAGGTTCCGTTTCCACATCCTGACAGCTAGTGTTGCCGGATGACAAACTTTTCCACTTTTATACTCCATCTTTTTGATGATCGGTCCACTTTTGTACCAGAAAAACATCTAACAGATACTAAAGAAAAATTTACTTTCAGGTACTACGTTAATTCTTAGATCAGAATATAGAATACAAGACAATAACTGTATCGATTTCAATTGTTCCTTTTTTGCATTTTATTTTACTCGAATATACTATTTACATAAAAAGATTACATTAGTTTAGGGTTTTCCACTGCATTGGAGTAAATCTGAATATTATTATTCCGTGTGAGCCAGTCTCACTTAAATAAACTGCTTGAAGATTTGAGATTTTTTGACAAAAGACTACACTTTTTAATATTACTGAAATCCATTAAAACCGATTATTTTGAGCATAGATTATTTTGTCTTGTTTGTTTAGCGTTTCCGAAACACCCTTGTAATTTAATACAGATTAATTAACTCAATTAGAATTTTCTTTCAGTCGAGTTTTTTAATTCCGGCATCTCGCAACACTGTCCGTCAGCTACATGGCTACCAACTGTCAACAGTGACAAATTCTTGGACAAGTGAAAAGTATTTATCAAAGAGTATTTAGTGTATTGTCTATGCTCTCGGATGCTTCATGGCGGAGGTCGTTGTTGTTATAATACTCAGATACAATATTTTGAAAATAAATATTAATTTTTCTCCACTTTTTTGTAAGAAAAATCTTTTAGCATTGAGTTCAGGCTTGCAGGCCCAATCAAAAAAGTATTTTTTCATTTATAGTTGCAATAGCGTAACGTGAGCGAAAGCGATGTATGGGCCCACACCATTGTTCTTTCCGAGAAATCCTCCCTAAAATTACTTAGGTATTAAAGGGATTTAGAAAAATCTATTAACACATAGAAACAAGTATTAATTATTTATAGTTACGAAAGTATACATTTAGATACAAAGCTGATTAATCTTCATATGACAAGATTTTCCCAGATTTAAGAGAGGCAAATACTTGAAAATACTTCCCTCATATTCCGTAATCTATCTGGGTTCTAACTTCTATATAATTGATATATTGTAATAATATTGATGAACTCATTTTTTTCGTTACAGATCGGGTTCTAGATGAAGCCTTAATCACGATGAAGCCTTTTATTAAACAGGTGAGTCAAAAAACAAGGCGCAAGCAAACTTATCTTTAATTAAGGGGATGGGTACCATCCGGCCGCGAAAATTCAAATTTTATTTAGTTTTTTGCTAATAGTGTAGCCCATTATTATTTATTACACCGTAGGCTTATGGCAATGAGTTTTCGGGCAGAACATTTATGCATCTACATGTTTTTTAATAAAAACTCTGCTCAACAATATTGATTTACCTACTTTATATTGGTTCCCGATAGCTCGAAATCTGAGAAACTGCAAAAAAATTAACTTTCGGGAACCAATATGAGGCGAGTGGGAATTATCGAGGAAAGTTTCTAGAAAAAAGATATAGATGCATGAATATTATGCCCGCAACATTTATTGTCATAAACCTACAATGTGTAGTTAGTCCAAACTTTGCGAAAAACTAAATAAAATTTGAATTTCGCGGGCTGGTAGGGCCGAAACATCTTAATTATTAAGGGGGGGGCTATTCAAGGGTCGAATAAACAAGAGACGGCAACATTTGCAACTCAATTGGTGCTGGAAATGTCCATGGTGATTGCTTAACTTCTGGCGGACCCGCCTGCTGGTTTGCTCGCCATTATAAAATTCCTACCACGGGCTAAGATTTTGTACCTATCTGTTCCAGGCGTTCGTGGTATCGGGCGCGGCGCTCAACATCGCAGGTCACGGCTGCGCGCACGGCTTCCCAGCTGTGCTGTTCGCGCAGCTCAAGAGCGACGGAGGACCCGTCACGCTGACCGACCATGACACGTCCTGGATAGGTAGGTTTCATCCATTTTCTTTAATAATGAAGAATGATGACACAAGTATATATTCACCCGATGTTTTCCATGCCCATGCCAGATACAGTACGTCACATAATTTTGCTTTGCACTATCATACGACATAATACACTGCGCTCATCATTCTGAGACATCAATTGCTATAGGTGTCATCATGCCCACTAATCACGACGGCGTACAGTGTCTTCAATACCAACAAAACTGTAATACATGACTGCTTCACGGAACACTGCGGTGATACCTGCCCGAAAAAACTCCGCAAGAAGAGTCCTACCAACAGTCTGTTGCTGCTTGATCTGAAATCGGAACCCAGCCGCTTAATTCCAAAAGCTATACATGAATGAATGCAGCTTTATCTATTGGCTGAAACGGTATAGAGAATAAATGCATAGATCCAAGACTTTCAATACGTAACTTTGATTTTATAAGGGTTCTCTCAGTTATTTAATTGCTGTGTACTTGGCGCTGATTTCTATAGTGTTCCCTAATTTCCATAATCTTGATACGCGGAAGCTTGGTCGTGTAATGGAAAGTCACGTCGTTTGCCATTTGTGTATGAACCACTTCGAGCTGCTTTTGACTATCAATATCTAGGATACTTACTTACCTACTATCGTTAATCTCCAAATAACTTGGCACCATTTGGATTTTGATCCATTTTTGCAGAACTTTGTAAGCAGTACTACTTTTCTCCTCCTTTTGCATTGTATTTACATCAACATTTAATTATATTTCCATCAACATTCAAATCGTTTTTTGTGCTTCCAGCGTCAGCAGTAGGCGTGATGGGCCTCGTCGGCAACTTCATATCACCAGTCCTCATGACGCGGTTCGGCAGACAGAAGTCTCACCTCATCTGCACCATCCCAGCTTTACTGGGCTGGATAGTCTTCGTGTTAGGCAACACTGTGCCTTTGTTCCTCCTAGCAAGATTTTTACACGGACTTGCGTTAGGTTTACGAACTCCTTTAGCTGCAATTTTAGTAGCAGAATATACTGAACCCAAATACAGAGGAGCGTTTTTAGGAACCTTTGCTATATCTTTAGGATTAGGGATCTTATTATCACATGTCTGGGGAGCGTATTTATCATGGAAGAACACAGCTATAGTGTGCTCAATGTTTCCTTTAGTTTCAATGGTTATTATAAGTTTGTCACCCGAATCAGCTAGCTGGTTGATTTCTAAAGGAAGATTCGATGATGGTAAGAAAGCTTTCAGATGGGTTCGCGGGGAAGGTCCTGCCCAAACTGAAGAATTAGAATCCATGATAAGAGCACAGGAAAGAGAGATGCAGTTAGAAGAAATGAGAAAGAACAGACAAGTTAAAAGGGAATTTAAAATAAACAGGATATACAAATCAATAACGGACACAGCTAAAACTGTCATGAGGATATTCAAAAAGAAAGAGTTTTATAAGCCTTTAATCATAGCTATATGTATGCTGATAGTTTTTGAGTTCGGTGGAGCACATATGGTACCGGCGTATGGAAATTTGATATTACAAGCAGTTTTAAACAAAAGCGATGCTAAAGATGTAGCGTGGCAGTTTACTGTTATAGATTTGTTGCGAACAGTATGCGCCTTGCTCGCTATATTTTTACTGAAAACTGTTAAGCGTCGAACTATATTATTTAGCAGTGGAGCTATGACCGTTATTTCTTTAGCTTTAATATCTGCTTTTATATATCTAAGAAAAGCTGAAATTATAACTCAGGCATGGTTATTAGATACAGTGCCGATGACTTTAATGATTTTATATAGTTTATCATTCTGTTTGGGTTTAGTGCCTTTAAATTGGGTTATTTGTGGTGAAGTTTTCCCTTTGACCTACCGAAGTTTAGGATCAACTTTGTCCACGTCGTTTTTAACACCTGCATTTGTGGTGTCTATGAAAACAGCTCCACATTTTTATTCTTCAATAGGAGTAGAAGGTGCTTTTCTCGTCTACTCCGGTACTTTAGCTGTTTGTCTATTGGTGATGTACGCAATGCTGCCAGAGACTAAAGACCGAACTCTACAGGATATAGAGGACAGTTTTAAAGGCAGGAAGAGCTATGACGTTGAAGTACAACTGAGTTTAATAGATGGTAAAAATAATCTTGTAACTAAGTGAAAATAAATTAAATGCTATTAATACCAGTAATATTTTTATAGTTTGTTATTTAAGCTATAAATATGCGACTCTAAAAATCTAAATTGTTTATTAGAGCAAATCGTTGTTTTAAGTCTGGCGCTTGTTATCCTTTGTCAGTATGTTTGACCCTATTCTATACCTACGTGTATTTTGCAATTAATTAATGAATTTTCGGGTATTTTTTGATTGAAGGGAGTCGTCCTCCAAAAAGGGGCAAAAAAGTGACTACGGCATATAACCTTAACTTCAGAGATAGGTACACTTTCGATATATTTTTATTGCAAGCTATACCTAACCATAGTTAGTCACATGGAATTTGGTGAAAATCGTATCTTTAGCAAGATAAGTTACAAATCAGTATAAATACGAGTATGTACATAGGTTATTAACAGAATAGTTAACTATAATTAGCTTTGATAAGTATATAAATACTAGATAATTAGTGTAACCTGTGCTGTGATACGTGTTTGTACCACTATTCTTTGTAAACGTAATTTTAATAGTTAAGGATATTTTAATACAAATATTAAATGTACAAACTTAAATATTATATTAAGTAGGTAGGTACCTACTTACAGTACAAATAAAGATTTTATTTAAACCTTCGTTTTTTTGTTTTGTGTAACATTATACGAACCTCTGATTTAATGTAACGAATTATAGAAAACCAATTTAATCCGTGTGAGTCTATTACAAAGACTTCGCTGTCCGTCTGTCTGTCCGTCTGTCACGAAGCTGTATCTCTTGAACCGTGATAGCTACAGACTTAATAATGCATTTCTGCTGCCGCTATAACAACAATTACTCATGTCACTTGGCTAATTTTTAACAATTATTTTATTTTATCCGAAATAAATAAGCATAGAGCGGTATCTTCCTTGTTCGCTCATCGGGTGAGCGACTTTTGGAGGGCGTAACTTCGCTTCTTGAGCACGCAGACGAATGGGACAGCACTTATAATATTATGTATTCTCGTATACTTATATATTTCACTTACAAGAAATTGTTGGATCCGGTAAGCGTCGTAAGTATGTCTATCTATTAAAAGGACTTACTTCTAAATAAAAGTCCTCTACCATATTCCCTAAAAAGAGGATTGAAATTTTTATATGAACAAACCCCGTCTACATAATCCGTGACTATTTTTACACGACTGCCCAAAAAAGGAGTGTAATGTTTCTAGGGTTTATGTACGTATGTATGTATGTTTGTGAGTTTCTTTATTCCACCATAACTTCTGAACGGCTGAATAAATTTTAACAAATGGGGTATCGTTAGAATCCTTACGTTATTCCGAGTAACAATGTCTTTTTTTGAAAAAGTCGTTAACGCAGTCGTGTTTTTTAATTTTTAAATTATTATTAACTTAATCTGTTCACTGGCGCATAAACTGGCGTCCCCTAGGGTCGTTACTCAATACTTGCATGATCATTTGACAACAAATCTTGGCGCCGCATGTCACGCAAGTCTAGGCTAGAATTAATGAATGGGGCTTCTGCATACTTTTGTTATCTCTGTGCATCAACCTAGGTAACAATACGCCAGTTGTGCCATCACAAACACAAACAGAGAGCACAGAGATTATCACAAACCAGAGAGTAAGGTGTGAATGATGCCTATTAGGCTATTATCGTATGTACTTTGGCAATACAACAACAATTAACAATTCTGTGATAAAGTTAACATTCGCACTCTATTCATCCACCAGACTGAACATTCCTTTTTCGAAATCCGCGTTTGAACTGTTAATTGACATTCGTTAGTAATAACAAACTCTATACGGATATCCTCAAAACGACCCTACGTGCTCAAGCGGTGACAACTGGCAACCCGTGAGCTTCGATGCTTAGCCAATAGGCGAGGACGTGTTACAACACCACCCTCCTCCCCCACTCCATGGTCACTCCACAGACATGACGGGAGCACACCACGGGTGTGCCCGCGAAATTCAATTTTTTTGTGGTTTTTCGCGATTTTAAAGCTAATAAGACATAATAGGCTTCTGGCAGTCAAATTGCGATAATCCCAATATCTTCTTCTAGTGTTTATATAAAAATATCTGCTCGAAAAACTCGAGTTAAAGAAATTAGTCCGAGATTTGCGAGTTACTCACATAAAACTCGACACTCGGACTAATTTCCTAGGATACAAATTTTTATGCAAAGATTTTGATATAATCATGTAAAGATAAATAAATAAATAAATAAATATATAGAGGACAACATCACATACATTGCTCCGATCCCATAGTAAGTAGCTTATGCACTTGTGTTATGGAAATCAGAAACAACGAAGGTACCACAACACCCAGACCCGAGACAATGTAGAAAAGTTATTTTTCTACATTGCCCCGGCCGGGGATCGAACCCGGAACCTCTGAGATGGCGGCGCCTTGAAAACGGGCAAGCTAACCACTCAACCACGGAGGTCGTCGGAGGAAGATGATACTGCCATTCTCGCAAATTGACTAACATAACCCCGCGGACAGTCATGATGTAAGTACAAACGTAGTGATTATAATATACTCTTTGGTAAGTACCAACTGATTTGGGTCAAGTTCAATCAGCTTATGGATAAACTTGGTGGTTATACAAAGTGTAAGAAAAGTGGGAAATAATATCGAGGGGTATAATAAATAAGTAGATTTGATAAGGACTAACTCTGTTAATATCTATGCATGTATTAAATACTGTACCGGATCGAATTCTGTACATTGAAGATATCTTGATTCGATATTGAAGCCAAAACTGCAATTTGTTTCATTTTTGTCTGTCTGTCTGTTTCATGGCCGCGCATCACGAACAACCCGCTGGACTGACAAACTTGGCATGATTTAAGTTTATAATCCGAAGTAGGTTATAGGATACTTTTAATCCCGAAATTCACGCGTACCCAATGCGAGTTGCCAACTAACAAAACAGAATAAGTCCGCTAAAGCTTAACTTTATTTTAAAGAAGTTCTAAAAATATCTTCATTTTTCTTCCAACATATTATTGATGATTAAACGAACTTACCTGTAAGTGAAGTTCTATCACAATTATGTGAATACATTTTATTCGAAAATAATAATAAACACAATCAGGTACACTTTCATTGTACTGGCAATTTCGCACTTTTATTTATTTTGTTTTTTAAAACTGACCACCCTGATGGACACGCTGTCCCAGCCTACGTCCGGGCCAAGCTTCATTCTTTAGAGAATATTTAACAAAATTTTCGTATTATACTCATGGGTTTTGGGTATGGGAGGGACCTTATATTATTATTTTCGAATAAAATGTATTCACATAATTGTGATAGAACTTCACTTACAGGTAAGTTCGTTTAATCATCAATTATATTTCATACATTTTATTCTTCAATAATAATAAACACAATCAGGTAGATGTTTAGAGATGAAAATTTTTGTTAAATTATGGACATTAACAGATAGTAAATTGTTTCCTATTATAATAGGAAATAGGTCCTCTTTATACCACAGAAGTATTTAATTAACACAATCTTTTCGTTCAATTCCTGGATCAATAAACCAGTCACATTACAAATAGGTTTAATTTATATTTAGATAGATTATAATGATTAATGATTAGAGAGCAAAAGAGCTATTGCGACAGAAGCATCATCGCTCAATAAGAGGTTATAAAACTTAGGTAACGTCCGTAATGGTTGTTACCAGCAGACTGCTTTTCTGATGAGGTCAAGCAACAAACTACGTGCTCGCCGAGGAAGTGTTGCGTACTTGGTGCTGAGTACACTGAAACGCAGACCTCTCTCGTAAGAGATTATATTCCTCGGTAGACACGTTCTCACGGTGGTCTGCCTGCAGGCGACCTTATGAGGTCGCTTCAACATTATCAGGAGGTTGTCTATTATATATCTTGGTCTAAGATTTTGTAAACGACATATCGATTTGTTTTTCAAAGCTGTGGCAAATTTTTATACTTTCTCTTCAGTTTTGATTATGGTATAATTAAAACTGGTTCGCCCTGAGTAGTAGCTGGCGTTGTATAAACTCAATAATTCCCTTGAATTATATAAAAACAATAATACTAACTTTAACTAATGCTAATGTTTTCATTCTGTGCTGTATCTACTGCCTAAAGCTAAAAAAGTTACAAGATCAGCAAAGCAAAGTTACGGAATGAATAAACTCTTATTAAGGCCCATTGAGCAATGTGTTAGCATACTATATTGTGTGCTACTATGTGGTGTTTGATGATAATTTATCTATTCATTTTCGCAATATAATATATATATATATCATCAGCAGAAATTAAACTCAATGCCGAATGATAACAATGCTACGTCGTTAACAAGTTGTTCTGTTGGAAATTACGAGGTTGACTTATAATGTACGGATTGTACGGATCTCAGTCGTTATTAAAGCAGTATTGCCACAAACTTTGTAAATAACACAAAATTTTTGAAACATATAGATTATTAAAAATTCCAACAAAATGTCCTTTTTTTTTTTTTTTTTTTTAATGCCTTTAGAGAACTTCCTCCAGTAATTCCTATGAATTGTGGTTCTCTAGGGAAAGACCATATTTATTTATTTATCATCAATAAATGTACTATAACAAGTAAGTCTTTTGACACCTTATGTAAAAGAAGGAAATCCAAAGTTGTAGAGGTCCTTAGACGATGTATGTCTAAAGCATTGTCTATAATAGTATTTTTAAGCATTCTACCTCTAGAAGAATGTATAGAAGAGCAAAGGTAAACTTCGTGTTCCAAAATGTTCAGAATGCGTCTGTTTCTAAGACGTCTGGGTTCATATTGATTACATTTCGCATTATTGCAAGAAGCGATAAATTCAATAACTGGATTGAACTCTTTGAATAACTTTGAAGTATATAATTTTACAGCGATAGCTTAATCCCATTAACTGGATGTAACTCTTGGTCAGCTTTTGATTATCTTTAATTTCCATATAAGAAACAATTAACCCAATCGTTTAAATGAGGATATTTGATATCCTCTATGCAACTGATGTAAATCATGTGTATCAAAATAGATGTATCGAAAAATATGGCCATCAACTCTGTAAAGAGGTATTTCGATTCATCTTAACGTTAATTATTACAAAAACAAAAATCCCTCTAATGAAAAGAATTAGTCTTCATCTAGACCGGGAAATCGTGTGAATCACTAGTTCAACCTTTTAGGTTTAAGGGAGTTAGATGACTTAAAAAATGTGTTGTAACCACTGGCCATCTGATAGGATAACCGATGATGGACGAACAGCTGCGTCTAAAGTCTAATTTTTCTTACGGGCTACATTTTTTGTTTCTACAGACGTTCTGTGTAACCCCATCCATACCTAATAGCTGGAGAAGTGGACTTTAGGACTTTTAATCGGAATTAAGCTTAACTCTTAGATGATACAACGAGTTAAGCGTATAAAATTTTTTACAGAATTTGAATTGTTACATAATTCACGTCATAGTTTGCGGTTGGGTAACGATACTGCCATATCGTCAGAAATTAAAATAAAATAAAACCAGGAAACTGAGCATGTTTTGAGGGTAGTAAATAACTTTAACACTCTAACACCTAACAAATCCTCATGAAAAAACCGCGGTAAGTATCTGAGATGAGTCACAACTTCTTTATGTATTTTACCAAGGATGAATCGGTACTTTAAAATAAGATTCTTCAGTTCATAGGCATAAAACCCTTTTTAAGTATTCGCTTGTAAGCTGTTCTATGAACTATCAATTTCAAAGGATTTTGAACTACAAATTCATTCAACGCCTTTAAATTTAGAATGTATCTTTTACCACGTAAGATTTTGAGGTTAGACACATCTTAACTATAATCGAACATGCAGTGACTCACTCCCACATTATCTCACCCAAAAAAGAAATGTCGATTGTCAAAGACATTTGTCGCTTTTTCTTTGTTGTGAACGTGTAAGACGGTACACTGTGTTAGTGTACGATTTTTAAAATGGTATTATGTAATAATAATTTTTTGGAGCTAGTTCCTTAATTTGTTCAATTCATTAAAATATTTTATTGAATGTACGTACATTTGTACACCTAGTGAAAGTCAAAAAATAGTCTTCACTTATTATAACTCCCGAAATTCTAGATCATGTTATAGATCGTGACGGATTCCTTGTCAGTGATATGTAACCAACAAACTTCAAAATGTTGAAGACAACTGGTATATAGGTACCTTAATGTCTAGCGTCGTCGCTGAACCTGGTCCTTGTTGTGGCTGATGCTGGAGACTCGCTGCCACGTCGCATCTTCCTCGCGGCTGATCGCCAATACTCAAGTGTGTCACGCCCCCCCTGCTGGCCGAGCCGTAACGAGAGGGGGCCAGCTAGTTTCTCGAGAAACGAGATTGCGCTGTCCCAGCGGTGGGTGTCGATAGCAAAGTCGCCCGCCGCGCCCTGCTGGTTTCTTTATTTACAACACCTGACGATCAGTAACCATTGAAACTAGTATAATGCCCGAAACTATTTCTCCGAAAAAACATCTGGTCCCGTTCGTGAACTTTAATTACTTGTCATTTGTCGAAACAAAATGTCATTTGTCAATACTTAAGCTTCTTCTCAGTTCAGGACGCGTTGTGGTTTAAGATTTTTATTAGTTTCAGAAAGAATTTAACAATTCACTTCAATGAAACTTTCAGACTAATGGTACATTATACATAATATTGTTAACTTATTGAGTTTTGAGCTAATAGTTAAATTATCATCCCATTACACAATCTGAACATTAATTTTCGAAAGTAAGTAAAATTATTTTCCACCACAAAATCTAAACATTATTGTTGTAGGTACATAGTTAGAAAAGTTCGACGCGTTGGTACCCTCGTGGAATTAGTTTTTAAGTCGTGAAATAGTTATCACTGATAAAAGGCTATAACGTTTAACTGGCTATTCATAAGTCAGGCAAGTATATCAAATAAACTATTTGATTCTTTGCAATGAAGGTCGGCTAGAATTTTACAACTGTCGGGACTAACCATTAATATAGTTCTTGTGACTGAGCGCCGATAGCAATTCGGGATCAAAGTCCGGGAGGTCATGCGGAGCCACTTGTAGTGAAGCCGAGAACAGCGCCACACCGACATCGTCCCCCGTTGGTATCCGCAAAGTCCTTTGAGGTTTTTTTAAAATCCTTCGTGTTGACCCGCAGTCAACCTCCAGGAGCATTGACGCATCATGCTATGCTTTCGTGGTATCCTCAACGTGATACCCTCCAAGCTAGCTTAGAGATGCCTGGACTATTTCGCGCATCATGCTATACTTTCGTGATAACCTCAATGTGATACCCTCCAAGTTAGCTTAGAGATGCCTTAGGATTTCAATTTTTGGACACACTTTCGTCAGCATTGATATTTGAGTTGATGTGATATCTGGGAAAAAAGGTTAATTTTCACTTACCCTCTTTCCTCGGAGTCTGACGAAGATGAATGCACAATTATATGATTTGATTTGATTTTATTTTTGTTATAATAATAAATTTTACTAGCGTCTAAGCATTATCAGTATAGAAAATTAAGCAAGTTTTAACACTGAACACTTAATTTTTTTTACTTTGAACCTAAATTAACAAAAACGAGACGTGTTTTTGTAGTCGAGTGCTCATTGCCGCGCACAATAAAAGAATGAAGCTTGGCCCGGACGTAGGCTGGGACAGCGTGTCCATCAGGGTGGTCAGTTTTAAAAAACAAAATAAATAAAAGTGCGAAATTGCCAGTACAATGAAAGTGTACCTGATTGTGTTTATTATTATTGAAGAATAAAATGTATGAAATATAATTGTAATATGAAATCAACATGATGTAAAATCCTCCAATTTTTCATTTCAATAGACGTATTTCAATTTTTAAAGGAACATTTGGTACACGGCGAGCGCGGCGGCCGTCCTATACAAACGATGCTATAAAAAGGAGCTTTGTTGAAAATTCATTAATGTTTCGGCATAAATAGCCTCAAAATACACAGAAACCCTTATTATTATTTTACCAATAAAAGTTATTCGCAGATGATCAAACAACACATAATATTATTATGTATTAGTCCTGCTATGCGTCGTATACTTAGTTGGTTTTAAATATGTAATATCATATTTAAAACAAAATACATGAACTCGAAAATTACTATTAATGAAATACAAAGTAGAACGATTTTTGAAACGTACGAAGTTACGAATTTCCTCGTGAATTAAATTAAATACATTGAAATAAAACAAACTGACAAAGAAAACAAACTGACTGGTTTGAAGACCGAATGGCGTAGCGGTAGCGATCCTGCAGTCTGCGTCGGAGGTCGTGAGTTCGATTCCCACAACTGGAAAACGTTTGTGTGATGGGCATGAATGTTTTAGTGTAGGGTGTTTTTCAATGTAATATTGCTCTTTATTTATTCTAAATATTATTTATATTTATCAGTTATCTAGTACCCATGATACAACCTACTTTGGAGCTAAAAAGCGATGTGTATTACACACATCGCTTTTGGTCTTGATATAAACTGCTTTGAAAGCCATCAAACAGTTTTGGAGTTATAATGCTGCAGAGAGATTAAGATCAGGGGCCGTACCACCAACTCTTATAGCAGTATTATTGTAATATTGTTTTAAAATTTTCATTCTTTCTTTTCATTTTCTTGACTTTGTAATTTTGTTTTTCCATACTTATCTGTGTCCATTTTCTAACCCAAATAAAGTTTATTATTCTTATTCTTATTCTTATTCTTATTCTGACATTGTATGAAAATGCCAAAACAATAATACTGCTGTAAGAGTTGGTGGTACGGCCCCAGGATACATAATATGACGATTTCAATCGTAAAACACCCCTCTATTTTCAAATCCTTTTTAATTCCTACTGCTGGGCACCACTCTCTTCCCAGAATAAGTGAAGTATAGCAGTCCATCACTTATTATTTTTTCATTTGTATGAGAACTATTTTTAACCGACTTCAAAAAAGGAGGAGGTTCTCAATTCGTCGGAATCTTTTTTTTTTCTTTTTTATCTATGTATGTTCACCGATTACTCGAAGACGCGTGGACCGATTTGAAAATTTTTTTTTGTTTAAAAGGGTATAGTTTCCAGATGGTCCCATTTTAATCAGGTCAGGATCTGATGATGGGATCCTGGAGAAATCGAGGGAACTCTTCAAATTTTATATGGTCACTTGAAACAATTTGGGTATTATTTGAAAGAGTAATATTTTCCAAGTTGACCTATGGTCATCAGGTCAGGATCTGATCATGGGATCTTGGTGAAATCGAGGGAACTCTTCAAATTTTGCTATTATACTTGAAGCGAATTGGATATTTTTTATAGTTACTGGTGCATTTGCTAGCAGATACTGATTTGATGACAGGGTCTGATCATGGGATCTTGGTGAAATCGAGGGAACTCTTCAAATTTTGCTAGTATACTTGAAGCGAGTTGGATATTTTTTATAGTTACTGGTGCATTTGCTAGCAGATACTGATTTGATGGCTAAAGTCATCAAGTCAGGGTCTGATGATGGGATCTTGGTGAAATTGAGGGATCTCTTCAGATTTTATGAACACACCTCAAGCGATTTGGGTATTTTTACAACGCCTTGTTCATGGAAAGCATTTCCCATTTTTTAGAACGCTCATGTTGGGGTAAAACATGTCGGGCCTCTATCATTAATTGTAACATCAATTTTTATTACCATGTTTGAAGCAAATGAATTAATGATTTGATTTTTATTTGATTTGATCACGCTGGGTAAATGCGGGTTGGAGCTTCACACACTTTTGAAAACATTGTGTTGATTTTTTGAATTTCGCACGATGATTTCCGCCACCTTTATGCATGGGACATTTCAAACACAGATTTCAAAGTAGAGGGATTCGAACCTCCGAGCCTCTGACGAAAGGCAGAAGTCTTAACTAATGAACTCTGAGTGACTAGTTTTTAAAATGCAGCCTTCATCTGCGTTTGCGAATTAATAACATAATAAAAACATGATCATTAATATAGAATCGCTGCATACTTTATTACGCATGTGCAAAATATTTGAAAAACCATATTTTTCAGGTCGGCCATCATTGTTTCGCGCGCTTTCGAAGGCAGCTGTCAAAGCTCCGAGCTTGAGAACTTTTTTATTTCCACTAAAATATATTCAGGCAACCGACGTCATGTATTCAGCCTGATTAAAAAATATGGCAAAATGATTAAATATAGATAGGATACAATACGTTTTAATTAAGTAAATTATAAGTGAAATATATAGTTTGTAGTTTTTGATTAGTTTGATAAAAACTAGGTATTCAATAAAAAAAAAATGTAATAAATATTTTGAAGTAAATAGAAAAGTGCTGTACGTGAAAATGGCTGCGGAAAAGTTGCTATGGATGTCGTTGCTTCTAATTCGCCTATGGCTTGGTGCTGGTGACCTGTGTTATGCACAGTAAGTAGTAAGATTCGATATTGAGTAGATTAGATTATTATTTTCAACCGCCGATCCACCTTTGAACGACGTGGTGGCAGTGAGCTTTTTCAAATTAATTTTATAAAGCCGAATAGATTAATATTGGTACCTAGCTGTTCTAGTTTTTGTCAGATGCGAAATCGTAGAGTCAAATTGTGAAGTCAACATCTCCTGAGGATGTCCCGGTGTAGGTACGAAACGGGCGTCGAAGAAAGTGTTGGAAAATTGAGTGTGAGAATTGGTGCTTCATGTGGGCAGTGTTCCTGCATATTGTTCCATACAGAATCTTTTCAAGAGGCGGATTTTTAGCAAACCAAATTAATCTGTTCTACTAATTAATGGATTCTCTCAAAATAACGCCAGCTGCAATTCAATAATTGTCATTCTCATCATGTTTTAGAATTTCATTCCATACGCTACCAAAATCAATCTTATGAATGGAACCGAAAAGTCACATTATATGGCTATTTTCACTGCAGTGTCTAATCGCGATGGCTAATCGTTACGTGTTAATAAAATCGCCATGTTTGTCCCAATATGCCCAGGTCAACCCTGGTGGCATTCCAGGACCTGCTCCCGGAGGATCCTCGGCTGTACGACAAGATGCGGCCGCCCAAGAAGGACGACCAGCCCACCATCGTCAACTTCCACGTCACTGTCATGGGGTTGGACTCCATTGACGAGAACTCCATGGTGAGGCTTCCTAGTTTACTTACCAGACTAATTCACAGGTAAGTTACTCAACAATACTCTTTTACTTCATTTTGGTTCCCGATAGCTCAAAATTTGGGAAACTGCAAAAAAATTTTCTTTCAGGAATAAATATGAGGGGATCGGGAGTTTTCGGGCAAAGTTTCTATTAAAATAATGTAAATGCATTAAATATTATGCCCGCAAAATTTATTGCCATAAACCTACAATGTGTACTTAGTTAGTGCGAAAAAGTAAATAAAATTTGAATTTCACGGGCTGGTAGGGCTGAAACACCCAAGTAGGCATGATGGAATTATTTTCCTTTAAAAGTTCTAAAAGTCCGCGACATATTCTCATGTCTTATTAAGGTTGACTCATTTTTATTGGAAATTTATTATCTGTCAAAATATTACACAAGAAACATTAAAAACTAAATTAAATCTAAATATCAAACTAATTTTTAAAAACGCCCCTAATCAAAAAGACCACCCCTGGCTGCCCCTGGGCCAAAGGTACCCATCAAACTTGCAGCATTTCCACGCTGAATGGCGATGGATAACCTTTGTACCAGGTAGAAACCAGAACGTGGGTCACAGCCCCTTTCCCTCAAATCTCTTTTATAAAATGGTTTGCTTCCCCACCCCAGCATCCCATAGACTCACCGCCAGTGGGACAAATAAATATTGGCCCAAGAGTGATGCATAATATTTGGCACTCTTCCTCGCGGCAGTGCAGGATTCTGCAGCAGCACCAGCTAACCGTGACGTACGGCTAAGTTGACTTATTATAACGGGATGTGTTAAGTCGCCTCTACACCATGGCTTGTGATGGGCCATGCTTTGCAACGCACAACTGTAGGCCACGATCACTTGGTGTTCACACAATGGCGCATGGCTCATTGCTGCCTGGTGAGGCACTTACGATGGACGTAGTCAATATAATAATTCTTTGTTGAGATTATTTTAAATATTTATACAATGGTAACTAGTAATTTAAAATATATTTTGCAAAAAAATATCGCCAAAGGAGAGCACTATCCGTATCAACGAACAAGCAATGGGCCATTGTGTGAACACCACCGACCACGCAACGCCACGATTCCTTTGAAGTGTGCGCTAAAAACCGACAACTTCCCGATCGCGCGCCATCGTTGACCATTGTCCGCCATTGTATACCATTTCCCCCTGTACACAATGGCGATGGCCTGCAGTGGACCAGCATACGCCATTGTGTAGAGGCTATTTAAAAACCAAAATTACGTGGCTGGAGCCGCTGGCCACAGGGAGTCAATTATATTCAGAGCTGAAGAGATTTTGCACCGCAAGGCAGTGTCTGAAATTTTAATTTTCAAAATTCTAGATGAATCAATCATTTTCTTTATACTCCTACAAAGAACCGATAATTTTTTTTTAAGCATTTCCGAATATCTACTTTCTTTTGTGGCTTATGTAGCACTTCTTTCCAATTTAATTTTAATGAGTTGCGAAATTAATTAAATAAATGAAATGAAATTGAAATAAAATGAAATTCTGAAATGAAATGAAAATCTTTATTTTTCACATAGGCCTAAATAATAGGCACCCATTTTTTTTTTCCTACGGAGGGGAAATCCTCATGTACACCTTATCGGTAGTGCCGGACTCTTACCGGCTAAAACCCTTCCGACTCCAATGTTACCGTGTGCCTGCCGTTAAGCCTAAACACGGAAACATGATGGTCTTAAAATCTCCCATCCTTTTGTCTTCCTTTCTCCTCTTCCTCCTTTATTTTCATAATTTTCTCTATGTAATTTTCAACAATAGTCCAGTGTTCTTCTTTTTCCAACATTATGTTTATTAAATTTCCTACGCTTATTTCCCCAATTTCCTTCACAACTTCCTCCCTGTCCTCATCCCACCTTGTACAATGGAATAAAGTGTGCCTCGCATCGTCCCTATCGTTGCAGTACGTGCATACCGAGTCGTGTTTTTTGCCTATTCCTGCCAGGTAATCGTTGAAACATCCGTGTCCAGTTAGACACTGTGTCAGCCGAAAGGAGACACGCCCATGTTGTCTCATTGTCCATTTTTCTAGGTTTGGGATCAGTTGGTGAGTCCATCTGCCCTTAGATGACCTATCCCACTCGTCTTGCCACCTCATGAGCGTATCTCCCTTTGCCTTTCTTACCGCGTCAGCGTCCTTCGAGTTTCTCGTTTGTGTTCTTTCTTGAGCTAATAGATGTAAGGGTGTTAAATTGGCGAGTACTAGCGCTGCGTCTGTAGATACAGTTCTGTAAGCTGAGCAGACTCGAAGTGCTAGAACGCGTTGCGCTTTCAGAACACGTTTTTTGTGTAAATCAAATTTCATTGCAGGTTCCCAGATCGGTGCTGCATAGAGAATTACGGACTGGGTAGCCATTGCCAGTGTTCTTCTTTTTTTATCGCATGGGCCCTTTGTATTAAGTAGCACTTTGCACAGAGCTCCTGCAGTTTTAGAAGCCTTCTCGCAAACATACTTTATATGTTGACCAAAGTTAAGACCACAATCTAGTTTGACTCCAAGGTAAGTAACACTAGTTTTTGGAGTTACTCTAATCCCACCACAGTCAAAACTTATCCCAGGCCTATATTTCCTTCTTCCAAATACGACAGCCTCAGTTTTTTCTGGTGCAATTACCAGTTTTCCATAGGTCAATAGCGTGGAGGGTTTCATTTGCTTTTGCCATCATCTCAAGGGCGTTAGTTGCTGTAACGGAAACTGCTAAGTCATCCGCATAGCACACCAGTTTAACTCCTTCTGGGACTTCAAGGTTCATAACATCATCATACATAACGTTCCAAAGGGTGGGGCCCAGTACCGATCCCTGTGGTACTCCACCAGTTACTTGTGCTCTCACTTGCCCTTCCAATTGAATGTGTCGATTTCTAAAATAGTCCACTATAACGTTAGTAATATATTTATTAATATTTCGACGCTTAAGCTTGTCAATGATAATGGACCACGTCGCTGTGTTAAAAGCATTTCGGACGTCAACAAGGATAAGTGCATTCCATTCGTTTTTTAGCTTGGCCTCTCTCGCCGCTTGGACCACTATCTCGATAGCATCAATTGTCGTTCTCCCCGGCCTGAAACCATATTGGTATTCGTGCAAACCGCCCCATTTAACGATTTCCTGTGATAATCGAATATTGATGAGTCTTTCATATGCCTTAGCTATAACATTTATTAAACAAATTGGCCTAAACTTTGTTTGCTCAGTTTGAGATTTTTTTGGCTTATCTACCAGTACAAGCTTTGTTACCTTCCAGCTGTCAGGGAACTGTCCCTGTCTTAACAGATTATTGAAAAGGCAAGTAAAATACCCCAGGTTATGGCTAATGAAGAATTTCACTACCTCAGGTGGTATTTTGTCTGGACCAGGGGCTTTTTTTGCCTTAATCTTAGCACTGCAGTCTTTAATTTCATCAGGGGTATAAGCGACACTTTTGAAATCTACATCATCCACGGTTTCTCCTTTAACCATCTGTTCATTTGCTGAGGTTATGAATAAGCTTTCAAACATAACCCTTTTTTGCTCTAATGTGAGGTTTGTTTTGGGATTCGGGATTTCCATTTGGCTCTTTACAACTTTGTATGCATCGCCGAAGATATTCGATTCTAAGCCCTTGCAGAGAGAATCCCAGGCTTTTGTCTTGGCTGCTGATATAAATTTTTTAAGCTCTTTTTTAGATTTCTTATACTCATCTTTCAGATTTTCTCTTTCAATTAGTCTTTTGCATTTTTGGAATTTCCTTCTTCTAGTTCTTGTCTCCTTAATTTTTTCTTGCACGTTCTCATTCCACCAGTATGGCAGCTTATAATCTTCTAATGAAGAAAAGAGGCACCCATGAAAAGTCAAAAACTACTGCAAGGTTCGGAATACAGGTTTGCACCGAGAAGAAAGGCAAGAAACTTGGCAAATAGAAATTAAATTAATTTACGTAATGCCATATGAAACTAATGACCGTTTTCACCAACATTTTAAGAGACACCCTTAGGTGACAGTTGTTGTATACGAAAACTGTCACCTATCGGCTTAGGCGCTTCGTGTTGAAGAAAACGAGCATAAGGCCATTAAACTAAGGCCATGTGAATCCCACGTGAACGTAAAGTAAATCTAACGTGATTTTAAAGATAATCAAATATAAACGCAATATGAATCGACTTGTAGGTACATCTCTGCCTCCACATCTATGTAGAGGTAGAGATTTGAAATACATTAATGTAGCAACCTCACCCCAGCCTACTCTATGCTGCCACTAAAACATCTTTTCAGTTTTCAGTTTTGGCTCTGTCTTCACAAAGTTCACACATGATTATTTCCATACCAGGGAAATAGACTGTAGATAGAACCTGGATTTGCATCCCTTTGTCACTAGGTTTGTAGTATAGTAAAGAACTCAGAAATTCCTAATTATCATAGAAAAATTATGGAGTTCTTCATATAAAGGTTCTTTGTATAAAGATTCTAGAATTTTGAAAATTATAATTCTCGAAGTTTAAGGCGCTAGACATGTTGGTAAAAGTTTTAAAACTCTGTAGGTATAAAATATTCTCGTGAATATAATAAGAATCCTCAAACAGGATGATCCAATAAAAAGTTTTTTTTTTGTGTGAATATTGACAAATCATTATATTACGTAAGGGTTAAGGGTTGAATTGAGAACCTTTAAACTTCTTAAAGTCGATTGAAAATTTATTCTGTTATTAAAAGATATGTGCATTTTAAAAAATAGGTAAATACAAGAGAATAAAAGATTAAATAAAATATATTTAGGTGAATAAACTCATATCAACCCGAATTGCTTGCTATACATGCTTTGCTCTTTTGACTTTGATATTTTTCGGGCTTCCATTAGGGTATTAAAGTATGTGGGGTTCCCGAAGGATGATGTATGCTTCATGCTACTCTAAAGAGAATGGTGATTTTTCTTAAAAATATGTTTGTCATACAATTATTGTCAGTATTGTAAGTACTAAGTACTTCGGCATAGCTTGACTGTAAATGTAGACTGTTCACTGTAAATATAGTTCTGGCTTAAGATTTTGAATTTGTAAGCTAGTGAGACATAGCAAACAATATGTCATAGCAGTTAAAGAGCTGTGGTATCGGTTGTATCATTTTCAGATATTTATATTTAAATCTTAGCTTCAAAGTGTCCATTTTAAGAAATGAGTTTGATTTTGTATGTATTTTACAAATAAGTCGAAAGTGATTTTCGCAATTTTACTAACAAAAGCTTACAAATTCACAAGATACGATAAACCAAATAAAATTTGAATTTAGTTTGAATTTAGTTGATAGATACAAATACCTTGAACTACATCTCTTGGCCTAAAATATTGTCAAAATTCCTTTGTCCAAGCCCTCCAGTTCTTTTTTCTCCAGTCCATGAATTTGACTCGAACTGGTTTTAACTTTTTTTGTTCTCAAACTAGAATCTCTCTATGAATAGGGATTACGACCGTTCTCTTTGATCCGGCGCGCGGCAAATTGCAGCTTCGCGGAAAGAATTCGCTGCCGCGATTATTAAAGCTAGACCTATTTGTAATGAATGATTACTTATAACATTAAATGCTTACTGGTGAATTAAAATGTTACAGATAAAAAATATGTATTTTTACCACCTATTCTAAAGAGTGTAGCAACGCTTTTCAGTGATCGAACGAGTATGTTTGACATCTGACTTGAATCCATTTTCTTTTCTTCTTCAGCTGCCTCCCATTACCTACTGGAGTTTTTCATCAACTCCTTAAATCTTTTCTTGTCTATGGCTAAGCGGAACATTATTCTGGTCCACTCCCGTATTTTGCGTAGCCAAGTCTTAATTCTTCCTTTTTTTAAGCTCTCTTTTTGTCTATATTCATTAGTCTGAGAAAAGCACGTACTCTTTTTCGTTTTACTTTCCTAAAACCAAAAATGGTTGCCTGGAAGAAATGGTTTGCAGCGATAAGGCAACCTTTGCATAACCATTGTTATTTTATTTTTGTTTTGTGTAATGTTTGTATCTTTTTGTGTAATGTTTGGGTGCAATAAAGTGTTTCTTCTTCTTCTAGTTTTCATACATTTATTTGACTAATGGCAAATGGCATGGCAAAACAACGTGTGCTGAGTCAACTGGTTATTATGTATTATCATACAAATCATAGAGCAACAAGCAGAAATACCTAAACTTTAAGGAACTTAAAAAACTAATAAACACGGAAAGACAAAACAAGCATAAAGCAATTGTCTACCAACCGGGCACTATACCATATTATTTCAAAAAAATTGAAAACCGTAATAACAACTGTGTTACTGTTGTAGGTGACTCGTCAAAATCTACTCAATATGATTATAAACCAGGAACTATTCCGTACTATTTTACTGTTATGTCCAAAAAGTCTTCTAATAATCTTAATATAAAGAACAATGATCAAGGCATGAATAGCAATTGCAATAAAAAATCCTTTCGTTCCTTTCTCAACAACTAGCGTAGATACTACGAGTACCTGCACCATAATGCATCAAAACATAGCGGGCTATTTAAATAAAAGAAACTTGCTAGAAATATATTTAGATGAATTAAAGGATGAAAGCGTAAATATAGACGTTGTTTGTTTGTCCGAGACTTTCATAAAAACCGGGTCCGAATCTAATGCTCAACTTCAGAACTTTACACTCGCGGCCAGTTTCACAAGAGATGTGAAAAGAGGTGGTGTATGTATATTTACAAAGACTGGTCTAAAAACTAAGGAGGTGACATTTATAAATCAGTTGTCTCAAAATTATATCTTTGAGTGCTGTGCGACTGAATTAACTGACTTCAATTGTATTATTATATGTGTGTACCGTATTCCAAATTCCGACATTAATATATTTTTTGACAAACTAGACATAATGCTTGATAAGTTAAAAAATAGCAAAAAGCAGATAGTATTAGCAGGTGACCTAAATATTGATATTTTAACCGATACCAAGACGTCAAAACAATTAACCTTACTATTGGAAAATTATGATATAAAATGCCATATCAAAGAACCAACTAGACGTAACACGTGCATTGACCATATTTCAAGTAATATAAAAGACGTTATACCTGCCGTGTTTCAGTCTGAGCTTTCAGACCATAATACTTGCCAAATTATAAGTTTTAAAGTGAAAAATATAATCCCCCTTCCTACGTATTACTTTAAGACTATAAGGGACTATAATCCTGATAATGTTAGGAAGTTTAAAGAATGCTTGCAATCCATCTCTTGGAAGCAATTTATTGACGATGATAATGGCTTACTTAACTTTAATAACATTTTTAATAGCTTCTTAAATGAATTTATTCTATTTTATAAATTATGTTTTCCTGAAGTCAGAATAAAATTAGTAAATAGGATTAAAACATCGAAATGGTTAACACGTGGACTTAAAATATCATCGAGGATGAAGCGGAAGCTAAGACATAAGAGCTATAAGCACAAAAGAAAGGAAGATAAGATACATTATTTAACATATAACAAGATATTAAGACATTGTATCAATCAAGCACATAGAAAATCTAACAAAAAATACATAGCTACATCGGAAAATAAGTGTAAAGCCACTTGGGAGGTCATAAAAGGGTGTGAGAATAAATTCTTTAACCAAATACAAGGGCTAGAGGAAATAGTGCATGAAAACTTGAGTATAACAAATCCTATAGACATTGCACAGATATTTAACAAATGTTTCATTGATTCTACTAACAAATCCAAACTTTCAGATAAGAACAAGATGACATTAAAAGGAAATCAATTGGGTCAAAGCATATTCTTAGAGCCGTGTAGTATCCAGGAAGTTAAATCTATCATACGATCTCTAAAAAATACAAATTCAGTAGGTGTAGATGGAGTAAACACTAAAGTATTAAAAGCGATAGTTGACGAAATCTCGCCAGTATTATGTGCTTTGATAAATTTATCATTCGCAAGTGGTACATTTCCGTCAAGTCTCACCACTTCCATTGTGAAACCACTACACAAAAAGGGATCTTACTCGGAAATAAATAATTATCGCCCCATTTCTCTAGTACCGGTATTCTCGAAAATATTTGAAAGAGCAATGCACAAACGAATTACCAATTTTTTTATAAAGCACCATGTAATTAAAAATGAACAAAATGGTTTCCAAAAAGATAAATCAACTACCATGGCTGTTTTTATGTTACTCAGAGAAATTTTATCACTAATTGACAAAGGGTACCCTGCATGTGTTATTTTTTGTGACATGACTAAGGCATTTGATTATGTTTCACATGACTTATTACTGAAAAAATGTGAGTATTACGGATTACGCGGACCTTGTCTTGCGTGGCTACAAAGTTACCTAAATGATAGAAAACAATTTGTAGAATTGTCCAAATTAAATAACAAAAAGGTTTTAACAAAATTTACTTCAGATTTACTCGTTAATTCTTTTGGAGTACCGCAGGGCAGCGTTCTTGGCCCACTCTTATTTTTGATCTACATTAATGACCTTCCTGCTTTCACTAAAAATAAATGTATTATGTTTGCAGATGACGTTTCTATCATTATTCCATGCACAAATAATGTTGATAACTCTCTGGAGATCAGCACAGCTCTAAGTAACATACAAGATTGGCTCATATGCAATAATTTGTGTCTTAATTTAAAGAAAACTAAATACATAACATTTAAAAATAAAAAAATGACATCAATAAATAATTTTGTGACATGTTGCAACGAAAATATAGAACAGGTGTCTATCATAACATTCTTAGGTATGTACTTGGATGAATTCTTGACTTGGAGTACACATGTAGATGTTTTATGTAAAAAAATCAATAGATTTGTTTTTGCCTTGAGAAGACTTTCCAAAATAACGGATAAAAACACTGCATTATCGGCATATCATGGCTATGTAGTTTCGAATATTAGATATGGGGTAATGCTGTGGGGTAATGCCTCGGAAGTTAACAGAGTCTTCTTGATTCAAAAAAAGTGCATCCGAGCAATATGTAATAAGGGACCAATTGAATCATGTAGGCCCCTTTTCAAATCACTTAAACTACTAACCCTGCCATGTATTTATATATTTGAAGCAGCGTGTTTTGTTAAAAGGTACAAGAGTGACTTTTTTGAAATATGTGGAAATTTTTCAAATTTCAATACTCGCTATCCAAATAAAATATATTATCCACCAGTTAAAACTGCCCTAAGGGCCAAAAGCTGTTACCATATGATGATATCGATTTATAACGGGTTGCCTGCATCAATAAAGGATTTACCATACGCCAAGTTTAAAGTAAAACTATATAGCTGGTTGGTCGACAAATGTTTTTATTCTGTTAAGGAGTATTATTCTATGAAAAATTAAGTGTATGTAATTTTATTATTATTTGCCAATTTTTCTTTTTTTCTTTTTGTATGATTATTTTGTAAATGCATTTTAATTTTCATTTTTATATATTTTTTTTTATAAGCTTTAACCTACTATGAACATTTGCATGTCAATATATTTGTTGACTAAACATGGAACCTGTAATGTACTATGTTTATGCAAATAAATGATGATTGATTGATTGATTGATTGATAGAGGTCCACGAGGGAGCCCTCGACTTCAGAAGTGCGGCATAAAATACTTTGCCCAGATTGGCAAACCATGACCAAATTTCAGATTGACACACTCACACTACAAAAAAAAGTTGCCGCACTCACGGAGCTGTCGTTGTTAGGTCGAGCTCTATCTAGTCAGAGCAAGAGCGACGATATAAATCTATGATAATTGATACTAAAGTATCGTCTTTCTTTTTGCAGACGTATGCGGCAGACATATTTTTTGCTCAAACCTGGAAAGACTTTCGGCTGAGGCTGCCAGAGAATATGACGACTGAATACAGGTAGGTAATCATTTCTATAGACAACTTTGAGGGCGACCGTCGAGAACTGTATTTTTAAGAATCCATTTGAAAATTAGTCTACCATTCTGACAAGAATAACACAATGTGCCTAATACACGGAACCACAGACAAAACTTTGACGAAGCCAAGCAAACCAGCAAGGCGACTTCGCAATACTTATTCTACGTATGGTATTATACTTAGGGCTGATTTTTCAATCGCCAGGTAATCGTTAACTATGGAATAAATAGATAAATATGATGTTTTGACAGATTTTGTATGTAGACTTCTTTTGACAACCGCCCTGGCACAGTGGCGCGCGCTAGCGGAACCGAGTGGGAGGTTGCGGGTTCGATTCCCGCCGTCCGTGGCGGAACTTTGGAATTTTATAATTTCTAATTTGGCTCAGTTCTGTTCTGGTGGGAGGCTAGTTACCACCCTTCCAGCAAAGATGCATCGCCAAGCGATTTAGCGTTCCGATGCAATGCTGTGTAGAAACCGTTGGGGTGAGTTAACTTAACCCCTTCCAAGTTAGTACGATAACATCTTCGGCTGCATCATCACTTACCATCAGGTGAGATTGCAGTCAAGTACTAACTTGTATACTTACTTAGTGTAAATCAGCCCTTAGTATTGTAATTTATGCCTCGGAGAGCACGTAAAGCCATCAGATTTAGAGCTGTGTTTAAAGTAATCTGTGATTCAGAGATTGATACATTAAAAATTCGCTTGCATTTGAGTCTGTAGGTCCATGGTCATCAGACACAAAAATAATTGTCAATATAATGTCCAAAAAGTTGGTTCACGCGTCAGGTGACCAAAGAGCTGGCGCTTACTTCGCCCAAAGGCTAAGCCTAGCTTAAAATCTGTGGCCTAGCTATACAGCGAGGCAATAAGTAGCGCCAGTATTTTGGGCACCATGCCACTTGGGCGATGTATACTTTTTGTAAATATTTTTCTACTTTTAGAGTTTAGTTTTAATTATTATTTTCGAAAATTAAAAAAAAAATAAACATGTCTTATTCCACCAGGTTGCTAGAAGTGGACTGGCTGAAGCAGATGTGGCGGCCGGACTCCTTCTTCAAGAACGCCAAGTCTGTGACCTTTCAGACCATGACCATTCCCAACCACTACGTGTGGCTGTACAAAGACAAGACCATACTCTACATGGTGAAGCTGACCCTCAAGCTGAGCTGCGCCATGAACTTCCTCATCTACCCCCATGACACTCAAGAGTGTAAACTGCAGATGGAGAGCTGTAAGTATCTTCAAGTTTTGACACACTACTGTTATTTATAAAGAGCATTTTTACGATGCAACGGATAGTTGTTTGACCGGATACCGGATATTCGGCCTGGTCACCGGCCGAATATCCGGTATCCGGCCGCCGAGTATTCGGCTGGCAAAACGATACCTACATTTTAGTTTGTCGGGGGGGCGTGTCGTGAAGGTTTCTACATGTTACGTATTTGAAGTTCGCGCGGACCGTTTTCTGTGCAAGAAACGAGTTTTATTAGGTCAGTGACCAATGTACGGGAACTATTTCGTATGCAGTACACGTGCGCCCGCCTATTGAACTGAATAGATAATTTTTAAAGTTAAATAAGTAGAGTTAAATACCAAGCGGAATCACTATTCGGTATGCCGGATAGTGTGCAACTATCTGGTATTCGACAGGATAGTAAAATAATGGCCGGATAGGCCGGATACCGGATAGCAACCGGATATCTGTTGCAGGCATCGTACTTCATGAGAAAAGAAAAGGGAACCCTAAGATCGCTTTGTTGTCCGTCTGTATGTGTGTCACGAACCTTTATTTCAGTAACTTTAAAAGATACAACATGACAACCAGAATGTAATGTTTGGAATAAGAATAGTACCTAGTTTGGTAATAATGGCCCTACCGACATTATTACAATAATAAAAAAACCAGCCAAGTGCTAGTCGGACTCGCGCACCGAGGGTTCCATACCATAAAAGAAGAAAAACATTGAAAGAATCACTTTTGTTCATGAATTTACGAGTATAATTTACATATTGTACCTAGGTACTTTTGTTGGCGAACCGCAAACCTAACTTTGTTTTTGGCGGTTTATTGTTATTATCAAAAAAGTGTAATAGTTTGAGGTTTGATTTTATTTTTCCTGTAAAATATACGTGTATTGATCATAATAATTTCAGATTTTTCGATTGGTAGCCTTCGGAGATGGGGGGGGGCGGTATTTTTTCGACAGTTTGCCCAATAAATCAAAAACTATCGGGCATAAAAATAAATAAAAATTGGTTTTAGAATTTGTTATCTCATTTTGAAACTCCGACGACCCGGTTTACCCTCCTTTGTAAATAAAAATAAAAAATATTTTCAATTTTTTATGATTGCACTAACGGCGGGCCATCGTTATCTACACCTATTCCAAATTTCATGTCGATGTCTTTAATGGCTACTGAAATAAAGGGTCGTGACACACAGACAGACAGACGGACAACAAAGCCACCTTATAAGGGTTGAGGTACGGAACCCTACAAATTGCGTTTATTAAAAAAAATTAAAAAGGGTGGAAAACCGAGGCGTCAAAAAACATTTTTATTTTATGCTCGGTTTTTGATTTAGAGGGCAGGGGTGTTAGTTTACTTTAAAACTATAGAGAATGGGAATATACATTTTTGCATGTAATCGCATATTGATATTGTACGGAACCTTCAGTGCGAGAGCTCGACTTGCACTTGACCAATTTTATTACTAACTCTACAAGTTTAACTCTTCGTCTCTATGGGGCGATATATTTGAAAAGTTTGAGTTGGACCCATAAATGTTTTCTGGTACAAAGTATGGGATAAGTATCCTAAGATGTGGTGAACCACGGAATTAATTTTTAACCGACTTCAAAAAAAGGAGGAGGTTCTCAATTCGTCGGAATCTTTTTTTTTATCTATGTATGTTCACCGATTACTCAAAGACGCGTGGACCGATTTGAAAAATTATTTTTTTGTTTAAAAGGGTATAGTTCCCAGATGGTCCCATTTTAATCAGGTCAGGATCTGATGATGGGATCTTGTTGAGGTTGAGGGAACTTTTCACGTTTTTAACCAACTTCAAAAAAGGAGGAGGTTCTCAATTCGTCGGATCTCTTATAAACACACCTCAAGCGATTTGGGTATTTTTACAACGCCTTGTGCATTTTGTTGCTTTCCACTAAAAAGTAAAAAATAAAAATGAGAAATGCTTTCCAGAAAACCAACTTCAAATGCCACTTCAAAGAGAGAAATAATTTTCAATGTACATCAATTCGAAATCGGGCAATGTTTCGTACAATCACTATAATAGTCTTTCTTACTCGATGTGCGAAGAAACCAAAATGTACTAAATGAAACGACGAAGTTATAGACAATCGCCCGACTTCGAATTGGTATTCATTAAAAATTATTTCCCTCTTTGTAGTGGCATTTGAAGTTGGTTTTTGGAAAGCATTTTATACGAGCAATTCTTGTATATATATTTCTATATAATCTGGATCTCGGCAACGGCTCCAACGATTTTCATGAAATTTAGTATACAGGGGGTTTTGGGGGCGATAAATCGATCTAGCTAGGATTCATTTTTATAAAATGTCGAATTTACCAAAAAAATAATAAAATATTATTTTTGCTGCCATCTATAATAATAATAATAATATAATAATAATGATTTATTTTCAGACATTAAATCCATTAGTTGTTAGTAACAAGTTTTCTTATAACCTATGTTAGTAATTAATTTAAATAGAAATAATTAAAGTCACAAAAGTAAAATTTCCAATGTCAAATACATAATAAAATTGTGTTCAGTTCAAAAAGCGGCTTGGACCCTTCCGCATATGCATAGCAACCCAATGCCTCAAGAAGGGGTTCTCCCACTTCTCTATCAATGTTCTCAGAATACCATTGGAGCTGCCGCGCAATCTACTCATCACAGATGCAGCTCTTTTCCTCATTATGGCATGGAAGTCATCAGTGTGAGCTTCTGCAAACATCTGTGACGCACTGCACCAGCGCGGCAGCCCCATCAGCACTCTGAAGCCATTGTTATATTGTACTCGTAGGTCGTTGTAGGCCCTCTGCGTATACGTCACCCAAAGGCTGCAAGTGTAAAAAGTTTGGCAATATGCTTTAAAAAGAGTTAGCTTTACTTCTCTGTTGCAACGAGCAAACCTACGGGATAACATATTACATCGGACCGCCAACGCCCTACGCTCCCTCTCTATATCCTCACCATCGGTCATATCCTCCGTAACAATGTGCCCAAGATATTTAAATTCTGTGACTCGCTTTAGCTCAACCCCGTTAAGCGTGACTGGTGGTATATAATCGATGTTATGACCCTTGCTTTTAAATACCAAGAGCTCACTCTTTTTTACATTATATACAAGCCCATGTGACGCAGCATATGACTCACATATCTTGAGTAGCTTTCTGATTGCGTTTATCGATGGGCTCAGCAGGACCATATCGTCTGCATAACTCAGGTTATTGATCATCGTACCATCAATAGAGCATCCGATTCCCGTCCTGCTCAGCTCATCGATAAGCTGGTTCATGTAGATATTAAACAGAGCAGGAGATGTTAACCCGCCCTGTCTCACGCCACATTCAAGCCTATACGAGTCAGAGTAAGCACCTGCCCACCTAACACGATTTTTTTGCGAGCCATACCAATATTTCAAAATATTTATTAGCTCCAGGGGTACATTTAAGCTCCGCAATTTTATCCATAGGTTGTCATAGCACACCAGATCGAAAGCTTTAGAAAGATCAAGAAAGGCAGCATATACAGGAGTCTTTCTATCCGTATAGTACTTGACAGTCTGCTTCAGAGCCAGTATAGCACTTTCAGTGGATAGATTCTTTCTGAAGCCAAATTGTGCATCATGAAGCTTCAAATATTGACTAAGTTGGCGATCCAGCAGACCATCAAGCACTTTCCCCAGTATCGTGGCTAGCGAAATTGGCCTGTAATTGCATTTGTCTGAGATATCTCCAGTTTTGTTCTTAACTACAGGAACCACAACACTTTCCATCAGGTCTGCAGGAAGATAGGTGTGTCGGACGCAAAACGTAAACAGCATCGCGAGCACACGATTTATATGGGGGCCCGCATGCACAAGGTGTTCTACAGTCAGCCCATCATGCCCCGGAGCTTTATTCCTCGCAAGGTCTTTTATGACACCCTTCACCTCCCTAGCACAAAACGAAAGAGGTTTCAAAACTTGGGTATTTCCCTGAACTAATGGGTCCCGAGTCTGGTGCAATGTAGCGTGAACTCTAAAATGCTCCTTAAATATATTCGCTATACGCCCTACATCCGTTTCCCCATCCACACTGACAGGGAGGCCCGCCACATACATTCTATTAGCCAGTAGTTAAACTACCGAGCGAAGCACTCCTGCAGCTGCCATCTATTAGCCAGTAGTTAAGGGCGATGGGTACCATCTGGGCGCGAAAATTCAAATTTTATTTAGTTTTTCGCTCATAGTGGGCTAATTATACATTCAAGGCTAATGGCAATGTGTTTTGCGGGCACAACGTTTGTGCATCTACATGTTTTTAACAAAAACTCTGCTCAACAATACTCATTTACTTCATATTGGTTCCCGATAGCTCGAAATCTTTGAAACTGCAAAAAATTATCTTTCGGGAACCAATATGAGATGAGTGGGAACTTTCGAGCAAAGTTTCTATTAAAAACATGTAGATGCATTAAAAGTAGGCCCGCAAAATGCATAGTCATAAATCTTCAATGTGTAGTTTGTCTAAGATTTGCGAAAAACTAAATAAAATTTAAATTTCGCGGGCTGGTAGGGCCGCAACACCTTAAACTACCGAGCGAAGCTCGGTCACCCAGATATTATTAAATAATCAAAGAATCAAATGATTTCACTGTTCACTGATTGTGGCGTGAAGGAGTAACTATCATACCTACATACATTCACATAATTATAGTGATTATACTCAATTACTATGCATTTAAAAGATTAGATACGATCTTTTAATTACTGGATACTCGAAAGTAAACAACTTATATGTTCCAATCGTCATATTATTGGAGGTTCACGAATACTTATATTTTAATTTTTGGTATCCATGTTTTCAACAGTGTTGCTATAGCAATTTGCTTTTCAAAATATTATGTAAGTACTCATAAGTACTTAATATACTTCGTATATTTATTTATTTTGTGAGTACCTAAGTGTTATTTTACCTATCAGCTACCAGGTAACTTGTTTAACCTTGTCTAAATCAAGGAAGATTTTGAGCATCGCTTTAAATTTTTCATATATTTTGACACAGAGTATCATCGAAGACAATTCTTGTTTTTTATTCACATAGGTCAGGCTCTTTTGAAAAGAAGAAGAAGAAAAAACTTCTGTTTGCACTTTGGTTTTCACCGAGAAGATAACTTACATACCTACCATGGTTTGGGAGCGAAATTGGGTGAAAATTTGGTAGATAAGTACGTCCAGGCTATGCGAAGTCGCCATGCGCTCAGATTTGAGCTGGAGTTTCCTGGCTCGAAAAAAATCGGTAACCCAACGATGTCTTACAGTCTGATCACACCTGATGGAAAGTGATCGAAGTCTCGACCCCTAGCTAGGTGGTAGAGGTTTGAAGCAATGCTAGCAAACTCGAAGTAGGTACTTATACATAAGCAGGCCAGGTTCACTTATCACGTGATCGAAGGAATACAGGTAGCCGTCTGGACGTACCTATACTAATTTCAGACGGCGGCTCGCGTTAGTTCTCATGGCGGCACCACACCTGGTTATTTGTTATTCGTTATGCGGCTACGCTGTATTTGTCCAAATATTTGTTATGTGAGCAAACAAACATGATATCCATACTTGGTGCTATGTGCCAAATATTGCCAATACGTGTCCTTTGAAGTGTGCTAAAAACCGACAAGAGGACGGATACGCATATCTGCTATTCGCGCTTATGCGTTATTCGTGCAAATAAAGCAAATATAGACGAATGAACCGCCCACACTTGGTCGTATGCGGCCGAATAAGGCGCATAACGAATAACAAATAACGAAGTGTGGTGTCGCCATTATAAGGTCTAACGAGGCATCCTTAGTACGTCTTATGAGATAAAGCTACGCGATAGAAAGAGACCGCAACTTTGCGTTTGTTGTGTGTTGTTTACGGAGGCGGGGCCAAGCGCTATTGCGAACTGAATTGCACTTATTGTATCAGCGCTAGAGTCGCTATTTCTTTAAATCATCTTGCGGAGTGAGCCTTCTGTACCGTAAGGTGCTATTATGTGTTCCGTGGACCGTGACACAAGTCAATCTCAAAGCGAATAGCATCTCGTAAGTCACTACTCACTGTGTTTGTCCCATACCGCACTTCCTGCTCTAGTTCTGCGCGTTCTGTGCCAAGGCGCTTCATTATATCACTAACTAACCACACTTCAAACTAGATATGCATTTTTAGTCTCATTTCTGTCTAAAAAATGTATAATTATAATGCAGAAATGTATAATTATAATGCAGAATAACGTGTTCTCAGATTCGTGGCTGAAAAATCTCACAAAAGTTTCCTATTAACCGGTTCATTAGTTTATCTCTGGCCTTCTAAAGTTCTACCATAGGTATTCAGACTTGATGGTTCACAAGAATTAATGTATACTTGCCGGAAAGGTAAAAAAAAATGTATTTCATTAGGTAGCCAATTTTATACCATACCTAATTCATACCTACAACCTTTCGCGTTCTTCCATATCCATATTTATAAATGCGAAAGTTTGGATGGATGGATCTTTGTTACTCTTTCACGTCACAACTATACCCAACCAATGTAGATGAAATTTGGAACATAGATAGCTTGTAACCCGGATTAACACATAGGCTACTTTTTATCCCGGAATAAATAAATAAATAAATAAATAGTGGACAACATCACATACATTGCTCCTCAGACTACATTAAGTGCATTGCTCCGATCCCTTAGTAAGTAGCTTATGCACTTGTGTTAAGGAAATCAGAAACAACGAAGGTTACCACAACACCCAGACCCGAGACAATGTAGAAACTTATTTTTCTACATTGCCCCGACCGGGGATCTAACCCGGAACCTCAGAGATGGCGGCGTCTTGAACACCGGCACGCTAACCACTCAACCACGGAGGTCGTCGGAAGAGGAGGAGGATTAATAATTCATCGTTCCCACGGGATTAGTGTTATTTGTCCGTTTGTCGTCTATCTCACCTGATGATAAGTGACGTTGCAGCCTAAGATGTTATCGTAGAAACTTGGAAAGGGTTTAAGCTCATACTAATAAAGGGTGTAAGCTACCCCTAACGGTTTCTACGGATCATCGCACTGGAATACGTCTTTGCCTGAAGGGTGGTAACTAGCCGCAGCCGAAGCCTCCCACCAGGTGAGACCTTAGCCAATTTAGAAACAAAGAAGCCCGTGACGGCATAGAACCCACGACCTCCCATGGCCATGAGGCTAGCCGACTGAATTCAACTCGCGTGTCGATAAACGAAAACATCTGCTAGTGCTGAAGTTAGAATTTTTGTAAGGGTTAAATACGTGATAATTCCTCAGACCCCATGTATCCGAAATACAAATGCAGTTTTGGAGTGTCGCCAATGACAAACAGAAATTAACCACAAGAACGAAAATATGTCACCTAATTTGACTGTCACATAGACACCCAGTATGGTTTCACTAATAAAATTCTGCTACCAAACTTAATAATTCCCTGCAGTTTTTAAAATATAAAACTAGCTCCTAATTAGACGTTAAAAATATCACTAGCTTGAAAATGTATCCAATTGAAATTAAATTAATTTAATAATTTATTTTCTATTTTTGTAGGGCTCTCTGAAATAATAAATTATACTATCTTTGCATACTCTAGATTTTAATGATGTTTTTATGTTGAACTAGTAACCTTATTAACCATCGAAGTAGCAATGAACGAAGAATTGCTTTGCACAGATACTTGATATTATGCATTTTTTTAAATCTTTGCATACGTTTTATAAACAGTCATGCAGCACTGCATACCTACTTACCTACCTAATAGATAATTATATTGAAGATTTTATGTTATTCGGTAAGTATTTAGATATTTATACTATATCTACTATTTATGATGTTATCTCCACAATACGGAAGATCGTGGAGAGTGGATATCACATGCTTCAATTTTTGTGCATATTTTGTACCTATGTGTTGTTATAAATAAATAAAGTTATTTCAATTGAACAAGAAAGATCATTAAAAGCTTGTATTAAGGAAGTTGTAACCCTTAGAGAGGGTAGGTGCCTAATATTCCTTAGGGTCCTTAGGGATCTAATCCCCTTTTTAAACATAATATTCCACACAACACCGAATTACGAAAATATCACTTGCTTAGTTGGTTAATATACATTGATATTGGCATTATTCCTGAGTTGCGGTCTGAAGGACTTTTGTTTAACTAATTAATCTATTAATGTTATTTCTATTTTAGCGAATATACTTGCGCCTTCAGGTTTTAAATAGCAACGTTGCGTAATTAAAACGTTGCTACAATTATTCCGTTTAAGGTGTTATCGTATTAATTACTAGAAATTAAATTAAAGTTATTCAGCTTTGAGTAATTTGTAGTGGCGTGCACTGCAAAATATTTAAAATCTTTTGATACTTAACCATTACACAAGTAGGTACTTTCCTAGATTCAGTAGGTTAGTACAGGCACCTAGGTTAGATAATACAGGTAAGTACCTATGTGCGTTACTTCACGTCACGATTCGAGAAAAATAGCTCCCTGTACGTAGTGGTATGTACGTAAATCATTAATATTCATATTATTAAAAAGATCAAAGAGCTGTACGATAAAATTAGACCCCACGTCAGTTCCCGTTCTCAAGAGCCTCTAGAGAGCTATTGAAGAGCTAACGAGCTACCGAGCGACACGACCCACGATGCTATATTCAAGCTATTATAATATTACGTACTAGCTATTCCCGACGACTTCGCTCGTCTCCTGCGGGAACTGTTTCTTTTTATCACACTGTTCAGATTTTTTTTAAAGTTATGTTATTATGTATGACGGCAATTTTTTGATCTCGTCTTTGAATACTTCACCACGAACGGGATTATATTCTTTGAATCTCATGTTTATCTCATGTTTCAACCTAGAATCCTTCGCTGGCTCCGCTTTTCAATACTTGAAACTCACGCCAAAAAGCTACTTTACAGCCTTCATAAATAACTAATATCTGGGTGACCGAGCTTCGCTCGGTGGCCAATAGATGGCAGCAGTAGCCATAATTTTATTTTTTTGGTAAATTCGACATTTAATAAAAATGAATCCTAGCTAGATCGATTTATCGCCCCCAAAACCCCCTGTATACTAAATTTCATGAAAATCTTTTCAGCCGTTTCCGAGATCCAGATTATATAGAAATATATATACTTACAAGAATTGCTCGTTTAAAGGTATAGGATATTAAAATTAGCCTTTGTCCTTCTAGAATAATGTAACTACCTAGGTACGAACAATGAAGGACTGTAACAAGTAAATAATTTAAAAAATTAAAAAACACGACCGCCCTGAGGTAAAACGTCTTTTCCCAAAAAAATATAGCCTATGTTACTCGGAATGATGTAAGGATTCTAACGATACCCATATGTCCAAATCTATTCAACTGTTCGGAAGTTATGTTTGGAATAAAGAAACTCACATACATACATACATACATACATGAACCCTGGGGAGGGCATCAGGGGAACCACGGGCAATAAACGAATTATTTTATTCAATCGATTATGATGGCATGAAAGAACAAATCACTGTGGGCTGAATACTTACAACCATAAGTCATAGGAATACAGATTGTTGCGACGAACAGAGCGAAATTATGAGGGTTCCTTTTGCCAATACTCTTCGGGACCCTAAAAAAGAACTCGCAACTTATACACCCTCGCAAGAGTCCCCGCGACGCACAACTCCGAGAAACTTGAAAACAAATAACAAGCGAAGTCGAGACGCGTAATAAACAGACCTAAAACCAAAAACCTTCAACAAAAATAGCCGTCGAGGGCGCCTTACCTATTTACGGAGCAGCACTCTATAAAATCGCGTCAGTCCTCAATCGGGCCCTCGAAGTTCAGCGCGATAAAAACGAGCTGACTTCAGAGCCTCAGAGCATTGTCGAGCCCACTTGGCCCATATTTTAGGTGCTCTCAAAGAATCAATCTCTCAATATCGCCCCACAAACTCTACCTACCGCGCCTGAGAGCTTTCGAATCTCCGCCGACGATGCGCGCCCCATTGTTGGCTGGCGGTTTAACATGTCTTATTTTATAATTATTTTGTCTCTTCTTATTTATAGCACGAGCGAGATACGTTGTTTTAAACTGGGTGCCAATTAATACTGAATAATGATATGTTCTTATCTCCCTGTGAGCATTGTTAGCCGAGAAAAGCTGTAATGTTGGCTCAAAGTTAATAAGGTCAAACAGAAAGGTCGAAAAGGTTTTTCACTTTCAAAATTCACGTTTTTTCACCTTCATGAGTGAAAAGATACACTGAAAAGAGCATCCGAAAAACTCGGCACTATAAGTATCGTATAGATTTTGAAACAAAGTATCTTTGGACGGAGGGCTAGGCGAAAGAAAATCCCTTGACATGACGATAGCAAATCCGGTCATGAAGAAAATCTACGAAAATCTTGGCAAAACTAAATTGACGTTTCTCTTACTAATCATAAGAATGGGTAACTACGAATGCAATCACGTATAGAGACTTGGTATTGAACTCGTCAGCGCGAGCTAAATGAAGACAGTTACATCTATCGAGCGATGGGCGAATTCACACATGAAAATATACAAAAATGGACTTTAGGTTAGGTTAGGTTGTTCCAAACTTTGTTTCTACCGAATGTTCCATGACACTCACGTCTTTTTGTACGGGGATAACGAATATTATTTGTCTACAAACGTTTTGAAAAGCATTATCATTTATTTTCAGTATCGCACACGACAGACGACCTGATCTTCCAGTGGGACCCCGAAGTCCCGTTGGTGGTGGACGAGAACATAGAGCTGCCCCAACTTGAGCTGGTGCAGAACAGGACTGCCGACTGTACGCAGGTTTACTCCACAGGTAACCAGAAAAGTACCACGCAACCCTTACGACGTTTTCATGGACCTAACTTAGTATAAAGGGGTAACGCCAGCATATTTATTTAATTTTTACTTAAATCTCTCATGAATTTTTATTACTTACAATCAAATAATATTCTTAGCAATGTTTCTAAAAAAAGTTTGAAATTATAAAAAAATTAGTCTACAGTAGGAAGGGACCAAGCCACCGGTGGGTAGGGCTGTAGAGTGAGGAACTACAATCTTCAACACAATGCGTGCTATCTCTTTAGGACCATTGCCTTCTGTATAAGGCCCTTGATCTGTTTCTTAGCGGTCCGTACCCAAAACAGGACCCCAAGACTTCGCTGTCCGTCCGTCCGTCTGTCACCTGTCTGTATCTCTTGAACCGTGATATCTAGACACTTAAAACTTTGACAAATGATGTATTTCTGTTCCCGCTATAACAAGAAATACAAAAAAATAGAATATTTAAGGGGTCTCCCATACAACAAAAGCGATTTTCTTGCTCGTTCTGAAATTGGTGGGTGGGTGTTTTGATTGGAATTGGTGTTGATAGTGCGGAACCCTCAGTGTGCAAGCCCGACTCGCACTTGACCAATTTTTATTATATTTGAAGTAAATAAATGCATATTTTTACAACGTGATATTTTGGCCTTTTAGGTGTCCTCTTTTATGTGAAAATAGGACTCTGCCGTGCTATTCTGCAAAACAGCGACGAGCGTACATCTCTGCATCTATGAGTTTGTCAGTTGTAATAGAGTACAATTTTGCATGCCATATTCGGGTTGGCAGCTGTCTGGCAGCTATTTCATTTTGTAGAATAGCACAGCTGTAAACACAACTAGCCTTGGTCCAGTAATTTCATCAATGGCCTTTATGTAGAAAATGCAATGCTTGCTAAAAGATTAAGATCCAAGATTATCTTAATCTAGGGCATTTACACTAGTTTTACCATCGTAAACATTAATACCTGTGTAAGTAACTAATCTTCGAGTACTTTTTGTTAGTTTTGGTCTTTCGATTTCTTACTGGACCTTGGCCTAGTTTTCTGTTGGAATTTTCTTGTGCAACATTGTTTCAAAATTTTAAGAAATTTTTCGCAGTCAAGCTATTGATCGTTTAGGAGTCTTTTTTTACATTATACATGTACATTATACATGTTTGTCATATATCTGAATGTATTATTACAAGTGTGAGCGTTAATTCGAACTCCTCCTTTGAAGGCCTCATGTATGGGTTTCCAACTTGCACAGAGCAGCAGCTACTTTCAATTAATTCTCTTTGCGGTCTGCGGTACCAAGGAATAGAATCATGAACTATTAAAATAAGGGTTCCATTTTTAACACTTTGGTATGGAACCCTAATTAGGCCCTCCTCAAAAGCAAAACTTAGGGTTATGGTTAGGCGCTCCGCAAAACATGATTGAACTTAATATCAAATAATTAATTTTCTCAGGCAACTTCACGTGTCTCGAGGTGATTTTCAAGCTGAAGCGTCGCCTGGGTTACCACCTGTTCAACACGTACATACCGACATGCCTGATCGTCATTATGTCCGTAAGTCACAGTCACTTTGCAGTCTACCTCCTCATCAGACCTTTAGTTTAGACACTCACTCATTCCACGCAGAAAATTACCTGTATTATCCTGCGCTCAATTGCGCGCAAACACGTCATGGTACGTAACAGACGAGGTAATACACCAAAACTTAAAATTAGTTACAAATTACAATGAAAGAGGAAGTTCGGAGGCTGGCTAGGTCGACCTCTCAAAACATTAACTGCAAACAACGCTCATAACCCTGGACTGATTACAAATTGCACGGGCAAGAAAAAAAAAAGCTTTTTTACAGACCGTTGGTATTTAGTCACTATAATCTCTTGAACGGCTGTTGTTCTTCAGGTTAGAATGCGCGCATAGAAATATAAGTCTCTCTACTTTTGTCGTTCTCCTTTCCCTTTCTGGCCCACATTGATAGATAAAGAATAGAGAGCGACAAAAGTATAGAGAGACATATCTCTACGTGCGCATCCTGCATGGTCTGGTAAAAGCCTTAGCTTGTAGCCGGCTTATACTCATAGTTCCCACCCTACTGGCAAAGCTGTACTGCTAAAGCGATAAGGGGGTTATCCCCATTTGAAGTCAGTACGATATCTTATCGCCTTCGTCAGTTACAATCAGCTGAGATCGCAATCAACACTGATCTGGATTGCGATCACAGACTTCTGTGGATTTAAAGAGGAAGTGTTCACGTCGCGGATGTGTTTCCAGTGGGTCTCGTTCTGGATCAAGCCGGACGCGGCGCCGGCGCGCGTGACGCTGGGCGTGACGTCGCTGCTGACGCTGTCCACGCAGCACGCCAAGTCGCAGGCGCAGCTGCCGCCCGTCTCCTACCTCAAGGCGGTCGACGCCTTCATGTCCGTCTGTACTGTGTGCGTATACCTCTGTGCCTGATAATGTAACGTCGCTGCTGACGCTGTCCACGCAGCACGCCAAGTCGCAGGCGCAGCTGCCGCCCGTCTCCTACCTCAAGGCGGTCGACGCCTTCATGTCCGTCTGTACTGTGTGCGTATACCTCTGTGCCTGATAATGTAACGTCGCTGCTGACGCTGTCCACGCAGCACGCCAAGTCGCAGGCGCAGCTGCCGCCCGTCTCCTACCTCAAGGCGGTCGACGCCTTCATGTCCGTCTGTACTGTGTGCGTATACCTCTGTGCCTGATAATGTAACGTCGCTGCTGACGCTGTCCACGCAGCACGCCAAGTCGCAGGCGCAGCTGCCGCCCGTCTCCTACCTCAAGGCGGTCGACGCCTTCATGTCCGTCTGTACTGTGTGCGTATACCTCTGTGCCTGATAATGTAACGTCGCTGCTGACGCTGTCCACGCAGCACGCCAAGTCGCAGGCGCAGCTGCCGCCCGTCTCCTACCTCAAGGCGGTCGACGCCTTCATGTCCGTCTGTACTGTGTGCGTATACCTCTGTGCCTGATAATGTAACGTCGCTGCTGACGCTGTCCACGCAGCACGCCAAGTCGCAGGCGCAGCTGCCGCCCGTCTCCTACCTCAAGGCGGTCGACGCCTTCATGTCCGTCTGTACTGTGTGCGTATACCTCTGTGCCTGATAATGTAACGTCGCTGCTGACGCTGTCCACGCAGCACGCCAAGTCGCAGGCGCAGCTGCCGCCCGTCTCCTACCTCAAGGCGGTCGACGCCTTCATGTCCGTCTGTACTGTGTGCGTATACCTCTGTGCCTGATAATGTAACGTCGCTGCTGACGCTGTCCACGCAGCACGCCAAGTCGCAGGCGCAGCTGCCGCCCGTCTCCTACCTCAAGGCGGTCGACGCCTTCATGTCCGTCTGTACTGTGTGCGTATACCTCTGTGCCTGATAATGTAACGTCGCTGCTGACGCTGTCCACGCAGCACGCCAAGTCGCAGGCGCAGCTGCCGCCCGTCTCCTACCTCAAGGCGGTCGACGCCTTCATGTCCGTCTGTACTGTGTGCGTATACCTCTGTGCCTGATAATGTAACGTCGCTGCTGACGCTGTCCACGCAGCACGCCAAGTCGCAGGCGCAGCTGCCGCCCGTCTCCTACCTCAAGGCGGTCGACGCCTTCATGTCCGTCTGTACTGTGTGCGTATACCTCTGTGCCTGATAATGTAACGTCGCTGCTGACGCTGTCCACGCAGCACGCCAAGTCGCAGGCGCAGCTGCCGCCCGTCTCCTACCTCAAGGCGGTCGACGCCTTCATGTCCGTCTGTACTGTGTGCGTATACCTCTGTGCCTGATAATGTAACGTCGCTGCTGACGCTGTCCACGCAGCACGCCAAGTCGCAGGCGCAGCTGCCGCCCGTCTCCTACCTCAAGGCGGTCGACGCCTTCATGTCCGTCTGTACTGTGTGCGTATACCTCTGTGCCTGATAATGTAACGTTCACATGATGTTAAGTGGTACGTCTGCCCATGCTAGATGCAATGCGACCTATACTTTCCACCACAATACCATACGATGCATTGCACCCTGAGACATCAGCCCCTTGATTCAGCAAAAATGCATAAAGCAACGACGAGCTAACATCTATGCGCCGATTGGTTAAAGCTTGCGTCAGTTTTGCTGCCATCAAGGCGACAATTGTCTGCTGATGGCTGCGTTGCTGTAATTACCATCGATGGTTGACTGATGTACGATTATATACTTTCGAGAATAGCACCCCAGTTCTTAAGTCTCATTTTGCGCAGTAAACAGTACACGTCGGCATACAAGTACATTACTGCTTCACGGTAGAATAACTGACACCGCTTTGGCAACTGGTCGAACTCTGATGCAAGAAGAGTTTTAGCATCAGTAACTAAATAGATAAAAATATGAGTACCAGTAGTCAAAGTTACGAAATACGTTAATCTACTGAGCAAGCCCTTTCATCTGATATACCCATATCATGGGAGTGCTTAAAAATAACTAGTCGGCCATATTGGACCATCCGTCATATTGGATTTAATATGACATGCATTTCGAATGTATGCTTTATAAAACAAATCTGTTGGTGCATTTTTTTCAAACATATAGGTTTAAGTTTTCGAAAATATTTAGTTTTTGTATCAATTTCAGCTTCGTGTTCATGGCTCTGATGGAATACTGCCTGGTCAATATCATCTTGGACGACAGAGGTGGGAAACCCAAGGTACTTGTTGATATTATGATACTAACATATCTTGCAAATCTGTGTCGAGGATACCGTGTCGTGCGAAATCATCAATCACCCTTACCGATTACATTGTCATAATGAATTTGGAACATCGATACGGATTGACCGCCTGAAAACAGACACACAAAAAAATCTATAAGTTAAAAGTAAACATTATAATTTTTAGTTATTATTCGTATTCTCCTCAGCAACCCCTTTCATTGGATACCCATACAATATATGCAACACTATATACATATGTACGTTCGTATACTGGGACGTAACTTGGCAAGAATCTTTAGTTGCGCAGAAGATACTTTTAGGTCTCTTTGGTTACAGCACGGGGTGCGGGGAACGAGGTATTGGGATCCAAGCGCGCTATTGGTTGGTCAAATGACTGTTGTCTCTTTTGCCCTTTTTTGCACAAATTGTACGATGCGAAAACTTTCCCCTACCACGCCAAGAGCTTGCCGACAACCGTTCTATACTCTTAAGTTTAACATATTTCAAAAGCAAACCGTTAACGTTCCAGGAACCAGCCGAAGCAGCCAAGGCCCGGATGCGCGCGGTCAGCATCGACCGCTTCTCCCGCGTCTTCTTCCCCCTTCTCTTCGCGGTGCTCAACGCCACCTACTGGATCCAGTTCGCGCAGTACATCTGATTGTCTTAAACGACACGTTATAGGTGCTCTGTCTCGATTCGAAGTCCGGTGAGGTTTACTTGTAGTTGATACGAGTACCAGCAGGGCTAGGCAAAGCAACTTGACGACAGTAGAAAAACCGCATAGGTACCAAATGAAAACAACGCTATAAGCATAGAGTACATTCTGCTTTCATTTGTTTTGAACTGGTCACGTGGTTTTTCTACTACTTCTTCTTCTTCTTCTTCTTCTGTTTCCTGGGACTTTTCCGCGTTTGGCCGAATTCGTCCGTTGCGCGTAAAGTCGCTGATGCGGGTCCTCGCCGGATCACTCCAGCCAGCCGAGCTCACTCCAGAATCCGAAGAGGCCTCCCAGGTCGCACAGGATATCTTGGAGTGTTGCTGAAGAGCCCAAGTAGGTCTCACGTTGGTCCGACACTTCAGTGCACAGTGGTTTTTCTACTGTCGTCAACGCTCAAGGACAAGTCACTTTGTGTAGGCCCGCTGACCCCCGTACGTGCCTGTTGTTGGATATCGGTAAGATGGACTAATGGCCTTAGCCTTTAACGTGAAATCAACGGGTCTGCCCGCGAAATTCAAAATTTTCGGGGTTTTTTGCAATTTGTACGCTAATTAGACATGATAGGCATACGGCAATCAATTTGCGAGAATGGCAGGAACATCTTTACATGATTATATCAAAATCTTTGCATAAAAATGTGTATCCTAGGAAATTAGTCCGAGTATCGAGTTTTATGTGAGTAACTCGCAAATCTCGGACTAATTTCTTTAAGTCGACACTTTCGAGCAAAGATTTTCATATAAACACGTGAAGAAGATATTGGGATTATCGCAATTTGACGGCCATAAGCCTATTATGTCTTATTAGCTTAAAAATCGCGAAAACCCACGAAAAATTTGAATTTCGCGGGCACATCCGTGGTGTGCTCCTTAATGTTGCTGACTGTTATACGGCTGTCCACTACTTTGTCCAGTTGCCGACATCGGACACAGCAACCACAGTTCCTTGTAACAGTGTCTCGTGCCGGTAATTAAAAAGAGTCTAATGCTCCGCCTAAGCCGATAGGTGATAGTTTTCACTTACAACAACTGTCACCTAAGGGCTTAGGTGCCTCCTTACACTCAATATCTCAACTGACTTCGATAGAGAGATAGATTAACTGTACTGTGTCCCCAACCTCCTATCTCCTTGTCGCGCAATTTCCATTGCATTTCGAGTTCAAGATTATTTGCGCCAATTCTACCTTCCAAAGTATTTGGACAACGGACATGCTAATGTCAAAATGTCGTGGCCAGAGCTAAGAATTGATCAAAGCGTTGATTATATTATAGGTACAAGTTGCTCTGACTAAAATTCGTGCTGCAGAAGAAGGCTGTTCGTGCCATTTATAAAATGGGCCCAAGAGAGTCTTTAAGAGAAAAATTCAAAGAATTTAATATAATGACGGTACATGCACAGTATATATTTGATAACTTGATATATGTGCATAAAAATATTAATAACTTTGTTAAGAAAAGCGATCTCCATGCCATAAACCTTAGAAGTAAAAATAAACTTATAGTCCATAAAACAAGACTAGAGAAAATAAATAAATCATTTAAAGGCAATGGGATACGCTTTTACAACAAACTCCCTAATGAAATATTAAACTTATCCCTCAATAAGTTCAAAGTCGCTGTAAAACGAAAGCTCATTAAGAGGAAACGATAGTGGTCTTTTCTCCATACAAACGTTCTCGTCTGTTTTCTTTCTGGTTTATGAACTTAAAGCAATGATTTTTTACAGTAAAATAAATATCAATCTTTTCTATGTTTCTATGTTTTCTTTTTTGATAATACATTATCTTTATAAGCACTAGAAGCCTTAGAAAATGCTCAAAATTGCCTATTTAGACTCGCTGTTAACAGATGCCTAGTGTACGAATTTGACAACTATTACCGAAAAAAGAAAAACATAGCGACACAGTATATATTCTCTATATTCAGTTTACGAAATATCTTTTAAATTGGTCCAGTTTTGGAGGAGGAAATAGTCGAGAACAAAACCCCGAAATATAACATTTTACAAGGGCCTATTGTGTCGGATCTGCAGTTGTCCTTATTGCACGAATTTGCGGGCGGGGACGCGGGACGGTCTGATCATACGTACACAGATTGAAGTGATGCGTAGTAGTTGATAATAATATCGATAAACTAGTGTTGTTAACAGCTATCGATAAAAGCATTTACATTTTCAGGGTACTGTATCTTAAAAGGAAAAAGGAACCCTTATAGGAATCACTTTGTTGTGTGTCCGTATGTCGTGTAGAATAAAAAACTGGCCAAGTGCGAGACGGACTTGCGTACGTAGGGTTCCGTACCATCATAGTAATATAATAAAGTTGAAAGTTTGTATGTTATATAAATAGATCCATGAATATCTGTTTTTAGGGTTCCGTACCCAAAGGGTAAAAAAGGAACCCTATTAGCGAGACTTCTGATCGCTGTCCGTCCATCCGTCTGTCACTAGGTTGTATTTCTTGAATCGTGATAGCTACAGACTTGAAATTATCATAGATGATGTATTTTCGTTGCCGCTAACAACAAATACTAAAAAATGGAATTAAATATATATTTAAGGGGGCTCCCATATAACGTGATTTTTTTGCTTGTTTTTGCTCGACCTTGATAACGCTAACAGGTAAACGCATCAAATTTTCACAAAATATTTAGTTATATGCTTACTGTAGAAATAAATAATTAAATTAAAATAAAATAAAAAATTAAGGGGGCTCCCATACAACAAACGTGATATTTATGCTCGTTTTTGATTAAGTGGGCACGAGTGTTAAGTTTACTTTAATAGTATAGAGAATGGGTCGTGATGGTACGGAACCCTCAGTGCACAAGCCCAACTCTCTTCTTGACCTTTTTTTACTATTATCAAAGAAAATGCATAGAAACAATAGATTTCCCCGAGAAAAAAGTAGTTGATGTTATTACTCTAGGATATAATCTTTCTACATTCCAAATTTCAGCCAAATCGGTTCAGTAGTTACGGCGCGAAGTAGTATTTCTCTCGCATGAATATGTGATTTTCACTATTATTTTAGAAACTATGAATTTTTCCGGGATAAATAGTAGCCGATTTGTTATACCAGTGTAAAATCTTTCTTTTTTCCAAATTTCAAATCAGTTTAGTTATTACGCTATGAAGGAATATTTTACCGCGAGAAATTTTTGTTTTATACTACTATCATAGAAGCCATTGAGTTTTCCGGGATAAAAAGTAGCCTATGTATTAATTCGGGATAAAATCTATCTCTTTTCCGAATTTCAGTCGCATCAGTACAGTAATTACAGCGTGAAATAATATTTTCCTGCGTGAATATCTGTTTTTGAGTATTCCCGCGGAAACCATGGATTTTTTCGGGATAAAAAGTAGCTTTTTCATTAATCCGGGATATAATCTATCTTCATTCCGCATTTCAGCCAAATCAGTTCAGTCATTACGGCGTGAAGGAATATTTTTTCTGCGTGGATATTTGTCTTTCACTTCTATCATAGAAACCATGAATTTTTCGGGATAAAAAGTAGCTTTTGTATTAATCCAGAATAAAATCTATCTCCGTGCTAAATTTCAGCCAAATCTGTTTTGTAGTTACGCCGTGAAAGAGTGTTTCATCCGGTTGAATATCTGTTTTTTACTGTTCCCGAAGGAGCCATGGATTTTTCGGCATAAAAAGTAGCTTATGTGTTATTCCAGGATACAGTTTATATACAGTCCTTTCCAAATTTGAGCCAAATGGGTTTAATGGTTGCGGCGTGAAGGAGTATTTAAGCTTGGTAAAATACAAAATTTGGAGCCCCGATGCACACCCAATTAGGGAATGAATTTTGAAAAATCCTTTCTTAGTGCACCTCTAGACCTCATAAAGAACCTGTGTGCCAAATTTAGAGTCTCTAGACCCAGCGGTTTGGGCTGTGTGTTGATAATATGTCAGTCACTCAGTCAGGAAGTTTCTTTTTCAATACTAATACTTTCGGAGTTTAAGTAGGTACTGCTGCTTTTTCTTGCAGTAAGTACTTTGAATTGCTGCCACGCTCACGATTCAATATTTTTGTTGGTCAATATTAAATCAATAGCGTAGCAGGGAGAACAATTCCAATAAACAAGCCAAAACCATTAGAGATCAATCACTTTTCGTCAATGCGTAAGTAAAGAATGATGCGAACACCAGAAAATAGCAGGAACGAGTGCGGACTGCGGAGCGGCAACGCGCATCGCGGACACGCACACTTTGTCAACTTACACACACATGGATAGGGCTGCCGGACCGGACACTGCAACGTCGCAGAGCGACAGCAATAGTTTTCTAAAATACCTAATGTTTAAAAGTCTTTCTGACCACATTTCCACTTAATAAAGCTTACTATAGTATTAATGATTACTTACATGAATACTACCACACACCACTACTACCACACTTACACTATCCTATACCTTTAAACGAGCAATTCTTGTATATATATTTCTATATAATCTGGATCTCGGAAACGGCTGAAACGATTTTCATGAAATTTAGTATACAGGATGTTTTTGGGGCGATAAATCGATCTAGGTAGGATTCATTTTTAGAAAATGTCGAATTTAGCAAAAAAAAAAATTACTTCTGCTGCCATCTATTGGCCACCGAGCGAAGCTCGGTTACCCAGATATTATTCATTTATCTCTCACCAGAAGGAAAAGGTTGTCTGGAAGAGATTGCCTATGGCAATAAGACCGCCTTTTGCGCATCACGTGTCTTAGATATAGTATATGTTTCTTATAATTATGTTTCTTTGTGCAATAAAGTATAAATAAATAAAATAAATAAAAATGAATCAAATCCTTGGGGATGAATGAACTGCTGTAATTACACTAGCTCAATTAGTTTTAAGAGCTTTTGTGAAGTGGTGATAACAGAAAACAAAACCCGGCTGAGTTTGTTGTGGGCTTCTTCTCAGTGCAGGGCGCGTTGGAACCCTCGTAAACTTAGTTTTAAGTCGACTTGGAGTTTTCGCCATACAAATGTGACAAATATCATAAGGACCATTTACAAGCGCCTGTATATTAGGCCTATGTGAAATAAAGATATTTTGAGTTTGAGTTTTGAGTTTGAAATAACTACAATAATTGTTATGTCTTATCTACATATTTAGATGCTTTTCAGGGGGGCTTTTTGCTGAGTGAAGTGAATCAAGAAATAAAATAAAATATTAACTCTACTTGTATTGGTTTAAACTGTGTAAAATTGAATGTACTTCAACGTAAGAAATACAATGCCCCAACTTTATCGTGCAACAAAAATATTAATTTTACGATTATCGACCAGCCACGTTGCGTTTTGAACAATTTTACGCTCTATTCAATGGATATAAAGTTAATTTTTTAGTGGTCTCAAAAAATGTTCTTTTTCTCGTTTCACATCACTAAGCGTGTGAAAATGTTAACGTGAATAGACCCCCTGCATTTATTTATGTAAGTTTAATGCTAATTTGTTGTTATTTGAATCTTACACAGAATACGAGTATCTATATGTAGAGACTTACTAATCTTAAAAATACTTACTTACCTAAAATCGTCTGTCGACGTTGAAATAGGTACATAACATAACATCCTCAAATATGAAGGATTTGTTCGTTTGAAATAAAACTAATGCTCGTTTTCACCAACACTTTTAGAAACGCCTAAGCCGATAGGTGACAGTTTTCACTTACAACAACTGTCACCTAAGGGCTTAGGCGTCTCTTAAAATGTTGGTGAAAACGAGCATGAGTGCTATAAACTATGTATAAACTTCTCAAAATCGTTGCATAATGAAAACAATGCCAAACCAGTAAAATTATCTAGTTAATAAATTAATCAATTAAACTATACTTTTACTCTATTCGATACTTTACTGTACTTAATTTATAATTCTTCACAATGGGCTATAATTAATTACTTACCTATCTTATATAATATTTCATATAACAGTTTTCGTTGTATTTTAATTTTGATTAAGAGTTAAATCTCGGATAAAGTTTATTCAAAGCTAAATATGAGTCATGAAAATAATATAAGAAAGTAATGAAAGTAACTTATTGATTAATTAATTTAAGGAAGTTTGATTAAAAATATTTCACTATTTAGTTTGAAGGTTCGTGCAACGAAAATCATGATTCTTGTAATTGAATTAGCTGATTTCGCGTCAATATGTATTTTGTGATAGCTACTGAATTGCCTGTTACCTGTTTAATTTGTTAATGTTGTTTAATCTCTACATAAATTTTATTTCAGTTGATGACTTCAGAAAATATACGATATGTTTTAATGCTGTTGTTTTATTGGATTTTAAATTCGAATTCAAAATGATTTATTTCGACGACTGAATGGCGTAGCGGTAGCGAACCTGCCGTCTTCGAGGTCTTGGGTTCGATGCCCACAACTGGTAAATGTGTGTTGAGCATGATTGCATTTTGTATATTTCATTCTCAATATAAGTATAACACACTTGTAGTATACTTTCATTGTATACAGCAACTTCGCACTTTCAGATATTCAGTTTATTATCTATTTTTAAAACTTACCGCCCGACACACCCACGTTGGAACACGTCGTCCGAGCGAGCCTCATTCTTTTATTGTGCGCGGCAACGAGCACTCGACTACAAAAACACGTCTCGTTTTTGTTAATTTAGGTTCAAAGTGAAAAAAAAATTAAGTGTTCAGTGTTAAAACTTGCTTAATTTTCTATACTGATAATGCTTAGACGCTAGTAAAAATTATTATTATAACAAAAATAAAATAAAATCAAATCATATAATTGTGCATTCATCTTCGTCAGACTCCGAGGAAAGAGGGTAAGTGAAAATTAACCTTTTTTCCCAGATATCACATCAACTCAAATATCAATGCTGACGAAAGTGTGTCCAAAAATTGAAATTCTAAGGCATCTCTAAGCTAACTTGGAGGGTATCACATTGAGGTTATCACGAAAGTATAGCATGATGCGCGAAATAGTCCAGGCATCTCTAAGCTAGCTTGGAGGGTATCACGTCGAGGGTACCACGAAAGCATAGCATGATGCGTCAATGCTCCTGGAGGTTGACTGCGGGTCAACACGAAGGATTTTAAAAAACTCAAAGGACTTTGCGGATACCAACGGGGGACGATGTCGGTGTGGCGCTGTTCTCGGCTTCACTACAAGTGGCTCCGCAGGACCTCCCGGACTTTGATCCCGAATTGCTATCGGCGCTCAGTCACAAGAACTATATTAATGGTTAGTCCCGACAGTTGTAAAATTCTAGCCGACCTTCATTGCAAAGAATCAAATAGTTTATTTGATATACTTGCCTGGCTTATGAATAGCCAGTTAAATGTTATAGCCTTTTATCAGTGATAACTATTTCACGACTTAAAAACTAATTCCACGAGGGTACCAACGCGTCGAACTTTTCTAACTACCTACAACAATAATGTTTAGATTTTGTGGTGGAAAATAATTTTACTTACTTTCGAAAATTAATGTTCAGATTGTGTAATGGATGATAATTTAACTGTTAGCTCAAAACTCAATAAGTTAACAATATTATGTATAATGTACCATTAGTCTGAAAGTTTCATTGAAGTGAATTGTTAAATTCTTTCTGAAACTAATAAAAATCTTAAACTGAGAAGAAGCTTAAGTATTGACAAATGACATTTTGTTTCGACAAATGATAAGTAATTAAAGTTCACGAACGGGACCAGATGTTTTTTCGGAGAAATAGTTTCGGGCATTATACTAGTTTCAATGGTTACTGATCGTCAGGTGTTGTAAATAAAGAAACCAGCAGGGCGCGACGGGCGACTTTGCTATCGACATCCACCGCTGGGATAGCGCAATCTCGTTTCTCGAGAAACTAGCTGGCCCCTTCTCGTTACGGCTCGGCCAACAGGGGGGGCGTGACACACTTGAGTATTGGCGATCAGCCGCGAGGAAGATGCAACGTGACAGCATGTTTCCAGCAGCAGCCACAACAAATACCAGGTTCATCGACGACGCTAGACATTAAGGTACCTATGCCAGTTGTCTTCAACATTTTGAAGTTTATTGGTTACATATCACTGACAAGGAATCCGTCATGATCTATAACATGATCTAGAATTTCGGGAGTTATAATAAGTGAAGACTATTTTTTGACTTTCACTAGGTGTACAAATGTACGTACCTACATTCAATAAAATATTTTAATGAATTGAACAAATTAAGGAACTAGCTCCAAAAAATTATTACTACATAATACCATTTTAAAAATCGTACACTAACACAGTGTACCGCCTTACACGTTCACAACAAAGAAAAAGCGACAAATATCTTTGACAATCGACATTTCATTTTTGGGTGAGATAATGTGGGAGTGAGTCACGCATGTTCGATTATAGTTAAGATGTGTCTCAAAATCTTACGTGGTAAAAGATACATTCTAAATTTAAAGGCGTTGAATGAATTTGTAGTTCAAAATCTTTTGAAATTGATAGTTCATAGAACAGCTTACAAGCGAATACCTAAAAAGGGTTTTATGCCTATGAACTGAAGAATCTTATTTTAAAGTACCGATTCATCCTTGGCAAAATACATAAAGAAGTTGTGACTCATCTCAGATACTTACCGCGGTTTTTTCATGAAGATTTGTTAGGTGTTAGAGTGTTAAAGTTATTTACTACCCTCAAAACAAGCTGAGTTTCCTGGTTTTAGTTTAATTTCTGACGATATGGCAGTATCGTTACCGCAAACTATGACGTGAATGATGTAACAATTCAAATTCTGTAAAGAATTTTATACGCTTAACGCGTTGTATCACCTAAGAGTTAAGCTTAATTCCGATTAAAAGTCCTAGTCCGTATGAAAAATTAGACTTTAGACGCAGCTGTTAGTCCATCATCGGTTATTCTATCAGATGGCCAGTGGTTACAAAACATTTTTTTTTAAGTCATCTAACTACCTTAAACCTAAAAGATTGAATTAGTGATTCACACGATTTCCCGGTCTAGATGAAAAGTAATTCTTTTAATTAGAGAGATTTTTGTTTTTGTAATAATTAACGTTAAGATGAATCGAAATACCTCTTTACAGAGTTGATGGCCATATTTTTCGATACATTTATTTTGATACACATGATTTACATCAGTTGCTTAGGGGATATCAAATATCCTCATTTAAACGATTGGGTTAATTGTTTCTTATATTGAAATTAAAGATAATCAAAAAGCTGACCAAGAGTTACATCCAGTTAATGGGATTAAGCTATCGCTGTAAAATTATATACTTCAAAGTAATTCAAAGAATTTATTCCAATTCACTTTAAAGTTATTCAAAGAGTTCAATCCAGTTATTGAATTTATCGTTTCTTGCAAAAATGCGAAATGTTATCAATACGAATGATGTCTGAACCCAGACGTCTTAGAAACAGACGCATTCTGAACATTTTGGAACACCAAGTTTACCTTTGCTTTTCTATCCATTCTTCTAGAGTTAGAATGCTTAAAGATACTATTATAGACAATGCTTAAGGCATACATCGTCTATGGGCCTTTACAACTTAGGGTCTTCTCCTTTTACATAAAGTGTCAAAAGACTTACTTCTTATAGTATATTTATTGATAATAAATAAATAAATATGGTCTTTTCGTAGAGAACCACAATTCATAGGAATTACTGTGGGAAGTTCTCTGAAGGCATTAAAGAAAAAAGAAGGACATTTTGTTGGAATTTTTAATAATTTATATGTTTCAAAACTTTTGTGTTATTTACAAAGTTTTGTGGCAATACTGCTTTAATAACGACAGAGACCCGTACAATCCGTACATTATAAGTCAACCTCGTAATTTCCAACAGAACAACTTGTTAACGACGTAGCATTGTGACGTCGGCATTGAGTTTAATTTTTTGCTGATGATTTTGGGTCAAATTAACAAATTAAAACAATGCTGAAAGGAATAAATAAATTAACGTCAAATACTACATAGGATCCTAAGATCGTATGCTAACACATTGCTCAATGGGTCTTAATAAGAGTTAATTGATCCTGTAACTTTATTAGCCTTAGGCAGTATGCACATCACATATAATGAAAACATTAATATCAGTAAAAGTTAGCATTATTGTATAAATCAAGAAAATTATTGAATTTATACAACGTCGGCTACCACTCGTGGCCAACCAGTTTTACTCATATATGGTATGAGTATGTAATATAAGTATGAGTAAATAAATAATACAAAAAGCCTTTTTTATTCTTTGATTAAATTTCTTAATATTAATTAAAAGCAAGATGAACAATAACCTATGCAATCAATAATATAAAACGTAACTAAATTAATATTTTTTTTAATTATAAATTTAGTGTAACTCATAACATACTTTAACGAAATTATAAAAATATGCCACAGCTTTGAAAAACAAATCGTTATGTTGGTTATAAAATCTTAGACTAAAACATACGATAGACAACTTCCGGATAACGTTTAAGCGACGTCATAAGGTCGCCTGCAAACAGGTGCTGGCGGCGGTCAGTATAAGAACGTGTCTGCCGAGGAATATGCTCTCTCACGAGAGGGGTCTGCGTTTCAGTTCACTCAGAACCAGGTACGCAACACTTTCGAGGTGAGCACGTAGTTTGTTGCTTGACCTCATCAGAAAGACAGTCGGTAGGTCACAATTATTGCAGACTTTTGCTAAGTTTTATAACCGCCCAGTGAGCGATGATGCTTCATTCACAAAAGCTATTTTGCTTTCTAATCATTAATCATTATTTAAATAATGTGACTGTTTTATTAATCCAGTGAATTAAACGTAAAGATTGGTTAATTAAATTCTTCTGTGGTATAAAGAGGACATACTATAATAGAAAACAATTTACAATCTATTTATGTCCACAATTTAACAAAAATTTTCATCTCTAAACATCTACAAGTGTGTTATACTTAAATTGAGAATTAAATATACAAAATGCAATTGATGATTAAACGAACTTACCTGTAAGTGAAGTTCTATCACAATTGTATGAGTATATTTAATTCGAAGATATAAGGTCCCTCCCATACCCAAAGCCCATAAGTATTACGAAAATTTTGTTAAATGTACTCTAAAGAATGAGGCTCGCTCGGACGACGTGTTCCAACGTGGGTGTGTCGGGCGGTAAGTTTTAAAAATAGATAATAAACTGAATATCTGAAAGTGCGAAGTTGCTGTATACAATGAAAGTATACTACAAGTGTGTTATACTTATATCTTCGAATTAAATATACTCATACAATTGTGATAGAACTTCACTTACAGGTAAGTTCGTTTAATCATCAAATATTTTCCAGTGTCTGGGTGTTTTTCAATATATTCTATTTATTCTCTCACGATCCTGATCGTGTTTTTAAATTTTTATTCCTGACCTTCGTTTATCCTTAATCAATATGTATTTCGTATACCTATTACTTAAGCCTTATTTACAGCACTTATGAATAGTCGGGAAATACTTATAGGTAGGTAGTTATTAAAAAATAATAACTATTTACACCGACTCTAAAGTGTCCGCCTGCACTCTCTTTGTACCCGTTCTATTTCCATAACATTGGTATAAGTATTATAAGTTATTATAAAGTACAGTAAATGGCATTACATAATGGTCACTGAAACAATAGCATGAATAACACTTTGTGTGATATTGGTGGTAATACAATGAGCTCCATGTGTGTGTGTGGCTTAATTCTGAACTGACAGCCGCGTGTAATGGCTTACTGTCCAGCTCGAATTCTATAGCCGATAAAAATTAGCTTTTATAATCTAGAAATCCTAGTCTGCGAACTGCGATAAAACAAATTCGTAGGATGAAAACATGAACAATCCTCAAACGGCATACCCCATTACAAATAAACGTGGAATAGATATGTGGAAATGGAATAGTTATAGCTACTTACTCTGTTTCGTCTTTTTCCTTCGAAAAGAATACCTAAAGCAGAATATTCAACCGATATTGTGGTTAGACATACCTAGACAGTACTTTTTGTAACGATCTACTTAGGTTTTGGTACCTATACTTGCCTATACTTAGATTAGAGGTACATTGCTAGGTACTGAACGCATTATGTCGCTGCACACGGGGAAATAAAATGGGGAACTGGACGTCTGTTGAGCTCTTACGGGCTACGGGCCTTGAGATAGGATTTAGGAATAAGAGCGCAACACGCGACGTCCTGTTTCCCATTTTATTGTACTGCGTGCAGCGACATATAATTTTATAGGTAGGTATTCCTCTTTCGTACAATTCTATGGGATTATTATATAGGAGCTTGATACCCATTTCCAAATGCACTATTAAACTATTTTATTTTTGTACAGTATGTTTTCCATTTCCTATTTTTCTACTCAATTTCGAGTGCCACAAAAAATAATCGTACATGCTGTTGAAGAGGAATATTTAGATATTGATAACGAAATATTATTGTGATAAGCTGTGTTATGTGTTATGATAATGTACCTACCTACCCATTGATAGGTACCTACCTATAACCTACCTTTGGAAGGTAGGTACATTTGTGAACTGATTCCTTTATTGTATCGTATCAATTCAAATGGACAAAACACTAAATAAAGATAAATAATTTGTGTTAAAAAAGTGCGACTGTTATATAACAGCTTAGAGCTTATAAATATAAATATCTGGGTGACCGAGCTTCGCTCGGTGGCCAATAGATGGCAGCAGTAGTCATATTTTTATTTTTTTGGTAAATTCGACATTTAATAAAAATGAATCCTAGCTAGATCGATTTATCGCCCCGAAAACCCCCTGTATACTAAATTTCATGAAAATTGTTCCAGCCGTTTCCGAGATCCAGATTATATAGAAATATATAATATACAAGAATTGCTCGTTTAAAGGTATAAGATAAGATAAGATTTCAAATCTAACGCGGAATCAATACTTGTTTTTTGTCAATGTTTAATTAAAGTTGCGTTCAAGTTTATTGATGTGTCTACAACGATTTTTAAATATCGTATTCATATTATTATGTACATTTTTAAAGATAATAAATAATTGATTAGTAAAGATAATAAACGATCTTAATCAGTAGATTTTGATAAACGTTAGTTCTAGTTCATGCCCATGGTCAAATCTTGTGGGTCCAATAGAGAGTGGGTCAAATCGACCCTTTCGCAATCGGTAACTAAATGACAGACGCTAGACGACAATACGAATCCAAGTGTCAACTTTGACAACTCGAGACTTGAAGTCTTTTTTTCGCAGTCGGTCATTGGACGAGATATAATTCGAACGCGTGTCGGACTGTAGACATTTCCTGTTAGTTCACTCGCAATTTGCGTTTATTCAATTACAAAATAATACTGTGATACACGGGTACAGTGGACCATGAATAAGGTGGTTACTGAACGGACGTCGTGAGTCAAAGACTTGTTAAAAAAAGTAAAGTCCGACCGCGCGAAGTGCGAACGTCTGTGGTGATTTGGCGAAGTGCAAAATTTTTCGCGTTGTTTTGTTTTGGTTTCGAAGTTTGAACTAAGTTTTTGATTTGTGAAAAACACGAGTGCAGCTATGAAGGAGGTCAAAAAAGAGGAAACTTCTGACGATGAGTCCGGTTTGGGCTACCAGAACACTTTGGTGAGTGGAAAAATAAGTTTGCGGACTAAAAGTGGAAAGTTGGAAACTTTCTTTTCTGGAAATTGTCGCTTTAAAAATTCCACTGCAAAGTTAACTAGGTAGATGCGATATTTATTCAACAAATAAAATCATTTAGGTATACATAACAACATGAATAAAATATAAACACAGAATATTATGAACAAGTTTTCGAACTCCTTTCAAATGATTTTATTTAATGTAAAGCTACCTAAGCAAAATATATCTGGAATGTTCCCATTTACTTTGTTTACATTTTACATTGAGCTGAAGCAAGTATTTGTAGATAAGTATATCTGAGAAGTGAGACAGTTTAATTAAGGAAGACTTATTTAATTAGGTGGTATGTAGTTACATTAATATAATAATTCTATCTCAAATCAAATCCTGGACATACATCTCATCATTTTTCAGAGTTACATGTTTGCAGATACTTAAATATCACGTTAAGGTTAAAGGAAGCCATCATGAGGAAACCTGCATTCTGAGAGTTAACCACAATATCCTCAAAAGTATGCAAAGCCTGACAACCCTCACTTGTCCAGCATGGTTGGTCATGGCCAAACCCCTCTCATTCTCAGAGGGTATTGGCCATGACCAATCCCCCTGACCTGGGCCTTGCCCACCAGTGGGTTAAAAAGTTACCCTCTGTTTGAGTAATAAAGAGTTATTTTTTATATATCACTGGCTTCAAGCCAGGCTTCATATAAGCAGATATCCCTGCTTTTCAGGAGACAAAAAAAAGTTCTTATTCAATGAATCCCTTTAACTGATATTATTTGCATGCCTCTCGTGAGGCACATACAAATTTTTTGTTAATGAGATCCATTGAATAAGAACTTATTAAGTTTTCTTGTCTTCTGAAAGTAAACGGTATTGCTTAAATCCCTTTAACTGAAATTATTTGCACGTCTCTCGTGAGGCACATACAAATTTCCTGTTAATGAGATGCATTGAATAAGAACTTATTAAGTTTTCTTGTCTTCTGAAAGTAAACGGTATTGCTTAAATCCCTTTAACTGAAATTATTTGCACGTCTCTAGTGAGGCACATACAAATTTTCTGTTAATGAGATCCATTGAATAAGAACTTATTAAGTTTTCTTGTCTTCTGAAAGTAAACGGTATTGCTTAAATGTACCCTTCTGGCTTGAAACCTGCGATATATCAGAGATTGATGATACAATAAAGTTAAAGCTGATTTTAAGTTTTATATGTGCCTATATCATGCAGTAGTGTGTCTATAACTACAAGTCGGCTTAAAACTAAGTTTACGAGGGTTCCAAATGCGCCCTGCCGCTGAGTCGAAGCCCACAACAAACTCAGCCAGGTATTTTTTTATGCTATCACCATTTAACAAACAAAGTATAAATACTAAAATATAGGCTAGCAACGACAACAGAGCAATCTACCCCTTATCAGTCAATTCCAAGGGTTTATGTCGCTAATATAGTCCTTAATATTGTAATATGCCTTTTGAATGAGTTTAGGCTTGACAAACCCTTTGAATCTTGGGGCTCATTTTAACCAAAAATCTTGTTGGCTACAGTGCCTTTCATTCCAAAGCAGCAACATATTACTGACTCACTGTACATATAAACCAGTATCGCATCGCTTACTTACCTACTGAATATTTGTTTGCATTTGGTCTGATATAAAAATCACGTTATTCAAGTATTAAAAATAAAAAAAAATATGATATCTACTATTGTATAAGATACTGGTTATAATATTTCTGGAATTAAACATAAAGCTACAGGCTCCCAACACGTCTGTATGTATAAGAGCCCACGACAAATTCAGATAGATCAGTCGGGCATGCTCGCCTTTTATAGTAATGTAAATGATTTATATTATTTTGACAATAGAAACTTATCTGTGTGTGCATAGTTATGAAACAAATTAGGTCATTTAAATGCTAATGCGATAGTTTAGTGTATGAAAACTCATCAAAATAATAATTGTCATGAATTATAGTGTAACTGGCTGGATTTGCATAAATCTTGCTAATTTATTGCTTAGCTAGTCACATGCTTGGCTTACTTACTGAACACAGACTTTAACAAAAACTTATATAATGTGTTCTTATAATATTTACACTTTGTCATAAATCTGCACATTGACTAGCAACAATATTGATTTGAAAAGTACAGGACCACTGGGTCATAATAAATAATATTCTTGCTATGATTGCTTGTTGAATAATATTTAATCTTATTTACATTAATTGCCTATTTTAATGTCACAATTTATGTAATTTAATATTAAAAAAAAAAACTACTGTAAATTGTGTATTCATCCATACTCCCATCTGTCACCAGGCTGTATCTTTTGAACCATGATAGTTAGATAGCTGAATTTTTCACGGATAACATATTTCCATTGCAGCTATAACAAATATACTAACAAATAGTACAAAAAATACAAAAAGATTTTTTAATCGGTAGACCCTTGAAATATTCACAGAATATTTGATTATATTCACTTTAAAAACAAATAATAAAATTCAAATAAAACAAATATTTAAGGGGGGCTCCCATACAGCAAACATATTTTTTTTGGCATTTTTATAGATAATGGTACAGAACCTGAAGCTGTAAGTGTCTTCTCTGAACTACAAAGGTACTAACTTGATTGGCAAGACTAATCAATGATGTCTTTAAATTTTTCTATTATGTACCATTATGCTTTATAGTCTGTCTAGCCTAGTTTACATTTCATGGTGATTAGTTCACAATTAAAACTTGAATATTATCACTTATTGTCGTTAGTGGAGTAAGTCATTAGTACAATTATGCATGCTACTTTATGGGTTAGTAAAAGCTGTAAAGATTTCTTGAAGAAAAGAAGAATCATATTGTCTTTTAAGTATAGAATTTAGAAGCCAGTATTTATGAAATTTCAGAACATCAATAATTTTAAATTGCACAATTATAACTTTATATTTTTAAAAATCGATTTTGCTTTGTGGTATTGAATTTGGTTCACATAGATTTTCAGGTCTCCTCTCAAACTGTTCTGAATGTGGGAGTAGAAAGCACAAATTAGGTAAAATGAATAAAATAAAATTACTTAATAACAAGTAAATCAACAAGTGGAAAATTAAAAAATTTTAAACACCCACGACTCTTATGGACTTGAAATTGAAAAAGGATTAAATAATATTTTTAAAACTCCCCGACTAAAGGAAAGTAAGGACTAAGAACCTATCAGTATAATTACAAATGCAAGAAAATCCGCCGGAGCTGCTATGTTCTGCCTGTGCCAGTGTTGATGGTGCAAGATGTTGCTGTTTACCAGTGTGTGTGTTTACTTTATTCATTTGGTAACTAATTCAATTTCTCGATCTTCTGACCTATAGGTCCTAACTGCATTAATTGATATTGGAAACAGAAATGGCAATGGCAGCTCCGACGGATTTTCTTGGATTTGTAATTATACTGATAGGTTCTTAGTCCTTACTTTCCTTTAGTCGGGGAGTTTTAAAAATATTATTTAATCCTTTTTCAATTTCAAGTCCATAAGAGTCGTGGGTGTTTAAAATTTTTTAATTTTCCACTTGTTTTATACTTTTTAAATTATTATACCTATTATATTATTACAAAATAAAAATTAATTTTTAAACTAGCCACTATCACCTCTATGCAGCGTCGGAAGGCATCATTGACCCTTGTCATGAGATCAAATGTGTTAGAATAGTTAAACGAAACCAAATGGGTCTAAGCTCGGAGTATTTTAATAGTTACGATAGTTGAGTAACACTCAATCTCAAGTTGCATCATCAGATATTATAATGTCCTCGTCACCAAATATAATGTGTGAGCCTCGTTAGAATATATCAAACAATCTCTAACACTAGGAGTTTAAGTACTAGAAACCTTACCAGACACATTAGAAAATCTTGCTACCAAATGATAAAGAAACGTTTATTGTGGCGCCCCCTGCTGTGCAATCACCGTAACAACTACCTACGAACCATTACCAATAATTCACTCATATTTTAGAGTAATCTGCATCCAATTCGGTTCAGTAGTTTTAGAAATGATTGGAAATATTCGTTTGCTTATTATCGCGCCCCCTGGTGAGTGATTTCTGTAACAACTATCTATTAATGTATCCAAATCGATTCAGTCGTTTTTGTTCCAAAAGCTTAAATTGGGAACATTTGTTTGCATTCTAAATGTATTTATGGCGCTCCCTGGTGAGCGATGTTCGTAACTACTATCTACGAACCATCGCCAATAAGTCACTAATATTTTATTGAAAACTGGATTGAAATCGGTTTAGCCGTTTTTGAAATAAATGGGAACATTCGTTTGCACTATAAATGTTTTTTATGGCGCCCCCTGGTGATCGATGTTCGTAACAACTATCTACGAACCATCGCCAATGAATACCAAACATTATACAGAAAACTGAATCTAAATCGGTTCAGCCGTTTTGGAAATAAATGGGAACATTGGATGTGCACAAACAAACAAACAAACAAACAAACAAACATTTTTTTTATTGGATATTCGTTTTGTGTGAACAATTTAACACACAAACATACAAAAAATTTCATCAACAAACTAATGTACAAACGGTCTCTCACCCTAAACGCATATACCCGTACTCCGTTCCGTCGTGGGTAAAAAGGGGCACAGGCGCATAGTATGTGGAATGTTATTAAAAAAAAAACTATTAAGTTTCCACAAATGCACGTAACTCAGAAAAATCAGAGGTGCCTGGGGAAAAAAAGAGGTCTAAACTAAGAGGTATTGATAGCCTACCCCCCCTCGTGGTATTTGATATATTTAATGAAATCTATATGCTAAGAACTTCCTAGAATTTAGCTAACGGATAGTGTAGAGCAGTGGTTCCCAAACTTATTTTGTCTACTGCCCACTTTGAGAATAAATATTTTTTTAGCGCCCCCATTTTTTCACCTATTTAAAAACCACTATAACTTCAAATTGAATTAATTAATTATTGTGACCTATATATGTATATTAACGGAGAATTCTAAACGAAACTTTTACTATAACCCGCAACTTGAAACCTGAGCGCAGTAGGTAACATACAACGGCGCTTAAGGTCTCAAGTTAACTCTTACGGGCTCCACCTGCCAATAAGAATGATTATTGAAACGCAACTTTATAGTATTAAAACAGAGTATCTTTTACTAAAAATATAACTAAAATAATCAATCCTTATATAAAAACTAATGTGAAGGATGAATCTGATGCTGTTTAATAAGTTTGTTGATATCAGGTTCCAATTTACTCAAGAACAGTCGCAAGTCGCCACGTTCGGTAACAAGCAAACGATTTCACTTTTTAGTAAGCAATGTTGTCACAGCACTAAATCCACGTTCACACAAATATGACGATGGGAATGCTATCAAGAATCGTTGAACGATTGACCACAATCCAGGGTACAATTGCGGGATCGGTTTTTGTAGCCAAAATTCTTGGTAACCATTTTTGAACTTGATTTTTATTTCCTCGTTTGTTGTCAATTCTATAAGTTCTTCTTCCAGCTGAGGTGACATTGCTGTGTTGACATTTGAAAACGGATCCAACACCCAGTCTGGTATTTCCAAGTTCAAAATGTCCTGGTATCGTTCGGTGAAGTCAATGTGGAGGTTTTCCAAATGTTGGCAGTAGGCAAACAATTCGTCGTTACTGCATGATACTGATAAATTTGGAAAATTGTGAAACTCACGTCTGCCCAGATTCTTTTTGTGTAGAAGCAGTTTGGCTGCGAAAGCAGCAACGACGTTTTTTGTTTTAATTAAATTTAGTTTATCGCCTTGCATTTGGAGATTCATGTCGTTGAATAATTTATACAGGTCTGTCATGTAAGCTATATCATTTTTTGATGTTATGAGCTTGTCGTGCAATTCTGTATCTTTAGTTTCCAAGAACTCTATAACAGAGTCAAACAGGTTGTAAAATCGAGTCAGACAATTGCCTCTTGATAGCCAACGAACTTCAGTATGATACAACAAACGGTTGAAATCCTCGTCATTAGTAACACAAAGCTGATGAAATAATCTATCATTCAAAGAGCTGTTGCGGATTTTATTGACTGCTTTGATGACATATTGCAGTGATTGAAATAGTTTTTCACTTAAGTTTCTAGCAACTAAATGTTGTCTATGAATAACGCAATGTACACCAAGGACATCTGGAATTTTATTTTTTAAGTACGCTATGAAGCCTTTATGGCACCCTGTCATAGCCGGAGCGCCATCCGTAGCAACTGAAATAATATTTTTCAAAGGAATCTCTTTCTCATCGCAAAACTTTTCCAATGTATTGAATATGGTTTCACCTTTTGTATCGGTCTCTAAATTTCTAGCAAATAATAGTTCTTCACATATTTTCTCATCTTTAATAAACCTCACGTAAGACAACAACAATGCTTCATTAGTTGGTAAAGTGGACTCATCGAGCTGAATTGAGAATTGACTTGTCCTCAGGTGATCGCACAATGATTCTTCAATGTTTTCAGCCATTTCATCAATTCGTCTTTGCACAGAATTATTACTCAAAGGAATTTTTCGGATAATATCTGCGGCCGGTTTATGAAGCACAGTAGTTATTACTTCATTTATTGCTGGCAATATTAACTCTTCTCCGATGTTATGTGGTTTGCCTTTTTGAGCAATTAACAAAGAGATATTGTACGAAGCTCGAAGTCCGTCGTCATCTTGCTTAGCAGCCGCCGAAAATAGTTTTGCTACACTTGGCTGTGTATTATGCTTCTTCTCTAGGTCTTGAAAATATGCTACATTCTTGTCTTTCTTATCTGGATGCATTTTATTCAAATGATCTTGCAGCCTTGAAGGCTTCATTGCTTCATTCGATAATGTTTTTAGACATAGAAGACACAAAGGCGACGATGGGTTTGTGGGATTTTCAATAAATCTGAATTTAATATATTCCGCACAGTATTGCCGTCTCTTCTTTTTTACTTCCGACATTGTTTTGCAATGAGAAATACGTTCAACTTCGCGAGTAGTGTAGAGGAGGTGTAAGTAGTGCTCATCTATTACGCGCGAGACCACAAATGAAAATAAAATAAATATTACATTGTTTATATAGAAATGCTTAAGCAGCACGCACCGACAGGAATAAAACAAACATGCATAAACTCGTTAATCTCATTCGACGCTCAATCGTACTCAACAAGTCCGAACAAGTATTCAATGAATCATCCGACTGCTACAGGAATGCACAATTCGGGTTATTTAACAAAAACTTGTTAAAACATGATAGATATCTACGAGTACTAATAACTATTAAAATGCGAAAGTGTGTCTGTTGCCTTTTTATTTGTGTCTACTTTCATTACGAAACGGAGCGACCGATTGACATGATGATTCATTTTTTCTATATTCAATAAAATATGACAGATATATGAACTACGCGGAGAGAAATATAGAATCGAGTTTGAGCAATCTTTTAATTCATATTAGTTGATGTTCACAAGTTGTTGTTGAGAGTCGAGAGCTCTTGCAGTTAAGAGGTTGTTTAAGAGGCCTACTAGCTAAATAAAATTACAAATCACCCCCCCGCCTCGACACAACGCCCCCATTTTCTTTCTGGGTCTCTTACCGCCCCCCTTGAGACCTGCAGCGCCCACAAGGGGGCGTTATCGCCCACTTTGGAAAAGACTGGTGTAGAGAATAGTTAAGCAGGTAAAATAATTGTTGCCATTTTTTTTTCCTCAACAACATTGCATTGACTCCAAGGCTTGTGTCTCGTTTCCTAATGTATTTTATATTTGCACTCATAAAGAGCTACTTCTCAGATAAAATGTTATCAAACTAATATTGTTAGTATGAAGAGGTTCAATTGTTTGTTTGTCCCAATTTAACTTGTCAATTGATTCACGACTCATAAGACTGATTGACTTTTTAGTCAGAAATTATCTATTGTATGTGTGTGTGTTTTTTTATTCTATGTAGGTTTAGGATTGACCAAAATCTCACCTGATGGAAAGTGACGATGTGGTCTTTGCTTAAAGGTCCCCAGGTCGTAAGATGCGGGAAACACAGATTTCGGAAGAGCATTCCAAACCATAGCCATGCGTACCTACTAAAAACCGGCCAAGTGCGAGTCGGACTCGCGCACCGAGGGTTCCATACCATAAAAGAAGTAAAACATTCAAAGAATCACTTTTGTTCATGAATTTACCAGTATAATTTACATGATATACCTGTACTTTTGTTGGCGAACCGCAAACCTAACTTCGTTTTTGGCGGTTTATTGTTATTATCAAGAAAAGTATAATAGTTAGAGAGTTGATTTTATTTTTCCTGTAAAATATACATTAATTTCTATTGACCATAATTATTTCAGATTTTTCGAACCATAAACTTCGGAGATAAGGGGGGAACGGTATTTTTTTCGATAGTTTGCCTAATAAATCCAAAACCATCGGGCACAAAAATAAATAAAAATCAGTTTTAGAATACGCAAGTAACGCCCTTTCATATATGATACCCCACTCAATATTGTTATCTCATTTTAAAATTTCAACAACCCGGTTTACCCCCCCTTTTAAATAAAAATAAAAATGATTTTCAAAATTTTATGATTGCAATGACGTTGGGTCACTATTACCTAAAACTATTCCAAATTTCAAGTCGATAGCTTTGATAGTTACTGAAATAATCGAGTGTGACAGACGGACGGACGGACGGAAAAAGTCTCACCATAAGGGTTCCATTTTTACCATTATGGTATGGAACCCTAAAAATGAAGAAGCGAACCACTTTGTGCGTGCTGGTGCTATAGCGACGACATAGGGATGAAAGCCCGGGAAATGACGGTGTGTTTGCGAGAAACAAATATTCTCTATTTGCTTTCCTACACTTGCTAGGACCTTTACTATGATACTGATGTATGTCTCATAAGAAGGCTCAGTCACTCAGCGGGCGATTAGAGAGAGCGCACGGAGTTTCTCTATGTTATCAAACCAGAAATGAGGAGATCCGTAGGCGAACCGGAGTCACCGATATACATAGCTCAACGTATCGCGAAGCTAAAGTGGCAACGGGCGGGGCACATAGCTCGTAGAATCGACGGACGTTGGGGACCCAAAGTGCTGGAATGGCGACCCTGCTCGGGAAAGCGCAGTGTTGGCAGACCTCGGACCAGATGGACTGACGACATTAGTCGAAGAGAGTCGCGGAAAGGCGCTGGATATAAGTTGCGCAGGACCTTGCGGGCTGGAAATCATTAAAAGAGGCCTTTGCCTAGCTGTGGACGTCATTCGGCTGAAACGAACGAACAAAATTGCTAGGAAACATCGAGGGGAAACCTTTATGCATGAGTGTTCTGTATAACAGTTTTCTGATAAGTACGAACCGCTAAGGTATGGAACACCCTTCCATCTAAACCTAACCTTCAAAAGAAGAGTAAATATTTTATATTATATATTGTAAAAGTGTTATTGTTTAGGCAAACGCGCTCCACCTTATCATTGGTTTCTATAAGGCATGATTGTAGTTTGACTACAATCATGGTCGGTCGTAAGCATAACTCTTAGGGAAGATGGACGTTGGAACAGGGCATTATTGGAATGGCAGCCGCGACCTTCACAAAGAAGCGTCGGCCGACCACCAGCTGTACGATGGCGAGATGACATCCTTCGGGTAGCGGAAAGGCTACAAGTTACAGTGGATGGCCTGCAAATGGAGAGGTCTTCCAGCAGGGGACTAAAATGGGAGCCTGATAGTCATGTATTTGTAGTTCAATCCACGAAGACGCGGCGAATTCTTTCACAATCGCTTATGTTTCATGCGATTCGGAAGGAGTGGGGCGCGTCTTCGTTTATTGAAAGACCTAGTATAATGGTGAACACCTACTTCTATATCTAGGTACACAGACCAGCGAATGAGTTTTTATATTGACTAATAGACTTACTATGATGACGTTTTTCTTAGGGAACCAGCGTCGCTAAACTCACATATTCACAAATCACGCACACTATAATCCTTCATTTAAGTTGGTCAAAAATATGATGTGATTTTCGAAATATATTTCCATTAAAGTCAACCTTATTAACACAGCTATAAAATTTATATTACAAAAACTTACTTCAAATATACTTAAAGTTCCGCTATTGCCCGCACCGGCGCTAGTTGATTCGTTTTTTAAAGATTTTTTTAGGAACTCTGTTTTTATGGACTTAAGATTAAAATTTCAATAACAAAGAATAAACTTCAATATTTGATAACTGTCAAAGTTTAGTGATGAATCTTAACCGTGACTCGTAAACTTATCGATAAAGCTGAAATAAAAAGCAATATTATATTATTATCTAAAAATAAAATTCAAGTTTAATTAATTTCTCCCAAAATTTATCAAATTCACATAAAATATCATAAAACAACAATTGTAGGTCATTCAGTCGGAGAACTATTGCAGGAAAAGAAGAAGCTATTTTATCCACTTTGTGCCAACTTTCTTATCATAAGTTGCTACATACAAAACTTTGTTTAAATACATATTGTAGTTATGACCCATAACTTACGGGGGAAAGTAATTTTCATATATCCTTTAGGTATACATCCCTTTCATTTTTGGAGACTTCGACCTACGTACAATATGTAATTAGTTGTAACAATTATCGAAAGCAAATATAAAGAAGTAATTATTTTTAGGAGGAACCTACGTAATTAAATCGAAGTGATTAACGTAGCCCAATAGCTTGCTGAAGTAGCAGTGGGCAACACATAAATAAAATTATCAGGGGACTGACGGCCGATGGGGCATACGTAAGTTTATGTTGAAGTAAAGACCGTGTACGGAACCTGGATATCGTACGACAGGCTTCAGAACTAGCGATCTGAAGATAGTTGCTAGTGGCAAGAGATATCCCGTAGGTGGAGAGATATCCCGGAGGTAAGTTTAGAAAAGCCGTCACCTAGAACCAGCAGTGGACGTCTAAAGGCTGATCATGGTAATGTCATGCTTTCTATATGTTTCATATGTTTTTGCGAGCAAATTACCTAGCTATGTGACTGATATTTTTGATGTGTGTAAACGTACCAGTGCACGATGAATTAAAATATTTTTACGTGGTTCTGCTCCAGTTTAATATATTTATTACCACTTTCCTCCAAAAAATGATCGGAGCAAATCGTACTTTGCTTTTGAAGGGAACCAATTAAGCCTTCCAGTAGCTTTGATCCATTTTTCTTTTACTAATGACTCCCTCGGAAAACTGAAATAGAAATCTTTAATTCTTAAATAAATTACAGAATATTCCCGTAGTGAAGAAAATCATTTTTTCCTAATATTGAAAAGCGTACGAAAATCCGAACAGTAGGTACTGTATACGCGGAACGTATTAATAAGTCGATAATATTGTATCGATATGTTACATCATACAGTACTGGCTGAATAGCGAAAGTTGAATGACAACGTTCTAGAAGAAAATTATAAGTAAATGTGAAATCAACCGTCAGGTTTTTACTTTAAGGATCACTTTAAAATGTCTTGAAGCACAATAGAAATTTAGCACATTTTTCACGTATTTATACTTAAAACTAGTAAAATTTAAGTTACCGATGGTAAGTTATCCCTCCAAGTAAACTATTTTGGGTCTTGCTACGATTTTTACACGCTAATATAAAGCATTGAGGCATTATAATATTTTTAATGTTGTTCTATATTGTATGCATTTTTGACAGCGACTGAGTGTATATGTGAAGCAAGTATGATAACCTTCTACTACTAGTGGCGACGCGGGTAACGCCCACATACTCTCTCTATGGTCTTGTTTTCTCTGTGTCTAGGTAGATGTTACACTCGTATTCTTTCGGCCAAATATTAGAGTAGATCACTATTAATAAAACCTTGTAAAAGTTGATCTAGGTACGTTATCTTCATCCACGCAGACAGACAGTCAAATAAAGTCGTAAAATTAGTGACTCCATTAAGATCTAGGCTAATTATGTAGTAAATTCTCTAATTAGCTTAGTTTTTGAAGGTTTTTCTTTTGTTTGATGTAGGTATCTTGAGTTAAGACGATTAATGTCGTCAATTTAATTAACTTATCTTTGCACTTAGCTATTTATCTAGATACTTTTATCGATAAATTCTATTTTATTTATTTACATTTTATTTATAGAATAAAAACCGCGACAAGACTGACCATTGACCAATACCTACACACCACATTGCATTGCAGTGTAATACAAATGCACTGCAATGCGCTCGTCATCCTGAGATATAATTTCAGTTATACAATCATGCCTCGCGATGCCTGCTTCACGCCAGAATGTCTTTTTCTCTGCAGTGGTACCACCGATACCATTAGGCCAGTCTCTGCGAGAAGAGTCCTAACACCGAGCCGTGCCTTTCGAATCGAAACACGGTAATGCAATTACTGCTTCACAGTAGAATACCTACCTGGCACAGTGGTGCGCGCGCGTTCGATTCCCGCCACGGGTCTCTTTTGGAATTTTATAATTTCTAAAAAGGCTCAGGTGTGGTCTGGTGGGAGGCTAATTACTATCCTACCAGCAAAGACGCACTGCCAAGCGATTCAGCGTTCCGGTGCGATGCTGTGTAGAAAGTAGCTGTGTGAATATACTTACCCTTCCAAGTTAGTGCGATAACATCTTCGGCTGCATCATCACTTACCATCAGGTGAGATCACAGTGAAGTACTAATTTGTATAGAGTAAAAATATATATTATAATATATCTGACATTGCAGGGTGCCATTGCAGTGTCAAATCCTGACGGATTCTGCAAAAAACCCTATCCACTGATGTAGAACTACTTGTAGATCCAATATTTCTGGGTGAATACTGCAAAACTAGAGAAAATAAATAAATCATTTAAAGGCAATGGGATACGCTTTTATAACAAACTCCCTAATGAAATATTAAACTTATCCCTCAATAAGTTCAAAGTCGCTGTAAAACGAAAGCTCATTAATAAAGCTTACTATAGTATTAAGGATTACTTACAAGAATCAAATCCTTGGGGATGAATGAACTGCTGTAATTATACTAGCTCAATTAGTTTTAAAAGCTTTTGTGAAGTGGTGATAACAGAAAACAAAACCCGGCTGAGTTTGTTGTGGGCTTCTTCTCAGTGCAGGGCGCGTTGGAACCCTCGTAAACTTAGTTTTAAGTCGACTTGGAGTTATCGCCATACAAATGTGACAAATATCATAAGGACCATTTACAAGCGCCTTTATATTAGGCCTATGTGAAATAAAGATATTTCATTTCATTTCATTTCAAAAAAGATAATATTACCTGATGAACCCCATTTGTATGGAAGCTAGAGCCAATATTTAAAGTAGGTTTTCCTGTTCCATACATTTAAATAATTTCATTAAGAAGCCTGAACTATACGGGCAAGATAAACCATAAATTTTTGTTGCGCATGAATACACAGCGGAAACCAGGTCGAAGGGGAAATACCGTACCTAAATGTATGTTATGATTCTGGTTTGCAAACTTGTTCTTATTGCTGTCCATACTGTTTAATATGTCAATAACCTTTTTGAGGTCGGATAATGACCCAAAAATATTGTCAATATATGATATTTCATAAAATTCTGCGGGAAAAGTTTGCTAGCCCTTCTTTCTGTTCACAGTTTTGATCATACTTTGCTTATATTCGGATTTCATTGCTGGATATGGCTGGACATAGGTATTTTTGGTGAATTTCCACAAATACCTCAGCCTTTCTTGTCACTCGCTAACAAAGCTTAACAGTAATGTTTTATAGTTGATTTAATAACATTCTGTTTTGAATTTTGGAAAGCATTAGCTCTTTTTCAGTTGCTCACAAGTCTTTCTTAAAAGGCTTTTTAACTATTCTGCTTCCTTAATAACATTAAAAAAATACTAACCTTCCTTCGAATTCAAATTATCGTTGACAGAGAAGGGACAAATGGGACTCTATATATTACCCCTTTTTAACGTTTATTTGTTAGGAGGTTCGGCTTCCCGAAATTCACTATCACAAGAATTTCGAGCCTAATCAACATTAAGGCACATGACCGCTTTATCAGACACGGTACGACCGTCAGGCGTATCAATCGCGATGTGATATGATAAGCTGGTGATAGCGGGTTTGATAAGCCGTGATAATCTCCACGAAAGTCAATGTCGCGGACTAACACACAACTTCCTTATTCCTGATCTCTGTGTGTACTCGTACTTACAGTCTACGAAATACTTTGTCACTTTTATCAGTTCTGTCGGAGAGCCTGCGCACTAAGCACACTGTAGGGTCTTTAGGTGTCCTTAAACAGTACAGGCGTAGAAGCTAGGTGTCCTCGGTACGGTACAGAACGTAGGTGTCCTCGGTAAGGTTACAGACTCTACATCCTGTGATGTAGAGTCTGTAGGTGTCGTCGGTACGGTAAACGGTATACAGGGCGTAGAGTCTGTAGGTAGGAGTCCTTGGTACGGAACAAAGCGCATTGTCTGTAGGTGTCCTCGGTATGGGCGTAGCGTAGAGTCCGCAGGTAGATGTGCTCGGGCGTAGGGTCTGTAGGTGTCTTTGGTACGGTAAACGGTACAGGGCGTAGAGTCTGTAGGTAGGTGTCCTTGGTACGGAACAAAGCGCAGTGTCTGTAGTTGTCCTCGGTACGGTAAACGGTACAGGGCGTAGAATCTGTAGGCAAGTGTCCTTGGTACGGTACAGAGCGCAGGGTCTGTAGGTGTTCTCGGTACGGTAAACGGTACGGGGCGTAGACTCTGTAGGTAAGTGTCCTTGGTACGGAACAAAGCGCAGTGTCTCTAGGTGTCCTCGGTATGGGCGTAGAGTCGGTAGGTAGATGTGCTCGGGCGTAGGGTCTGTAGGTGTCTTTGGTACGATAAACGGTACAGGGCGTAGAGTCTGTAGGTAGGTGTCCTTGTTACGGTACAGGGCGTAGGGTTTGTAGTTGTCCTCGGTACGGTAAACGGTACAGGGCGTAGAATCTGTAGGCAAGTGTCCTTGGTACGGTACAGAGCGCAGGGTCTGTAGGTATTCTCGGTACGGTAAACGGTACGGGGCGTAGACTTTGTAGGTAAGTGTCCTTGGTACGGAACAAAGCGCAGTGTCTCTAGGTGTCCTCGGTATGGGCGTAGAGTCGGTAGGTAGATGTGCTCGGGCGTAGGGTCTGTAGGTGTCTTTGGTACGATAAACGGTACAGGGCGTAGAGTCTGTAGGTAGGTGTCCTTGTTACGGTACAGGGCGTAGGGTTTGTAGTTGTCCTCGGTACGGTAAACGGTACAGGGCGTAGAATCTGTAGGCAAGTGTCCTTGTTACGGTACAGAGCGCAGGGTCTGTAGGTATTCTCGGTACGGTAAACGGTACGGGCGTAGACTTTGTAGGTAAGTGTCCTTGGTACGGAACAAAGCGCAGTGTCTGTAGGTGTTCTCGGTATGGGCGTAGAGTCCGTTGGTAGATGTGCTCGGGCGTAAGGTCTGTAGGTGTCTTTGGTAATACAGTAAACGGTACAGGCCGTACAGTCTGTAGGTAGATGTCCTCGGTACGGTACGGAAAGTAGGGTCTGCTGATATATTCCAAGTCGGAATTTAGTTCGGGATGAATTCCTATACTCTCAGCGCGTGTCAGATAAGACCTCATATAACTTTTCATCAAGCGGGTTCTCGTCATACGTTAATCAAAGCGCGGTCCAAAGTTCAACAACACTTCGCAAGAAGTCAATTGTCTTCAAGCGAATCTCTCTCAGTCCAAACCCGTAAATTTTGTAGCTGTCTGCGCCGTCTTGCGAATTATTACCATTGTATTTAGGTTACAGTTTTAGATGGAATTGAGTCGACGCAATTAGGAATTACCAAAGTTTTCGCTAGGTGGCAAAACTGAGACGACAGGTCCTTTCAAGTAAGTACTAAGTCTATGATCGGTCCTAACAATTCGATGGCCTTACTGCTTTTTGAGACTCGAGGCCAGGACTGTAATTCGAATATAGGCTTCTTTTTTCGGGTTCCGTATCCAAAGGGTAAAAAGGGGACCCTATTACTAAGACTTCACTGTCCGTCCGTCTGTCACCAGGCTATATCTCTTGAACCGTGATAGCTTAACAGCATTGAATTTTTTTTTATTACTTTTTTTTCGCGGTCAGACTATTGACTATTAGCAGATTTTACGCGTGATTGTTGCATGAGAGAAGGCCAATCCATTGAGCGACTCTTCTCATAAGAGTTTTTACTGAGTTTAGTGACCACAGGTCAGCTAAATTGCGGATCCTTAAGTTTTTTTGGCATATTAATATTATTATCCCTGGTACGAGTAAGTGAGACTGCGAGACAACTAACATGCGCCCCTAGTCGTCTTGTGTATTTTGGCAAAGTAAGCTATCTCTTCTTTCACAGTAGGCATTGCAAGGTATTCACGTATTTCTGATGTTCTGGTAAACCACGGAGCGTTCAGAATTGTGCGAAAGAGAAAGATTTTTTTTTAATTCTTACTATGCCACACATTACAATTTACAATGTACATACATTATGTACTAGAACAATGCCCAATGCTTTACCCATTTGGGCAATTAAAACCATTTATTGCCCAAGGGACGGAAGCACCAGACACCGCTTGGCTTGTGTGCACACCCAGAAAAACTTGATTTTGATATCTCTGAAGTACTCTAATTTTTTTAAAACCCAATAGGTGTACACACTTTTTCAGTTTCAAACATCGAACACAGGATCTCTTGAAAGTGAACTAATACTAACAGAATACCTAATATTTTACTCCTAATAGATCTAGACTAGACCAACCAGTCTGTTAGTTAATAGACTCGACGCGCGTATCGTCTTCATTTAGATATTAAATGTCCAGTGTCGCCATGATTTACGGAGTAAACCCAATTCATTGGAGCTATTTTTAGCAGTTTTCCAACGTAATTGTGTTTATTAATGGACATTTTGTATGATACTGCTGGATTCTTTATCAAGTATCTTGGGAATTTTTTATGACCGCCAAAGATCAGCCTAATTAAGTCGTCGTGTCAACTTACGGCAGTTCCCAATATTCAATCTATCCATGGTTTGCCTTACTAGAGATAGAAAGACAGAACTTGTACGGATCTTATGTCACATTGATCTAGTATGGCAAATAGAAGATAGATAGAATATTGGGAACTGGCAATGGAAGTCCGAATGAACTTTTAAAGGAGAATAATTCCTATATATATTCGTATTTTTAAAACCGTTTACTCACGCAGCGCTTGCCACGGAATTTCTGCAAAAGGAACAATTTTTTCCCGTTTTTGCAACATTCATTCATTCATTGACGCTCAGCTAATATTAGTCATAGCGTCATGTTACGGATCAATAACGATGAAATACGTGCTTAATAATTGATTTTTTGAAAGAACCGGGAGAACCGGGTTATTATCCTGCAGAACCGGTTCTATAAAGACTTCAAAAAATCCGGGTTTACCCGGGTTTTTCGGAACTGGAAAAAACCGGGTGCATGCCCTAGTCATGTTATAAAGCTCGTTTTTAGATATTATATTACCGACACATTAAAACAAAAATTACAATTACATCCATTGTTGTTTCCGATAAAAATGAAAAACTGAGATTTTGGAGCAACTTTTGGGAGAACTTTCTATCAAGAAAAATTAATCCAATCGTGTTTCTGCTTCTCAACGATTTAAGATTAAAAACCCAAAATACATGACGTTTAAATTTAAAAGGAATTGTCTTTATAGTTTCTAAACTAAACTTCACTAAAGATCGCTTAAATACGGCTTCTATGCCGTTAAAAGTCGACTACCAAAATATCGTCACCTGCCACTTCAGTTGGCCACTGACCTAGTTATTACCATAATGTAATCATATTCGTGTTGTGCGGTTTTGTTAATGACCCTATGCCTAAATAGTAACAATGGAAACCGGTTAAGCGCGTGCGCGTATAAACCTCTGACGTCATACCATATGTGTGACGTCACAAACCGCCATTCAAAAGGAAGGATTAATTAAGACTTATAAGTCTTGCGGCGGATTTGCGGTGCTGGCCAGATTATTATCTTCGCATGTTACAGCTAATGTGAGTAAATTAGTTGAATATTGTAGTTACTGGTTCTTCATACGCACAGTCGCACATTTTGCCTGAAGCTTCTTGAAGTTTATCTCTCCATTGGCTCTAACTTATCTTTTACCGAACTTTAAGAATATGCAATAATATGTTAAAGCACCTAATTCTACTTTTTTCATTGGATTACTCGGCTTTTCTTCAGAATACCTTATTCTGTAAAATTATTTGAATGCTTTAGAGTCAACCGTGCAAAATGGCAACGTTTAAGCAGAATCAGGCATATGCCGGGATTAAAGCTGAGAAGACGACTTCATTCTGGAAAAGTTGATTTTAAAGTCATTTATTAGTAGAACAACCTAATCATGTTAATGAATTCAACTCATGCGCAAAATAAAAGTTTGTTTATAAAATCAGTTATCTTAAAGTACATAGTGTCGTATTGATTGAAAATTAAATTCCGCAATAAAACACAGTCAGTCAGTGATAGTGACAGTTCTTAAAAGTTGTACAAATAGCTGCCAACAATTTCACGTCCTAAATCGACCAGGTCGGGTGTCAAGGTGATACGTTATCAGCGTTTCATTCTCGTTATAGGCTCAAGGTTACTACGTTTACTATGTACTTGCGTTGTGATAGTAAATAATAATTAGTTATTACGTTTTTATTTAGGTACTTACCTCGCCACCTCAATGTTTCAAAAATATTCTGAGTTCTGAACACGTCTGTAGGATTATCCGGATTTTTATAGTATTTTTTTGAAAACCCGGAGTTGCCACATTTAACTGTAACTCAGTCGAGTTATGTTAGAATACATATACATAATATTACGTACATACGGAAGGTATGTGAAGACATTGTGAGGCAGCAGCGTGCCTGAGAGTTCTTATTCTTAACGTTTATCAATGTGTGTGAAGACTGCAAACTCGCACTCGAGTAGGATGCGCCTACTACATAATAAAGATGAAAACTCAGATTATACTCTCAGGTCCCGGGTATTAAGGATTTTACTATAATTCTAAGTTGGTCTGGCTGGTTACCTGCAGTTGCAACTTGCAGCCTATCGCTAGGTGATTTAGATTTCCGGTAGGATTCTGTGTAGCGTTAGGGGCTAATTACCCCTGCCAAGTTACCACAATACTACAGCTGAATTTAATAGTCTCCTCATGAGATATCTTAAAAGTTATGTAATCACTTTTCATAATATATAAGAATAATTGTATATTATGACATTTTTGAAAAGAGCAAGTGCCGAGTTGCATTCCGAACTTGGCGGTAGAGTTTTTGACTTTTCATGGGCGCCTATTATTTAGGCCCATGTGAAAATAAAGAATTTCATTTCATTTCATTTCAATATATACTAGCTGATCCGGCAAGGTTGTTTTGCTATAGACCATATGAATTCTTTCTCATTGAGGGTAATGAAAAATAGTTTAGGTTCTTCCCAATATCAGACTTGCCGAATATACAGAAAGTTTCATTAGAATCTGTCAACCCGTTTTGGAGGAATTTATTACAAACACTGTATAAGAGAATTTTATATATTAGAGAGAAGATAAACTCCATATAAGCAATAACCAACTATTTCGTAGCAGATGTCTGAAGTCGGACATAATCGGTGGCTCCCCCTCTCGAGACGACATAATCGTCCATTATATCATGTGCTCCTTCGCGTGACGTAATGGTACAGACAGACTGATCCTATGCACGCAATGTACAACACTCGCATCGTAGGTTCTGCTGTTGCCGATCGTAATATACAACATAGTAGTCCCAAGCAAACTTTTTATAGTGTTATTTTTTGTTGTATTACCCAATGTGTGTGATAGATGTTTATGATTTTTTGAGAACAAATATAACACATTTTAAAATCATTATTTATTGATTTTGACCCTATTTCGTGGTTCAAAGAAATAATTTTATACGATTTTCATTTATATATCCAAAAATACGAAAATTGATCGGAGGTTAGGTACCACGCCAGCTAAGTGTGGGTTGGCGGGCTTCGCATACCTTTGAGAATAATATAGTAAACTTTTAGGCATGCAGGTCTCGTCACGTAGTTTTTCTTCAGCGCTAAGCAAAGATATTGGATTTTCTCAAACGGACGTCTCTATTTGTAACTATGGGCAACCCCTAAAAGTTAAGGTTCATGCCTGGAAGTCGAAACGTCGATACCATGACGAGAAGCATCAGAGGACTGACTGAACCAAGAGGCTACCATTACTGCATTTAAATACAGTAGATAATATTGAATGGAAGCAGGCGTTATCTGTCCTGCTACAGTAGATAATATCATAATGCGTACGTGAGCTCAGTCTGTCCCTACCTTAATGTTTCTGTCACGGCTTTCATGTACGTCACACGTGCAGTTGCGTCTGTGCTGAGATTTGCTGGCGACCTGGCACAATTACTGTCGAGAGGTTCCGGGTTCGAAATGAAATGAAATGAAATTCTTTATTTCACATAGGCCTAAATAATAGGCGCCCATGAAATGTCAAAAACTCTACCGCCAAGTTCGGAATGCAGGTTTGCACCGAGAAGAACTGGCAAGAAACTCGGCACTTGCTCTTTTCAAAAATGTCATGATATACAATTATTCTTACATATTTCGATTCACAACATGAGTAAGTTTGTCATTGTATGCAATACTTGTAAATTTGCGTAGGGCTGCGGTGGGTGCCTTACGCCACAGCTGATAGCATAGAGCGCCGGCGACTTCGAAAGTGTTAAGTTACTATCTAAGTTGACATACCCGAGCCGTCGCTAAACAATTGTTCACGCACACTAGCATCCGCGCACCATACAATTTTCAAATTGACACACTCACACTACAAGAAAAACTTGCCGCACTAACAGAGCTGTTGCTGTTAGGTAGGGCTCTATCTATATATTTTAAATCTATGGCTGATAAATAATCTCACTGGCAAACATGTATCGCCCAGTGATTTAGCGTTCCGCTGTGGAATTAACAACTAAATACTGGTCGCAGTAGCCCTCTGCACGCGGGGCAATACAACAGGCCTTTTGTTGATGTGTTATGATCGGCCTGATGTAAAGATGTTTGTAAAGAGCAAAAAGATTTTTAATAAAACCCGCCCAGTTAACCATAACAGATTTTAGTGAGTCTAGCAACGATTAGAAACCTGAGGATACGGGCATCCGAACGATTTTCGTGAACCGTTTTCGTACAAGCAATCAGTAATCTGTCAAAATTCTATAGGTGGCTGCAGAACGAACTACATCGTGGCCTTACCTACTGCTGGTGTGAAAACAAGCATTTTTGGCACTGGTAAACTATCGACATTTTTTCGCGTCTGGCATATACCCTGGGTATATGCCTATTGAGTCTAGACATCGTCGCGAGACAGTAATGCTTGGCGAAGATAGGTTCTATCCGCAGGGCGATCGGCTAAAAAAGTATCAATCCTTAAATAACTGTATCAATGTCAAAACACGGGTGTTGACCAATCACAACGCTTGAAAATCACGTTTTGACATTGATACAGTTCTTTAATGATTGATACATTTTTAGCCGATCGCCCTACAAAATACCTGACATTGACGCTTAGAGGCCCATCTGTGTGCTGATTCTGTATCGTTCACTTAGTTAGTTAGTAACCCAAGCTGGGTTATTAACTAAGAAAACGGAGGCAAAAATCCTATTTTTGTATTCTTTTTGTACAAGATAGCAACTAGCATGGTATACTGATATGATACCATACCGACCTAGGTTGGTAATTTGTGCAAAAATAGGATTTTTGCCTTCGTTTTCTTAGTTAATAACCCAGTTTGGGTTACTAACTAACTAAGTGAACGAGACAGAATAAGGCCCCTGGATGCTTATAGACAAGCATCCAGACGGACCTCTGGACGTTGCAAAAAAATTGTACCACGACTTTTTTTACATTACACACGAATTATTGTTATCACGTTTGTCGACGTTCCCGGATAGATAGATCAAAAGGACGATTTTAACTGTCGATATTTCGATACATTGGTACAAGTCGTGGTCACCAGATTATGTAACTAATTCAAGTATCATCCCTGAGATTTTAATCGATAATTGTGCCGTGATATATGGCCGCTTGAGAGGTGATTATCATAAGTGGGTGAAGTAATGGTAATGACCGTTATCGTACACTTGATCTAGTAACTCCAAGTCGTACTTTGTTATATAAATAAACGCGAGATCATGAGCATCGTGATGTTGTTTACTGGTTGGGTTTAAAATAAATCGACAGTGATGTAACGTTGATCATCAATTAATATTTTTTTTAACTACATGGGCTAGTGCTTAACTGTGATCACACCTGATGGAAAGTGATGATATATTTTTTTATACTATACAAGTTAGTACTTGACTGCGACTTCACGTGATGGTAAGTGATGATGCAGCCGAAGATGTTTACGTACTAACTTGGAAGGAGGTAAGTAAAGTCACCCCAACGGTTTCTACACAGCATCGTACCGGAACGCTAAATCGCTTGGCGGTACATCTTTGCTGGTAGGGTGGTAACTAGCCACGGCCGAAGCCTCCCACCAGACCAGACCTGAGCCAATTTAGAAATTATAAAATTCCAATGTGGGCCGTAGCGGGAATCGAACCCGCAACATCCCACTCGAATCCGAGCGCGTGTCCCCTGCGCCAGGGAGGTGGTACGCGCTTGTCAAGGAGATGCCTATTCACTCTTGATTGCGGGGAACCAAATTAAATAGCTCCTCACTCCTGAGCACACTCTCTGAAGGATATTTTTTTAGAATTTGGAGAACTTATCAAGAAATAAAAATAAGTAATTAAAAAATTAGAAAACACGACTGCCCTGGTATAAAACGAACTAAAATGTGAGAAACAAGTTATTTTTAGTTGCACAGATAAATTCATATGGCAGTCGGGGGACCTCTTAGAATAGAAGGTGTTCCTCAGAACAGCCCCCCGACTGCCATATGAATGTATCCGTTCAGAAGTTATGGTGGAATAAAGAAACATCACATCCCAAGTCCTACCACGTATACGACATCCTTTTGCGTCACTGTGAAGATCAGATAGGATTTTGTTATCTTATCAGGATTTAGTATTTTTACGCAAAGCGCATATTATGACGTCTTTCGCAAATACGGTAAAGATTTTGTAATTCGTACCCGATAGAAAGTTATGATAAGTTGAGTGAGATGAGTAGGTTTAGGTCGCTTGCATACAAAATGATTATCCCATTGACATACTACCCCGGACAGGGCGGACGGCGCGAAAAATGTCGTCGGGTTACCGGTGGCAAAACGAGGCAAAAATGCTTGTTTTGCCACTAACAATACGGCCACGCTGTACTCGTAGTTCGCTGAGCAGCCACCTATAGAGTTTTGAGAGATGGCGCTATTGTTTGCTTGTACGAAAAAAGTTTACGTAAATCGTTCGGATGCCTATATCCTGAGGGTTCTTCAAAATTATAAATAGGAGGAAATACAAATAGCCTATTTTTAAAATAAATATACTATTTTTATTGGACGAAATAGTATCGTCAATCAAATCCATCATTTTCTTTTATGTCCCACGGGCGGATCCTCTGGTCACGGGTCTCCTCTCCTTCGGGAATGAGAAGGGCTTGGCTATAGCCCACCATGCTGGCCAAATGTTCTCAAAGGTGTGGCAGGCTTCCCACACCTTTGAGAACATTATGGCATGTAGGTTTCCGCATGATAAACAAATGATGAGCTTCCACAAAAGTGCATGTATCCTAAACGTTAGACGTACCCGGATTCAAACCCTCAAAAGGCCAGAAACAAACAGATTATACCATTGCTGTACCTAAATACTTAGCATGTTCTAATAAATGATTAAAAGTTGAAGCAATAGTAAATGAGATATTACACTCCAATTCCTCAATACTGTCGGTTTACTATTTACTGAATATCAACAAACTGCAATTAATTCCAAGGTTCACCTATTGACTAGCGTATCCTCTAGAGATCTAGATTTTCTACACATGCTTTATAATGACTTCTAGTGCTATTGTAATAGAAGCCAAATTACCTTAAACTTTGTGGTTTACAAGCTTGGATCAAAATAAAGGCTAGGTATTGATGGCTAATGCAGCTGATGGTACATGATTTTTCTGACCCTCAAGTGCATCGCCGGGATATAAAAATATTTTCTTTATCCCTTGTCTACACTATGAATAGAACCAGACTGCAAAATTTGAGCTTTGTAAGGAGTCTACCAAACCCCAGTCACGACCTAGCTTTCTTAAATAACACGATATCTCTGACCTCCTCATTGAACTAGCACAAGATGCGGGATCTGATTTCTTTATCGGATCAAAAACTTCACTTGTTTTCTGTGGGTTCAAATTCTCAATAGTGGCAATGTCCATTCAAGGCTGTTTGAAAGTTGATGGCGAGCAATCCTCATGAAGTATTTATTTATGGTGTATAAAAATATAGCTCTCAACGGGACTTGAACCCTGTCCTTTAGCAGCTGGATGCTCTGCCAATTGAGCTATGGGAGCACCTACCGTGCACATGATAATTCCGATTTTCGATACACATTATTTTCAGCCTTAGACAGACTTTGGATCAGTCCTTTATTGGGTCTACTTCAGTAGTTTCAATATCGAAGACCCAATATTTTGAATGCAGCTAGCTTTAAACGAGAGAAGCCACCTAGCCCTTTTTAGTAATTCATAAATTAATCCTCATTAATTTTTAATTTTAAATTAATCCTTATGAACTAGTCGATCAACCTTCCGTCGCGTCACTCTGTTACTAAATGCAACCTTTTTCAATTGGAATTCCGAACCAGTCACATATGCTTTAGTTGTGACTCGTTGAAACGAAAATTCCAATGAGTTCTCAGCGAAACACATACGGGTTTGACTCTTCAGGAAATTCCCAACGGAAAATTGCCTTTGTGAATTCAGAGGTGCTGATATTGATTCCGAACCTCCGTCCCCTGGTAGAATCTGTAGGCTATCAAAGTTTGCTAGTAGATACCTAAGTTTTAGGGCTGACCCTGACCTTCCCTGAAAGTGGCTAATGTTAAAGGTCAGCCAGAGGCGACTTCAGCATGCGTTGCGCTATGGAGCTTGCGGTGCGTTCGTATGAGATACCGGAGGCTTCCAACATGAGCGCTGAGAATTTCCACCGAGGTGGTTTTAGTTGGTAAAAGTACCGCATAATCCAATCTACTTACAGAATGGATATCTCAATGGATATTTTTTCAAAAAAATAGAATAACAATAAAGGCTGCTGAATGAGAGTGTGAGAGAGCTGACCCAGTTCGCAGGAGACGCCGGGTAGGCAGCTACCTTCGCCCGTTACAATATTTTTTTTTACTATTGATAGGCTTGCGCTTGACCACAATCATGTCTGATTTTCAGAAATTATGAGTTCTAGGATGGAGCGCGCTTGCCTAGAAAATGCCTATTCACTCTTCTCTCGAAGGCACCCAGATTAAAATAACAACGACAATGGGGGAATGGGTCTGTACAGTTGTGCTGCATTTGGTGACAGGTTCTGACCGTAGTCGCAGCGGCGCCGGGCGGCGCAGTCTGGAGACTAGCGGGATCCGAAGCACGGTGCACCGCTGGCCGTCTGCAGGTAGTAGGGGGCCCAAGTAGTAGACCAGCCACCTATGAAAGGCTGCCCAGCCAACTATCGAAAAATCCTGGGATGGCTTTGGTGGCGATTCCCCGCGGTCTCCAGCTGAGTCTACCATTCGCGTCGGTGTGGCGAAGGTCACGGTGTCCAGAATGCAGCACCTCGTACAATTACCAGTACCCCATATCTATTCACTCCCGTTACATCATAGTCCCGATAAAGGGACCCGACACGAGCCCTGTGGGTGATCTCGGGGCTTCTCAAAATGCGCAAAGGCAGGCAATCGAGGAGCTTTTAGTGGGTAAAAATCCCACATGACATGAGGACATTTCCCCCCCGTTACAAAAATTAGAAAAATGTTAATCAGAGATCTCGGGGCTTCTCAAAATGCGCAAAGGCAGGCAATCGAGGGGGTTTTAATGGGTAAAAATCCCACATGACATGAGGACATTTCCCCCCCCCCCCTCCGTTACAAAAATTAATGTAACAACTAACAATGAAACAGTTTTCACGGTCGTGGCTTCTTCCACACAAACTGGGATATATGTCGTTATGAGTTATGACACTTAAAAGGAATTAGGATTACGACTATTTTTTCAGTTCTAAATTGTCCTTAGTAGTTTAGAAACAAGGTTTAATGCGCCGCTTCATCCAAGTAAACTGTTCTGAAAACTTGCAAGTTGCTTAAATCGTCAACCAAGGAATACTTGCAACTTAAGTTTGCTATGTTTTATGTTCTGTGATCCATCATGGTGCTTCCCCGAAATGGTCTACTAAAGTTGTTAAAGCAAAAACCCCGTTTTGACATTCGAGAAAGACATTTTACAAATCTCAAAAAAAGGCCTATTACATTTTTACGACTTTACCTGCACAATCACGTGGCTCTCCTACCAGAATGTTCAGTGCTTGTGGCTATACATATACAAACTTTATACTTAGGCCTTTCAGCCATACAGGCCTTATTACCTGAATCCTTATCCAGCTCATAAAGTCCTACTGGCAGGTGCAAGTCTACCGATATACGTATCTCTTAACATTCTACAAGATAGTACTTAACTGCGATCTCACCTAATGGTGAGTGATGATGCAGCCGCAGATGTTATCTTTTTAACTTGGAAGATGTAAGTAAACTCACCCCTTAACGGTTTCTACACAATATCGCGCTGGAACGCCAAATTTTAGCTTAAATCTTTCCTGGTAGGATGGTAACTAGCCACGGCTGAAGCCTCCCACCAGACCAGATTTGAGCCATTTTCAAAATTCTAAAATTCTAAAAAATATCGCCCGAGTGGGGAATCGAACCTACGACACTAGAAGCCGAGATCCCGCCACTGTGCCAGGGAGGCCGTCAAAATGCAGTCAGCCCAGATACTTTTCGCATACCTACATCACGTGCAAAAATTCGGGGTTGTGTAATTATCGGCTCATTAGTGCTGTGAATAGATGTCGATTAACATTATAGTTATCGATGTCGGAGGACGCTCTAACTCTCTAACACGAAACACAAACTGATGTAGGTATGTATGTACCTATAATATGAAGATGAGGCAATGACGAAGTTGTAAAGCTGTGGATACGGGGTTTAAAAACCGATTAGTATTGCTCTGTGAAAAGTTAAATTATTAAGTAAGGACGAAAGCTTAATATGAAGGGTAAGCTATGCGATTTTTTCAGGAGTATAAGTATTTAACTCAATGAGTATAAGTAAATTATTTTTTATTAATTTTTAAGTCATGTTTTACATTATTACAAAGAGATTTTTCTCTGCTGACTCTGTTCAGTCTGTTCTTTGCCGATTTTCAAAATAGAGATATATGTATAAATCGTAAAATTTTAACCATATTTACGCTTATTGTAACAGAAAAACAAGGTTTTCATTTGTTTCATAAAACCAGCTTAGAAGAAAAAGTAAAAAAAAAATATTATATTAAACTCCCGCATTTAAAAAAATAACGAAATATACAGAAGCAAAGGAACAATACAATTATGGTACGCAAAGGCAACCTTATCACTGTAAGCAATATCTAAAACGACCTTACTATTTTTCTGAATGGAAATCTAGATCATATAAGTCTTTCAGTTCTCGGCTTTCAAGTAAACGAGTAAAGCAGCATCCTCATTTGAATAATATGCCTACTTAAGCGGGAAAACTAGTGTTGTGTGTCCGCGTCTTAAGTTTCAGAGTTTTCAGTCAGAGTTCGTGCTCATTATTAGGTCAGTCTACCTGGGGCGGCCACACCGCGGAGGTGTGACAAACTGAAAAAAAAACTATAATTGAAAAATCTCCGCTTGTCGTTTTTCAGTGCTCGATTTTTTTTTCTTCAATCGGACAATCGAGTTTTCGGAGTTTAATATTTTATTAGCATAAATTGAGCAAAAAAAAACCCCTTTTTAAAGTTTTTTTAGAAAGAAAAAAAATGTTGAATACACTTAATTCATAGCGGTTGTGAATTCGATTTCGACTAAAAAATAACATGATATATTAATATGGAAATTTTAAAATTATTACCAAATAATAAAATGATTTTTTGCATTGTAATATTAGAAATCGGTTAATTAGTTCGTCTATCCGTTCGTGTAAAAGTAGAAAAATTTTGAAATTTTGTGTTATAAAACCATTTAGGTCTTTTAAAAGCTCCTTCCCTTTTCATTCTCTCTTTTACTGTATTAGGATATTTTTTTCTCTTTATTTCTGTATAATTTTAAATCAACATCCATCTTTGTAAAGAGGCATTTGGATACACTGTAATTTTTTTTAATCCCAAAAATTCCTTAAAATAGATATCGAAACTTGACCTTTCACTGCCCTAAAATTCAAACGAAATGCATTCGAAACATAAATAAATAGAACAGTATAAGTGCCATAGATAGAGTGATAAGTGTACCATAGATTTTAGCATAAAAAGCAATAAAATAAGTAGAAATGAAGTGGAGGAAGAAACAAACCCTTGTTTCGGGAGACACTTCCGAGGAAGAGATCGGGCATAGCTATTTGGGAACTTTGGTGAGTAAAAAGTTTAGTCTTATGGACTCAAAATAAATGTTTTTAGGCTACATTTCAATTTTTAATCATACAAAGACAAAATAATGCCACAAGCTATGAATATTTTTGTTATGTGTCCTCAGACCTATCCCATTTTTCTCTTCACCTTACTCACACTTAGAATACCTAGCTGGAAGAAATCTCTTCAGAGATAAGCTATCCTATGCATTCAATTTTTTTTAGTCTATTTTCCAATATATGTTGGTGCATAAATAATTAAAGTAAAATAAATATGAATATTATTAAACCTTATTTGAGCTTAATTTTACTGCCATAAGATTACTACGAATAGCTTCCTTAAATTTTTTTATTGCCTTTATATATTTATATTAATTTATAAAATATTTACATTTTAATTCTAAGTTACCTACCTATTTACAGCAAAATATAAAATCAAAGAATAGCTTAGTCTTATTAGCCTACAAATTGCGGAAAAACAAATAAATTCGAATCTGGCGGGCAGAGATCATTGCAATGAACCTTTACTTTGATCTTGAAACTTTGACCTTTTCCTTCAACCAATCTATTCTAACATAATAAAGCTCAAGAGAATTAATTACTTAAAGTTTATTTAGTAGTATTAGCCAGGTTTTGAAATTCTTCTTGTATCTGGGGACACGGTAGTGTCCCCGCCAAGACGAGCCAAGCGAAGCGCGAGGGCACTACCTATCTTTTCTCGAAGTGTTTCGCCGTATTTTTAAACCCTTATAACTTAGGCCTGAATTATTTCAGATAATCAAAATTCTCGGAAAATGATGTCGCCAGTGAACTTATTAAACCTATGAAGTTTCAATTTTATAGGTCTTATACTTTAGATTTTATTGACGTCTAAAAAACCCAAATTTCGTCACTGACTGACTCACTGATGATCATCAAAATTCCTAGGTACTTCCTGAAGACCTAGAAAGCTGAAATTTGGTATATAAGCTAGTATTAGCACACAACCAACAAAAAAATTCCAAAAGTTGGAAATTTAACCCCCCAACCCCATAAAATAGGGGATGGAAGTTTGTATGAAATTACCGCAAATATTGATGCTAGAGGTCTCAAAATTGATATAGGGACTCTTTGTAATAAACAATTAAATACGTGTTTCAGGATTTTTAGTTAATCACCCCACATCCATAAAATTAGGGGGTTGGAAGTTCGTATGGGGTTTCCCATTAGTATATAGGTTTAATAAAAACTTAATTTCTGAAATTTGGTATATAAGCTAGTATTAGCACACAACCAACAAAAAAATTCCAAAAGTTGGAAATTTAACCCCCCAACCCCTTAAAATAGGGGATGGAAGTTTGTATGAAATTACCGCAAATATCGATGCTAGAGGTCTCAAAATTGATATAGGGACTCTTTGTAATAAACTACAAAAAAGGAAAAAAATAAACTACGTGAACCAAGGAGGGTTCCCTCATTTAAATGATAGAGGGGGGATACTTGATTCGGACAAATATCCACCTTGCAATGATATTCAAGAAATACACCAAAGAAAAGGAAATTAATCAAATAAAAAATGTAGTCGTAAACAACTTACAAAAAGAAGTGAAATCCCAGCAAAAACATTTTCATGTAAAATGTTGCCAAGACGAGAACATGTGGCTCACACTATCAAAAAGTTATCAGATCTCATGTAGAGCAAGACTTCTAACTCTACACGCCCTAACTCTATAAATCCTAACTTTATAAACTCTACACTTTAGTCAAAATATATTATGTCTTGGCTGTTTCGTTACTGTCACATGGGTGTAAAGTAAAAATATTATTCACTGACTTTGTACTTTTCTGATATACAATACCTAGTTGCTGTAGTAACGATTATTTATTAGATAGGTATTGAGTCTCCTCAGAAACTGCACTTAGGTTTTACTAACTGCATTGGTTTCAAATACTTCATCACACTTTGCAAAAGTGTGTTCCTTTGCTTTGGAGGATATTTTTAATAAATGGAAGTTTTTTCCCATTACAATGGTGATACCATTTAATTTTAATGTGAAATTTCTTGAATTTTGCATGGTCCATTATGCCACTTGCAAAACTCTATTAGAATAGTACTGGACAGTGAATATATTCTTCAGTTTACGCCCATGTGACGGTACCGAAACAGCCAAGACATAATATATTTTGACTAAAGTGTAGAGTTTATAAAGTTAGGATTTATAGAGTTAGGGCGTGTAGAGTTAGAAGTCTTGCTCTACATGAGATCTGATAACTTTTTGATAGTGTGAGCCACATGTTCTCGTCTTGGCAACATTTTACATGAAAATGTTTTTGCTGGGATTATTATTATTCTGATAGACTTACCCCGAGTCCTACAAAACAAATTCAATAATGTAAGTGGTAAGTAGATATATATTAGTTTAATCACAAGAAAATATGTCAAAAACTGTATAGAGTGTTGCTATTAAATCAGTTTAGGTACGTACCACTTAACTATGTATAAATTAAATTATCTTTGAACAACTTATTTGTTTTCCAGGACAAGCATACCAGGCATGTTGGTCCTGGAAGCCCTTTTTAGGAGAAAATGGTTAGGACACCGCAAAAAAGTTTGAAAAGCACGATTTTTTACAGCTACATATTAGTTTGTGGCAACTGAATATCACATTAATGGCCACAAATAAATATAATATATTCTAATATATGAAAAAAAAATCAGTTTCATTTTTCATTTTCTTAATATTTGCAATGTTTTCCATTATGTTTCCAGAGATATGTGAAGCCTTCCCTTCACATACCTCTTCTATGTTGAGGTAGCAATGGGATGTCCTTTATAAAATCCCTGTTAAGTATTAGGTACTTGACGGAAGAATTTCGTACGAAATTTTAACCTTGTTTAGCTACATGATAGATTGTTTGTTTGGCTATTAGCGGGTGCAATAATTACGCTCTAATCTCGCTAGTATCAGCCACTAATAACGTTAAGAGGCTTTGATTGGTACACCTGTTGCGATGCTGTTGAAACGTGTGATGTTTACTACTTAAATTTTATATTATTATTTCATACATTTTATTCTTCATATAATAAACACAATCAGGTATACTTTCATTGTACTGGCAATTTCGCACTTTTATTTATTTTGTTTTTTAAAACTGACCACCCTGATGGACACGCGGTCCTAGCCTACCTCCGTGCCAAGCTTCATTCTTTTATTGTGCGCGGCAATGAGCACTCGACTACAAAAACACGTCTCGTTTTTGTTAATTTAGGTTCAAAGTAAAAAAAAAAATTAAGTGTTCAGTGTTAAAACTTGCTTAATTTTCTATACTGATAATGCTTAGACGCTAGTAAAATTTATTATTATAACAAAAATAAAATCAAACCAAATCATATAATTGTGCATTCATCTTCGTCAGACTCCGAGGAAAGAGGGTAAGTGAAAATTAACCTTTTTTCCCAGATATCACATCAACTCAAATATCAATGCTGACGAAAGTGTGTCCAAAAATTGAAATCCTAAGGCATCTCTAAGCTAACTTGGAGGGTATCACATTGAGGTTATCACGAAAGTATAGCATGATGCGCGAAATAGTCCAGGCATCTCTAAGCTAGCTTGGAGGGTATCACGTTGAGGGTACCACGAAAGCATAGCATGATGCGTCAATGCTCCTGGAGGTTGACTGCGGGTCAACACGAAGGATTTTAAAAAACCTCAAAGGACTTTGCGGATACCAACGGGGGACGATGTCGGTGTGGCGCTGTCCTCGGCTTCACTACAAGTGGCTCCGCATGACCTCCCGGACTTTGATCCCGAATTGCTATCGGCGCTCAGTCACAAGAACTATATTAATGGTTAGTCCCGACAGTTGTAAAATTCTAGCCGACCTTCATTGCAAAGAATCAAATAGTTTATTTGATATACTTGCCTGGCTTATGAATAGCCAGTTAAATGTGTGCCTTTTATCAGTGATAACTATTTCACGACTTAAAAACTAATTCCACGAGGGTAACAACGCGTCGAACTTTTCTAACTATGTACCTACAACAATAATGTTTAGATTTTGTGGTGGAAAATAATTTTACTTACTTTCGAAAATTAATGTTCAGATTGTGTAATGAGATGATAATTTAACTGTTAGCTCAAAACTCAATAAGTTAACAATATTATGTATAATGTACCATTAGTCTGAAAGTTTCATTGAAGTGAATTGTTAAATTCTTTCTGAAACTAATAAAAATCTTAAACCACAACGCGTCCTGAACTGAGAAGAAGCTTAAGTATTGACAAATGACATTTTGTTTCGACAAATGACAAGTAATTAAAGTTCACGAACGGGACCAGATGTTTTTTCGGAGAAATAGTTTCGGGCATTATACTAGTTTCAATGGTTACTGATCGTCAGGTGTTGTAAATAAAGAAACCAGCAGGGCGCGGCAGGCGACTTTGCTATCGACACCCACCGCTGGGACAGCGCAATCTCGTTTCTCGAGAAACTAGCTGGCCCCCTCTCGTTACGGCTCGGCCAGCAGGGGGCGTGACACACTTGAGTATTGGCGATCAGCCGCGAGGAAGATGCGACGTGACGGCGAGTTTCCAGCATCAGCCACAACATGGACCAGGTTCATCGACGACGCTAGACATTAAGGTACCTATATGCCAGTTATCTTCAACATTTTGAAGTTTATTGGTTACATATCACTGACAAGGAATCCGTCACGATCTATAACATGATCTAGAATTTCGGGAGTTATAATAAGTGAAGACTATTTTTTGACTTCCACTAGGTGTACAAATGTACGTACATTCAATAAAATATTTTAATGAATTGAACAAATTAAGGAACTAGCTCCAAAAAATTATTATTACATAATACCATTTTAAAAATCGTACACTAACACAGTGTACCGCCTTACACGTTCACAACAAAGAAAAAGCGACAAATGTCTTTGACAATCGACATTTCTTTTTTGGATGAGATAATGTGGGAGTGAGTCACTGCATGTTCGATTATAGTTAAGATGTGTCTAACCTCAAAATCTTACGTGGTAAAAGATACATTCTAAATTTAAAGGCGTTGAATGAATTTGTAGTTCAAAATCCTTTGAAATTGATAGTTCATAGAACAGCTTACAAGCGAATACCTAAAAAGGGTTTTATGCCTATGAACTGAAGAATCTTATTTTAAAGTACCGATTCATCCTTGGTAAAATACATAAAGAAGTTGTGACTCATCTCAGATACTTACCGCGGTTTTTTTCATGAAGATTTGTTAGGTGTTAGAGTGTTAAAGTTACTTACTACCCTCAAAACATGCTCAGTTTCCTGGTTTTATTTTAATTTCTGACGATATGGCAGTATCGTTACCCAACCGCAAACTATGACGTGAATTATGTAACAATTCAAATTCTGTAAAGAATTTTATACTCTTAACTCGTTGTATCATATAAGAGTTAAGCTTAATTCCGATTAAAAGTCCTAAAGTCCACTTCTCCAGCTATTAGGTATGGATGGGGTTACACAGAACGTCTGTAGAAACAAAAAATGTAGTAAGAAAAATTTGACTTTAGACGCAGCTGTTCGTCCATCATCGGTTATCCTATCAGATGGCCAGTGGTTACAAAACATTTTTTAAGTCATCTAACTCCCTTAAACCTAAAATGTTGAACTAGTGATTCACACGATTTCCCGGTCTAGATGAAGACTAATTCTTTTCACTAGAGGGATTTTTTGTTTTTGTAATAATTAACGTTAAGATGAATCGAAATACCTCTTTACAGAGTTGATGGCCATATTTTTCGATACATCTATTTTGATACACATGATTTACATCAGTTGCATAGAGGATATCAAATATCCTCATTTAAACGATTGGGTTAATTGTTTCTTATATGGAAATTAAAGATAATCAAAAGCTGACCAAGAGTTACATCCAGTTAATGGGATTAAGCTATCGCTGTAAAATTATATAATTCAAAGTTATTCAAAGAGTTCAATCCAGTTATTGAATTTATCGCTTCTTGCAATAATGCGAAATGTAATCAATACGAACCCAGACGTCTTAGAAACAGACGCATTCTGAACATTTTGGAACACCAAGTTTACCTTTGCTCTTCTATACATTCTTCTAGAGGTAGAATGCTTAAAAATACTATTATAGACAATGCTTTAGACATACATCGTCTAAGGACCTTTACAACTTTGGATTTTCTTCTTTTACATAAGGTGTCAAAAGACTTACTTCTTATAGTACATTTATTGATGATAAATAAATAAATATGGTCTTTCACTAGAGAACCACAATTCATAGGAATTACTGGAAGAAGTTCTCTGAAGGCATTTAAAAAAATTGGAATGGAATTTTTAATAATTTATATGTTTCAAAAATTTTGTGTTATTTACAAAGTTTTGTGGCAATACTGCTTTAATAACGACTGAGATCCGTACAATACGTACATTATAAGTCAACCTCGTAATTTCCAACAGAACAACTTGTTAACGACGTAGCATATAGTACGATTACTTGTTATCATTCGGCATTGAGTTTAATTTCTGCTGATGATTTTGGGTCAAATAAAAAAAAAAAAATAAATAAATAAATAAAAAAATAAAAAAAAAAATATATATTATATTGCGAAAATGAATAGATAAATTAACATCAAACACCACATAGTAGCACACAATATAGTATGCTAACACATTGCTCAATGGGCCTTAATAAGAGTTTATTCATTCCGTAACTTTGCTTTGCTGGTCTTGTAACTTTTTTAGCTTTAGGCAGTAGACAGAGCACAGAATGAAAACATTAGCATTAGTTAAAGTTAGTATTATTGTTTTTATATAATTCAAGGGAATTATTGAGTTTATACAACGCCAGCTACTACTCAGGGCGAACCAGTTTTAATTATACCATAATTAAAACTGAAGAGAAAGTATAAAAATTTGCCACAGCTTTGAAAAACAAATCGATATGTCGTTTACAAAATCTTAGACCAAGATATATAATAGACAACCTCCTGATAATGTTGAAGCGACCTCATAAGGTCGCCTGCAGGCAGACCACCGTGAGAACGTGTCTGCCGAGGAATATAATCTCTCACGAGAGAGGTCTGCGTTTCAGTGCACTCAGCACCAAGTACGCAACACTTCCTCGGCGAGCACGTAGTTTGTTGCTTGACCTCATCAGAAAAGCAGTCTGCTGGTAACAACCATTACGGACGTTACCTAAGTTTTATAACCTCTTATTGAGCGATGATGCTTCTGTCGCAATAGCTCTTTTGCTCTCTAATCATTAATCATTATAATCTATCTAAATATAAATTAAACCTATTTATAATGTGACTGGTTTATTGATCCAGGAATTGAACGAAAAGATTGTGTTAATTAAATACTTCTGTGGTATAAAGAGGACCTATTTCCTATTATAATAGGAAACAATTTACTATCTGTTAATGTCCATAATTTAACAAAAATTTTCATCTCTAAACATCTACCTGATTGTGTTTATTATATGAAGAATAAAATGTATGAAATAATAATTGATGATTAAACGAACTTACCTGTAAGTGAAGTTCTATCACAATTATGTGAATACATTTTATTCGAATATAATAATATAAGGTCCCTCCCATACCCAAAACCCATGAGTATAATACGAAAATTTTGTTAAATATTCTCTAAAGAATGAAGCTTGGCACGGAGGTAGGCTAGGACCGCGTGTCCATCAGGGTGGTCAGTTTTAAAAAACAAAATAAATAAAAGTGCGAAATTGCCAGTACAATGAAAGTATACCTGATTGTGTTTATTATATTCGAATAAAATGTATTCACATAATTGTGATAGAACTTCACTTACAGGTAAGTTCGTTTAATCATCAATTATAGTGTTTTCACACTCTTAGGAAATTATTCCTATAAATTTAAATATGCATCAAAATTTCACTCGCGGTGGGACTCGAACCCACGTCCCCTAGCTATCGCGGCTAGGAGCTTTAGGAGGAGGATATTTGAATAACTGTAATGTTTTCATATAGATGGCGTTAGTTCTGCCTAAGAACGAAAAACAATATGCATCCGAATTTCGTCGTCGTGTGATGTTTGCTTGCGACTTTGCCCGTATGGGTACCTATATATCGGTTTTTTCATAAATCCCGCAGAAGCTGAACTTTCACCAAATTATGGAACATTTTCTAATTCAGGATATAAAATCTATCACTGTTACCAGTCAAAGGTGTTATAAACACACACACACTCACACACGGTTAGTTTCGCTACGAGTATATTTTATACCTGTTATTCGGAGGTCCAGGATTCATATACTTACATCTGTGTTTAATTAACTAATGATATTGAAAAATAGGACAATACAATATTTTTTTCTTTCTCTACTCTTTTTTCTAAACTCTAAGTCGTAAATTAAACTTATTTAGACCTACGAGTACAAAAAACCAGAGATATTCGCAGATATTTGATATCGACAACTTGATACTTCTATTTTTCCAAAAAAAGGAACGCAAGTGGCGTACAGACAGACAAAAAGTGATCGTATAAGGTTTCTGTATGTTTTTGATTATTTCCGAATATGTATTCCTAAGACCATATTTCGCAGAAACAATCTTGGAATTTGGACCTAAGAGTGTTCAGTAATGCACAGCATATTCACGGCGAAGGCTTCGACCTTACGCAGTACTAATCCGGTTTCTGATCCTATCTCACTCGGATGCTGTGAGCACGCGATGCGACGGACGAGGAACCAAGATGATTGCGAAGATAATGGTGCCTATGTCTATGACTCTCATTGTGTATCTAGTCACCGACAGTGCCTAATTTGTTGCCTAGACGTTTTTTTTGACGCGAGCAAACGAGCGGGCCGGTCACCTGATGGTAAGCGATCACCGCCGCCAATAGACATTTGCAGGAACTGCGAAATGCAAATGCGTTGCCGGCTCTTAAGGGGCTTTATTGAATTTATTTTTGTCTTTGTCACTCTCACGAATACGTTGATGGGTGCGACATGCAGCGTCGCGGAAGAATATAACAGAAAAACGACCTTTTACCTAATTTCTCTAAAACTAAGCTAGCTATTAAAAATCTGTTTCTCAAAGTTTTTAGATATTATAATTACCGACACATTAAAACAAAAATTACAATTACATCCATTGTAGTTTCGGAAAAAAAGAAGAAAAACTGAGATTTTAGAGCAACTTTTGGGAGAACTTTCTATCGAGAAAATTTTATCTAATCGTGTTTCTGCTTCTCAACGATTTTAGATTAAAGACCCAAAATACATGACGTATAAATTTAAAAGTAATTGTCTTTATAGTTTTTAAACTAAACTTCACTAAAGATCGCTTAAATGCGGCTTCTACGCCGTTAAGAAATTTGTTTTACAGCCCCTTGAATGACCCCTTGTTATAATAACCTTATAGTTATGAGGGTACACTGTTGCTGGCGGCTGGTTCCATTGTTTGCATGTGCGTGGAAAGAACGATCTGGCATACCGGGTCGTGGATTGCCAGCCCTAATCTCTGCTCTCAGGAGGTCAAGTATATAGCCCCTGCCAAGGAGGTGCCGTTGCTCTTTGCAGGCTGCAGCAACCAGACTTTGAGGGGATGTTTAGGGAGTGACAAGCACAACAGATCAAAAGACGGTCAACCTGCTATCGGGAGTAGAGGAGCCTTGCACATCAGCCGCGTCTCCCAAGATGAAATAACCTTTAGACAACACCGTAGAGACGACAGCTCTCTATGTGTGTTCTATTTGAAGTGATTCCTCCTTCCGTTGTCTCCATCCATACACTCCGGCGTACAAACATGTTCCAACCATTCCACCTAGATGGCTGATAGATAGGATACGTTGCTAATTTTGGCCGGCAGAGGAACAGTACCGATTTTAAAAATTAAAGAGAGCCTTACTTTCCCGGCATAAGTTCTTTGTAAAGGATAAGTTTTGTAAGGATACACCTATAAGAACGCTTCATGTAACCCTCAACCCAAGTAGTAAGTAAAGCTGTCCCTTCACTAAATAGGAAGCCCAACACCTGAGCCGTCTGGCATGTCTCATGATACCCAATTAGTCATAAGACCGTTCCCGCAGGCGGCGCGAGGCGTGAGGAATCCCGTGGGAGGAAAGGAAATACGGTAGGATGAGGTAAATTTAATAATTGCCCTCTCAATTGTTGTCGCTTGGCCGTGCGTAAACTATATGCCAACTAAAAACAAGGTTTTAAACACGTTCTTTTGAGATAGAATGCTTGTTATGGGCTCTTTTCAAAGCATTAGCACTGAAAGATGGACTTTGGAACCCTCGTCACGAAATACATAATAGTACCTAATAGTACAGCAGGTTCACTCCGCAAGATGATTTAAAAGAAATAGCGACCCCTAGCGCAGACACAAAAAAGTGCAATTCAGTTCGCAATAGCGCCTGGCTCCGCCATCCTCTATGCGCCTACAGCGATAGAAAGAGGTGGTCTCTTTCTATCGAGTAACTTTATATCTCTTTCGACGTGCTAAGGTTGCCTCGTCATCGGGCGCACGCAGCGCATGAAATAGATCGTACAATAACTAACGCGTCTGAAATCAGTCCGTTGTGACTGCTACCTGCAGCTTCCTCGATCATGTCACAAGTGAACATGGCCTGCCCTCGTAAACTTAGTTTACCGTAGTTATAGACACGTAAGTATAAACAACGCGCATTATAAAGCAGTCAAGTTGATGGCATCGATCTTGACAGTGATGCCGCATGCGCAGATTGTACGGCGCACGCGATGTCTCGAGGCTAACCGCTGTCATGTCGGACATTCTTTCAAATCTATTCCTAAATCAAACTTTCTAAATCAAACTTTACAAGCTCAGATTTGAATTTTTCTTCTGTCCCTTTCAGAACGAGTTACCACCTCACTGGCGCAGGGGACGCGCGCTCGGGAGGTCGCGGGTTCGATTCCCGCCACGGCAATTCGGAACTTTATAATTTCTAAATTGGCTTAGGTCTGGTCTGATGGGAGACTTCGGCAGTGGCTAGTTACCTCCCTACCAGCAAAGACGTACCGTACCGCCAAGCGATTTAGCGTTCCGGTGCGATGCTGTGTAGAAAGCGTTGGGGGGGTGACTACTAATTCCTTCCAAGTTAGTACGTTCACATCTTCGGCTGCATCATCACTTACCATCAGGTGAGATCGCACATCTTGTACTTACAGTGTAAAAAAACCACGATTTATATGACATGAGTTATACCTAATGACGTCACTATCTAATATAGCTTTCTCTGTCTAATTAGGGTTATTAAATAGCTTATAACTTTTTCGTTATTTATTCACGTTATGTGCTTTTTTTTTCGAAAAATTATTTGTTATTGAATATTGTTCACAAATAATACAAATAAATCAATATATTGATTTGATGAGTAAAATATCATATTGTTGTTATTTGCTTACGTGATAATGCTTGTTTTCTCTCCGTTTATACTCGTAGTTCTATGCTACGTGCCCCGAGACCCTGTGGCTATCGCTCCCCAGTGATTAACATTTTTATATTACACAATAATAGATAAACAAACACAATATATTTACATTACCGTCTTGTCGGTGTATTGTCGACCTCCATGACTATTGGTTGCTATTGGGGCTAGAAGGTTCGTCCCTTTTAGCCCCAATAGTCATGGAGGTGCGATTTTAAGTGACCCTGTAAAGGCAATCGCTTTCAAACCATAAATATAATTAAGACAAAAACACGATTGGAAATAGTACATTTCGACACAAGTGTGGAAAGTATGTGATGTCTTCTCGAGTCCCGGGTTTTTTGACCCAAGCCGAAGACATTTCAAAGATAGATAGAAAGTTCTTAAGCATCTTACTTAATTCTTAAGCACAATAGTTTTTGATTTACAGGGCAAAATGCCCTTGTTTTTCTTTGCACTGAGAAGAAGCGCACTTAAAACTTAGCCGGGTTGATAATAATAATTAATAATTGATAACGATACCTCATTGCTATATGAGTATACGCAAGATCTGATTTGTTCTATCTAACAAAGTATGACTGTTTGTGTATCTAGTATATCTACAAACATGTCTATGTTATAATTGCAAACTCACGATTTATTTGTGTTTCTTATTTATGACCTCACTGTTTCGTAAATAAGTGCTTCCGATGTTATTGCAGTTTTAAGTCTTGGAAATTATGTGAAATACGAGCCATATCATTTTACATACCTTAAGTTAGTACTTGACGGCTGTAGCAATATCACTTGATGATAAGTGACAATAATTTTAAAGAGGTAAGTAAACTCACCCCATTTCTACACAGCACCGCGCCGGAACACTAATTTGCTTGGCGGCGCGTGTTTACTAGTAGGCTGGTAACTAGCCTCGCCAGAAACCTGGGAGGCTATTCAAATTACGTATTCACACACTGAGTGATGTGAATGAAGAAATAAAATGAAAAAATTAACACTGAAAAATTTACTTTATGTCGATTGATTTAGAGTGTAAAACTGTATTTCATATGTTGAAATACGTTCTATTTCAACATAGGAAATACAGTCCTTCAACCTTATCACGCAAATTAAGGGGGGTGATTCACACGACATTTCGTGAAGTAACATGTTTGAAACAAAACAAAACCCGGCTGAGTTTGTTGTGGGCTTCTTCTCAATGCAGGGCGCGTTGGAACACTCGTACCTAAGTCGACTTGGAGATATCGCCATACATATTATGTGAAAAATATCATACTGACTTTTTACAACTGCCTGTATATTAGGCCTATGTGAAATAAAGATATTTTGAATTTTGAATTTGAAAAAAATCGTGGCATTTATATATATATATATATATGTATATAAGCAGATGATATTGAAATCAAAGTCAAGATAGAATTTATGGGAATTTGTAATATCCGAAAATGAATAAAACATATCGAAGTATTGGATAAACATGAATCAAAGTGCAAATTGCATTTCAAATAGAGGAAAACTGTATGTCCGTACAATGCAACCATCCTATCTACAAATTCATCGGACGCGCATTGTCACAGACAGACGTGCATCCTATTTATGTATTTATGAAAGGTTACAGTGGGTTGCGAATTTTAATAGGTCTGAATAATTAGGTAGGACCTTCAAGCGATTTTTTTTTGGTAGACAAGGTTTTTCCTTCGTCAATCCAGTATTACCTACCTACCTATATGAGTGGAAATGAAAATCTTTATTTTTCACATAGGCCTAAATAATAGGCTCTTATATCAAAACTCTACCGTCAGGTTCGGAAGGCGTGTTTGCAACAAGAAGAACTGGCTTGAAACTCGACAAAAAAATGTCATTACATACAAGTTTTGTTATACTTTTTGTGGTATTAGCTATTAACCTCAAAAACGAAAGTTAAGTTTGCAGTTAACCAATTTTTTTCATTTGAAAACCCTTTGTGGTGGTTCTTAGCTATGTTTGTTTAATATCGGTCCAGCAGTGTAAGAGTATCACCTTTTTTCTAAATTAACGTAAAAGATTTTTTCACAACTCTCTCAATATGGGTATCAAATGAAAGTACTAGTAGAATAATAATAGATAAAAATAGGCCGATCCGAACATTTTACGTAAACCTTCTGCATACAAGCAAACAGTAGCGTCATCTGTCAAAATACCCGCCGCCGCCGCTGACCGAACTACCGCGTGGCCTTATAGTGTTGGTACTAATGACACCCATAAACTGGCGACATTTTTTCGCGCTGTTCGCCCTGTCTTTAGTATACAACTCAACAAGTCTATGAGTAGAATACTATATCTAACTATGAAAAATTTGAAATCCAAGATGGCCGTCACCACAAAATGTTTTTTTTTTAAATTAAGTTAGTTATTACTGCATTTCCCCTTCGCTGCATCATCGCGACTTATCTTTGAGAGCAAGGCGACATCCTTGTGCGCGGCTGAGGCGAATTAACTCGAGATTAGCGGCCTAAGATAACTGTACCAACACAAACAGCTGCCGACTTACCTTGCAGAGAATTTGGGAAAAACAATATTGTTTGCCGTTCACATAATATACACTCGTATACTACTGTACTATCACACGGTACACCTAAGAAATGTAACACTTAGACTAAAGGCGGTCCATGGGCATGTTAGACTGCAAATCACGAGGTCCTGGGGTCGATTCCTTAAAATTCATTAAAATTTAGTATTGGGTATTTGTTTAGGGAAATTTTTACAGTACTAACCCGAAGTTAAGAAATCGTCGGTGTTCGACCCTCGTTTCTCAGAGAGCACGTTAACCCGTTGGTCCTGCACCTGATCTCTCCGATCGTGTCGAAGCTGTCGTCTCATCGGATTATGAGAGTGAGGGAATAGAGAGTGCAAAAGTGTCGCGCACACACTTGTGCACTATGATAAATGACGCTTGTGGAAAATCTTGACATGTAGAGTTTGACCGCCGTGGCTAGATCGATCTAGAGGATACTAATGTACACCTAATTAAATTATATGTCGTATACTTGATTTAGTAGGCGTATAAGTTGAACCCTTCGCAAAACAATTACAGCTGTAACTAAGGTGTATGAGGGCGCTGCGAGGGGAAGCGCCAGAGGATGCGCAAAGTACCTACGCAGATAACCGCTATTATAGGTCAACTTAATTGCCACGTATTAAATTTATTATACTTACGTTTCTCAACATTTTTTATACAAACTAGGGGTCTCTCAGAATGAGAGGGGTTCGACTATAAACCACTGTGCTGGACCAGTGCGGGTTAGTAGGCTTCACGCACCTTGAACATGTTGAAGTTCAACAAAGTTTCTTTCATCGTAATTAAAAAGTCTAACTATGAAAAGTCAGAGGTGTGTGCCTGAGATTCGAACCCCCGACCTCCGAATAACAGGGAGACGTCTGAACCACTGAGCTGATCGATCAATATCATTGGGGATAAGTCAACTATGTAGAAGATGTTACGTACAACGTTTTGTTAGATTGAGTTTTCGTTAAAAGATAAAATCGCGTGTAAGAAAATGAATAGGTGCATCAAATGCTTAAAAACTATAAGTACTTAACGATTGATTTCTTTCTGTAAAGATTACTATGGTTAAAAAGTATCGTAAAGTGAAATATTTACGGCATACTTAATAAGTGCACACTTGTAACTAGAAGCCGTAAACATGAAAAGAAAATGTCCATAAAATTGCAAGTTATACGTGACATATTATATCTCGTTTTGTTTCAAAAACGATTATATATTTAAAACCTAAGAAAGTAGAGTTTGAAATTGAGTAATGGGAATTAACTTGTAATATGATACTAAATATTATGTACCAATGTTCGTAGAAATTATGTTATGCATTATACTGCATCTCAGCGTACTTCAATGCTTGAACTGCATTGTATGAAAATCGTGAGAACTCAATACATGAAAAACAAAAACTATATATTATAGTGCCTATGATTATTACATGCGTAGGTAGGTACTATAGTCGGCGCAGTGGGCTCGCTGTCCGTGCTACAGTAAAATGACGAAACAGGATGCCTGTAAGTGTGACAGAGAGCACAACGGCGGTCTGTTTAACCATTTCATTGCAAATTGGGCAGCGTGTGTTGCGCTGACTATAGATTTTGCACGTAATTATTATAAGATACTTTGGATCAAATTAGTCCATGGTACTCGTAGTTTCTATTTTAGAGGCTTTTTTAGCGCATCTAAAAATCTAATATATCTTTGATAACGGTACCTATAATAAAAAGAATAACGCTAGTCTTTTTGCAATAGTAATACCATCCCTTTTCCAATAGAGCTTACTGCTATGCGAGTGGTAGATTTTTTTAGAAACGTTAAGCTTAGAGACTAAAACAGAATCGACACCAATATCGACATTTCAATCCTGAAGATGCACACATATTAATAACGCAACAATTTGAAGTGAGCACTCGAAATATGCGCTAATCACTAGGTCAGGTATTCACACCTTCGAAGAACGCATATTTAGGTCACTTAAACATTGTAGTTACTCTTATTACATTGAGGCCTTTGGCTATGAAAATTATTTCAACAAGTACAAACTAAAATCAGCTTATTATAACAATACTACAAGGCGTATGCAACAAAAGTACAGTTTGAAATTTATAGATATTACGATCCACGAAGACACGCCCCACTCTGTCAAAATTTCTTAGGTTTCAATCAATTCGTATGGAGTTTGACAGTGTGGAGCTTCGTGGATTGAAATAACACACTAAAAGAATATGCTAGGTACTTTATATTCCGGAAAAGTCTATGTTTAAATTTAATTTGACGCGGGCGGAGTCGCAGGCAACAACTAGACGTGAAATATCTTATGTCACTAAAAATTCATCCTTTCGTTTTAGAACAGCGCATGAAATTAACCCAAATCAACTTCAGCCTTTTAATGACTACCATCTTCTCTCTTCTACTATATAAAAATAAGTCGGGTTTTCCTTCCTGACGCTATAACTCCAGAACGCACGAACCGATTTCCACGGTTTTGCATTCGTTGGAAAGGTCTCGGGCTCCGTGAGGTTTATAGCAAAGAAAATTCAGGAAAAATTTCAACAGAAAAGCGGGAAAATCTTTTTAGCGGGAAAGCCATCTGGTGGCGAAACGGAGTTCGCCGGGTTTGCTAGTTGATTTATAAACTAGACTACTTACCACTCTTTTTGTCACGGATCAAAATACAATGAGGTCTCGTAAACATTTGATACAAGATCCACGCGATCATATTATGTTAACCCTATACCGAGAAATATCCTGGTATACGCTCGATCCGAACTAAATGTACCAGGATTACATGGATAGTCAGTAGGTTAGTCGCAAGAAGTGTGGTGGCAAAAGTACACATTTGTTCCCATAATTTCACAAGATTACCGTTAGCCTTTAGCGAATAAACAATTGCGGGGGCAACAGATTCTTTATCTTCGCAAACATTGGCGAGATTAACGATATCTTCGCCAAACAGAGCCTGTATTCAAGGCTAGTGAAACGATTTCATTACAGTAGTGAGAAGTTACTAAGATACACAGAAGCTGTGAGTACAAAAAATAAGTGTGTGACTATGATGCTAAAAGCTGTGCAAGATTAATTTAAAACCTTCCGAAAAAACAAATATTTTCTCATTATTAACAACCTAGTATTGCAATGATAGAGCAATTAAGGTTTGGTCAAGCTTTATCTGTTTATTTACCAATGATTAAACAGAAAAAAAAAAAAAAAAAAAAAAAAAAAAAAAAAAAAGTTTGGATATAGTTAGTTTGGTGATAAATAGTTGTGGATGTAATAATCATCAGTTTTCTTAATTGGATGCACTAGTGAAAGCAAAAAAGATAGAAGAAGAAATCTTTCCAAAATATATAGGAGTCAGAATGTTTCAATTGTACTTTTTAACTTCTAGATGTATGGCCGCTATCAACGCGACCTAAGCGAAGCAGCGCGAGAAGAAGCAAGAAGACTCAGGAGACTCAGGAAGAGAAGACGGAAAGATGACAAGCTCAGGCAGAAAGAGCTCGAGGCGACGGGAAAACATAGACCTAGGGGGAAGTTCTTTAAGGTATTAGGTAAGTTGTTCACGATTGCTTAGGAGTCCTACAGACCAGACTTTATAACTGAAAATTGAGATTTTAGTATGAAGTATGATATTCATAAAGTAGTTTGGA